>JAPQWV010000542.1:0-416000 GCA_027422505.1 Craterostigma plantagineum
CCATCATGTGTGGTACCTCGACTCTGGTTGCTCCACACACATGACGGGAAATCAAGAGCTGCTGAGCAACTATCAAGACCGACTGAATGGAAAAGTCAGGTTTGGAAACAACGATTCAGCCCCAATTCCAGGACTTGGAGATATCATTATGGAGAATCTAACTATAAAAGATGTCTCATACGTCGCAGGCCTCCGCCATAATTTATTCAGCATAGAACCAGTTCTGTGACAAAGGGTTCCAGGTGGTCTTTCATACTGACCGGTGCAAAATTTTGGATAGTCAGGACACAGAATCCTACAAGGACTTCGGAAATCAAATCTATACACGATAAACCTGACATCCGTGCGGCCTTCGACAGTTGTTTGCCACATATCTCGGACTGTAATTCAGAGAAACAGCTTATGGCATCAAGGCATGTCGCATCTCAACATCAAAGCTCTTCAACGTCTCTCAACGAAAAAGTTGGTTCATGGTCTTCCAACTATTACTTTACAAAAAGCGCATCATTGTTCGGCGTGCCAATTACGAAAAATGAAGCGAGCATCTCATCATATCAAACAAGTGGCCTCTACTTCACGTCCTCTGGAACTGCTACATATGGACCTCTGTTGACCGATGAAGAAACAGAGCATAAATGGATGCAAGTATCTGCTGGTCATAGTCGATGACTACTCTCGCTACACATGGACAAGGTTTCTCCGAACAAAAGATGAGACAAGGGACTTGATCGTACATTTCGTGAATTCTACTCAAAATTTGCTACAGCAGACTATCCAAGTCATTTGAACAGACAATGTCACTGAGTTCAAGAACAAATATCTCAATGAATTTTATCAGAAACTTGGAATAAGTCAACAGTTTTTAGCCGCCAAGACTCCTCAACAGAATGGGGTAGTCGAACGAAAGAACAGAACACTAGTGGAAGCCGCGCGTACGATGCTCATCCACTCTGGACTTCCACATTTTCTCTGGGCGGAAGCAGTAAATACCGCCTGTTTCACTCAAAACAGGACGGTGGTTCACAAGCGCTTTGACATGACTCCGTACGAAATTATCAACAAACGAGTACCCAACATTTCATTCTTCAAAGTCTTCGGGTGCAAGTGCTTTGTGGCGAACGACCGAGAGCAACGTGCTAAGTTCGACCCTAAAGCATTCGAAGCCACTTTCATCGGGTATTCTTCAACCTCGAAAGCGTACCGAGTATACACGAAGTGGCGGATATGGCTTCTGGTTCCTTCAGTCCAGGACTCGTGCTTAACCCGATTCCTGCACACCCCAGTTCAGGACCCGTATCCAACCAGATAGCTTCTGAATGTAACAGTTCAGAACCTGTTTTCACTGGTGTGTTGGCACAAAACCAACAGAATATGGCAACAACTCCGAATTCATCGTCAGAAGAAGCAACGAGACTTGCATTGGACGATTTGGACTCTCTCGTCGAGCCAGTATATCGGTCACACGCTACTACACCTATAGTAGATTCTCCACCTAATGAGACCGACATACCAAGTGCTTCTCACGTCCATACCTCACTCGATTCAGAATTGCCACAGAATAACGAAGAACCTACAGTGGTTATTGAGGAATAATCATCAGAGACGATCGTTCCAAGTGCAGAATTAGAATTTCCTCACACAATTGATCAATAAGAGACTACAAGAAATCTAGACCAACAGATGGCTGATGCATCGTCTTCAGCCTTGCCTCATGAGCGCAAGTGGACTATAGGTCACCCGGTTGATCAGATAATTGGCGATCCTTCGGATGGAGTGAGGACACGTCGTCAAAACAGTCTCTTCAGCTGCTTCTAAGTAAAAATGAGCCTACCAAGGTAGCAGACGCACTTCATCAATTCGAACGTCTTCAAGTGTGGACCCTAGTACTACGACCGCATGGGAAAACAATTGTCGGAACCAAATGGGTATTCAAAAACAAGAAGAAAGAAGATGGTGAAGTGATCCGGAACAAAGCAAGGCTAGTTGCGAAGGGATACAATCAACATGAAGGCATCGACTGAGACGAGACATATGCTCCTGTTGCCCGAATCGAAGCTATCCGTCTTCTCTTGGCAGTTGCGGCCCACAAAGACTTCAAAGTCTATCAAATGGATGTTAAGACAGCCTTTCTCAACGGCGTGTTAAAAGAAGAAGTCTACGTCGCTCAACCGGAAGGCTTCGTTGATCAAGAACATCCCGATCACGTCTATCGATTGGACAAAGCTCTCTATGGACTAAAACAAACCCCACGTGCTTGGTATGATGTCCTGAGTGAATTCCTCGTGAAGTCTGGATTCATACGAGGAACGATAGACACAACTCTCTTCATCAAAAGGCAAGACAAAGATCTGATGGTCGTTCAAGTATACGTCGACGACATCATCTTCGGATCAACTAATCCACGGCTTTGCACGAAGTTTGGAGATCTAAGAAAAAGTAAGTTCGAGATGAGTCACATGAGAGAGATGAAGTTCTTCTTAGGACTACAAGTCAGGCAACTCGAAGATGGGATTTTCATCAGTCAGACAAAATACATCAGGATATTATGAAGAAATTCCATCAAGATCCGAGCAAGCCTCTCAGCACTCCTATGTCACCAAGCTGCAAGTTGGATGCCGATCCCTCTGGCAAGACGGTCGACGTCACACTGTATCGCAGCATTATTGGATCTCTTCTCTACCTCACTTTGAGCCCGCCTGCTTATGTGCCCATTTTCAAGCCGATCCCAAAGAATCTCATATGCTCGCGGTCAAAAGGATTCTACGTTACCTTAAGGGCACTTCTACCCTTGTACTATGGTCTCCTAAGGGTACGAATTTCAAACTCATAGGCTATACTGACGCTGATTATGCAGGTTGCCGAATGGAAAGGAAAAGCACATCCGGTGGAGCTCAATTTCAAGGCGAAAAGCTGGTCTGCTGGTCTTCCAAAAAGCAGAACTGTGTGTCAACTTCGACGGCCGAAGCAGAATACATGGCTGCCGCCAGTTGTTGCTCCTAGATGCTGTGGATGCGGACTCAGCTTCGCGACTATGGGTACAATTTAAATAATATACCCATATATAGTGATAGTCAAAGTGCCATTGCTATTACTTGCAATCCTGTTGATCACTCATGCACAAAACACATAGACATTAGATATCACTTTATCAAGGATCATGTAGAAAAAGGCACCATAGATATGTATTTCGTGAACACGGAGTACCAACTAGCTGACATTTTCACCAAGGCATTTGATGAAAAACGATTTCAATTCCTTGTCGGAAAATTAGGCATGTTGAATCTTCCGTAATATGTGTTTTCCCTAATCTTCTGTGCTACTAAATGTTCTATGCTATGTGTTTTCTTTGCGTATATGCTTTATCTTGCGTGAATTTAATAAATAAAAAATAAATATATAGAAATACTATACATATACCTATAATATAGGGGGAATGACGAAATCCTTTAGGATGCTTTGATCTAAAGTCACTTAGAATTTTACCCCGACATGCGATCGATTTAATTGCTTAATTTTGTCAGTCTAAGTCGCATTTTGTGTCTAAATGTCTAGGTTGCTCCACTAGACACAAAGCCACTATACATATCTGAGGATTCAAGCCTTGTTTTTCCCTTCTTTGGATCTATTTCTCGAGTGAGTCACACATCAATTGCTTGTTTTAACTAATGATACTTGGCTTCATACTCACCTTGCCTTAGATCATTAGGAAAATGATAAGGGCGCATAGGTTATTCCTCACCCGGCCTTATAAATTTTTTTTCTTCTCATTAGTCCTTAAGTCATCCATTTTGAGCCTTCTCCGATGCCCTTTTCTTCCTGTAGAATACTATTTGTAATTGTACTTGATTTCATTAGTTGTCCTTGTAATTAGGGGCGTTTTGTATAGTAGTCCTTAGATTAGGACTAGTTTGATATTTATACCAAGTTTGTTTGGTATAAATACTTGTAAATCAATTAAGCTGAATAGAGAAAGTTTTGAGAATTGATCCGAAAGGCTTGCAATTCGATTTCTAGAGAGAGAAGCAACAGTAACTTTCCCACTCTACTCGAATTCTCTCTCTTGTTCTTCATTTGAGTTATTCGATCGAATTCAATTGCATATCTGAACGATCGAATTACTATGAATTCTAGCCTAGGATCATAGAGTTGTTAATCGTAGGACCTAACAATTGGTATCAGAGCAGATTCGTTCTGTTTTGAATCGTAAATTGTTAGAATTGGATCGAAAATTTAATTCTGTTCACTGTCCATCGAAGAACAGTTTGGCGCGAAATCTGTTTTCGATCCAATAGCTTAATTCTGTGCTTAATTGACTTGAATTTGGTGTTCTGTGCTCGTTTAAGTGATAGATTATCATTGCGCTCAGTTCTGTAGCAGTTTGAACTTCGATTTCTAGGATTGAATTGCTTTTGCGTGTTACTGTTTGCGAAGAACATGAAGAACACGTTCTGATTTTGATCAAATTCGATATATTTTGCTTCATAACGTGTTTAATTGCTTGTTCGTGCGTGATTAGAACTTAATTGCGAGCAAACATTCTCACCGCTTACGACTCATTCAAAGCGAAGTCGGAGGAGAGTCTAAATGAGATCTACCAACGATACCTCACTCTTCTCAATGAGATGAGGAAGATAGAAATAACAAAGACAAACATGGAGACAAACATAAGATTTCTATCTTCCCTGCCCACGGAATGGAAGAAAATATCCACCCAAATACGACAAAACAAAGATCTAGAGAAGCTGGATGTCCATGCCGTGATCGACAATCTCGCCAGCAAGAGGAGGATATCCGCGAGATCACCAAAGAGCAGAAAGGCAAACAAACCGATGACACGGTTGCCTTAGTCTCGGAGATGAGGAGCACAAGATCAAGAAAGGATAAGATCGTTAGACCACCTTCATCATCAGAGTCGGAAGAGGAATCGGACTTCGACATCGAGCCGAACATGAAAGCCCTTGGAAATCAGCTAGCTCTCATTGGACAAATGATTAGCAAGAAGTACTTCAAGAAGAAGTCTTCAACCTCAGCCAATAGACTTCAGACTACAAGCTCCAAAAACAAAGAACGTGCTCGGGAGAGTTCCGAGGTCAAGAATCCCAAAGAGACTAACAAATGTTTTAATCGTGGCAAAGCAGGTCACTTCGCCAGAGAGTGCACTCTCCCGAAGAAAAGAGATGCAAACTACTACTCCAAGAAGCTTCAATTGACAAAACAAAAGGAAGCGGGAGTAGCTCTCATGGCTGAACAGGACCAATGGCTCGAGGACACGTCAAGCTCCGAAGAAGAGAACTTAGCCCTCATGGCCCGTCTCGACAACGAATTGGACGGCGAAACATCCACTCGTACGGATGACGACAACGCATCCACGTCTTCAAATGAGGTAGACACTACTTCCACATTATTGACCATGTTAGAATCATGTCAAAAGCAACATGTTAACATGAAACGTGAGCAGAAAAGTATAAAGGAAGTAGAGAACGAACTTGAGAAAGCTCAGGAGAAGATAGATAGTCTCGAACAAGAACTTAGGAGCTCTAGTGCAATAATAGATGAACTTACCAAGAGCCTCCAGTCTAGAGAGACTAGTCAACCTCAACTAGGACAACAGAGCGAAAAGATTAAGGAATTAGAAGATAGGCTAGCAAATAACTACAATTGCTTGGTTAGAAATCTCAACGAGAAAGCCATTTTAAATTGTAGGATAACCGAAGCTACCTCTAAGATCACTAACTTAGAAGCTCAATTAGAAACATCGAATGCTAAGATTAGTGAGCTTAGTAAGGATTTCGATGCCTGTTAAGCCGCGAAGCTAACCGTGGAAAATAATTACGCTCTCCTAGGTGAGGAACGCAAGAAATTATATGCCAAAGTAAAGAAATTAGACGATATAGTTACGCGTAGGGGACAGTCCGAACAGACGATATTTTTTAACAAGCCCAAGGATAATTGAGTTAATGCACGTGATAATTGAGCTGTCTCTTGCATATTTTCGTGCTTAACTTTCCTTGTGAAGTGTAGAAGCAATTATTGCGTCTATATAGAATAAAACACTTCACGTTGAAGGGTAGACAACGAACACACAAGCAAACGAATCCTTTAGAGTTTTTGAGCTGAACTTTGCGATTCATTCGTAGTTTGTGTCGACCTTTCATTTGCGAATACCTTTGAGCGATCTTTAGCAACACCTTACCCTAAAGAGCGAATTTGTACTTCACGTGTTAATGCACGTTGAACGCACAAAGGAACACAGTTGGAATCGTTCGCATGTGGAGGGACGAATTTTGTGGATTCGGTGGCCCTTCGTGTAGGACCCGTGACCCGCAAGTTAGGTCGGCCAATAAATTTTGTATATGATTTAAGTAGTTACGTGCTAATTAACGTACATGCTGTATACTTATGTGATTTTACGAATTTCATTCCTACGTGTCACGTGAACTTTGTGCAAATACATGATAATGATATGCGCGTATGATGACCCCTAATTTATGTAAGGGGGACTTCGAAAACAATGAAGGAAAAAGGCATAATAATGATGATAAAAGAAAGAGTGGAGATGGGCCATTGATTCATGATGGGCTAGGAATAAACAATGGGCCCAATGTGAGAAAAGTAGAATGGGAGACAACATTCCCTAATTCAAGGGAGAACCACGCCAACCCCATGCCTTACCCATCATAACTAAGGAAAATATCTAAACTAACAATCCAAACCCCATAACCCCACTTAAGAAAAACTAACGAAGGTGAAAGCAAAGGAAAGGAGGAAATCGAAGGAAGCCCAAACAATACTCTCAGAGCTAGCTAAGAATTTGGGTAAGTAAATGTAATTACTACCTTAAGCTATTACGGTCTTGGTTAATTGGATAAAGCATGTTTAGGATTAAGAAGCTTCAAGAAATTTGTGCTTAAAGTCTTAGCCGAGATTTTTCCGCGAGTTTAGCTAGGTATCGGGGAAACTAACGTGTTTCTAAGGCTTATAACCCTAGCATGAGGTGACCATAAGTTTGTGCTAGACGTTTCGGGTAGAAGGAAATCTTTGAACTTAGAAATTCTGGGTAGATTGAACTATGAATATGGTTTCGTGAAGACGATTTAAGACTCGAGCGAATCGAGGAAGTTAGGTCATTTCGGGCGATTTTAGTTTGAGTGACAAATCGTGCGACTGGAAATAAATTACGTATAGTATAAGTCTCAGGGATTTTAGTTTGAATACACCATAAATCGGTCGATTGAAAGGAATAGGGATAGCATGGGAAATGAAGTAAATAATTTAGTAAATCGCGCGAAATGAAAACCCTAGAAATCGGGCGAATAATTGCTTGTGAGGAATCGATCGAAATGAATGCGAGGGACAATTTAATCGGGTGATTTAAGGACTAGAAGAACTCGGCGATTTGTGGTGCTTCAAACAATGAAATCGGGCGATTTCAAGACTGAACGAATCGTGCGATTTCAAGAGCGGCGAAACCCTCATGGCATGCTTGGAATCGGGCGAAATGAGGGTGATGCCATGATGATGAAAACATGCAGCGATTTACAAACCGGCCGATGGAGGATTTCATGCAAATCAAATCGGGCGAAATCGAAGTGGCTCAAACACAAATCGGGCGACTTGCATGCATGGAAATCGGCCGAAACCATGATAATTGAGCACAAATCGGACAATTCTACGTGAGATATAGAACACGGCGTAATGAGAGGGATTAGAGGCACAAATCGTGCGATTTGGAACCCATATGACACACACGGCGAGACCATGAACAAAACCTAACAAATCGGGCGACCCGAGATGAATTACAATCGGGCGAATTGAACACTTACTAACTATCGCCGAGTTCCTTAGGTTAGAAAATCTAGAATTTAATCGTGTATGGATTTAGCCTAGACTAGAATCAAGCGACTTAGAGATTTTAGCAAAATTAATGTAGTCAAATAATTTAGTTCGACCGAATTATTTAACAAAGGCATAATACTGATACGATGATATTTATGTCTAAAGGTCGAACAGTAGATAATTCTCGGAGCAGTGAATTAGCATAGCACGGACGTCAGGTAAGTAGAAATTCAACTACGACACGTAACTTGCCTGCGTCTGATTATTTAATTATGTGGCCATGTGATCTTATGTGAAAAGTGTATGTTACGACATGATTTTTATATGCATGATAATGACAGCATGATCTGCATATTTTTATGAGCATGGCATAAGCATTTGCACGCATACGTAGTATATAAGACGTGAGGTACGAGCGTGCATAAGATCTTCTGTGTGCGATGTATACTCGCCGATTTTGGCGTTTGTGTCGACTCGAATGAAGAGTCACGGTTTCCCTATGCGACCATGGCGAATGAAGCCATAAGGCCTGTATAAAAGGTTGGGGGAATACTCCGTATGCGGGAGATGCAACCTGGAGGATGCGGCCCGGGGCACACACTGGGTAAGGGAAGATCCCCTCGGGTGACCTTCTAGTGTGTAAAACACTAACCGGGAGGGAAGATTCCTTCGGGTGACCTCCGGGGTTGGTGGCCCCGATGTTGGCTACCAGTGAGAAGCGTTCGCGTGGAGACCACACTGAGTAAGGGAAGATTCTTTCGGGTGACCTTCTAGTGTGTGAACCTCCACATATGTACAAAATCCCTAGTGGATTGAGATCTCTATGATATGGCGCATAGTGGGATAGAAAACCGAGGGCCCATATGATGTATGAGTACGAGAAAAAGAGTATGAGTCAGGAGATGAGTACGAGTGTAAGAAAGAGAGTATGAGTGTTAGAAAACGACGGCGTGGATTGTCGATCGTTAGGACACGAGCCTACATGCATAACTTCTGCTTACTGAGCCTCGGTGGCTCATCCTTACGTTACGTGTTGTAGGTACTGACGATCACGGTACGTGATTCGACTTTTATGCGAGGCCGATATTTGGAAGCTGTACGGCTGCTTTTGAGGTGGGAGTGTGTGTATGGATGACGACATGTGAAGGCCGAGCGCGTAGGAAGCTTTTGCTGCACACACGCACTTGTATTTGTGAAGATACGTCTACGATGAATTACAGAATGATTTGAGAACATTCTTTTGACTTGTATGTATGACTTCCGCGTGCATTTAAAAAGAAATATTTTATTCGCATTTTTACGCTTTTGCACGATAACGAAGCATTAGGCACTTAGGATTAGAACGGAATACGAGGTCGGACGGTGGGTCCTGACAGAGTGGTATCAGAGCTTCGGTCACAGGTCCTGCAGACTGTCCATACACACACACTCAAAAGCGCGGAAGCGGCCTTGCTTGTAAGTACCATGTTATGTGAATTCTTTGAATGGTGTGATTTATTGGCCTTAGGAAATTGTCAGGATAGGTTGAGAATGGTAAGACTTAGGGGAGAAGGAAGTAGGCAATCAGATCAGGGTAGAGATACCAACAACCCTCCTGATAGCCGGGATGCTACCATCCTGCAACTCACCGAACTGGTCCGACAACAATCGGCCCAGATTCAGCAACTGATAGCAGAACGCTGGTGGACAATCAGCTGGCTTACCTCCCCCACCCGAGCGAATTGAGATGATTGGGGAGAGATTTAGAAAGCTTAATCCTCCGTTGTTTGAGGATGCCACGGACCCCACCTCAGCCGAGGATTAGCTCAGGACGCTGAAGAACATGTTCCAGCACAGCCGCACACCTGAGGCGGAGAAGGTTATGTGCGCTGCCTACCTGTTGAGGGGGAGCGCTGGGCACTGGTGGGACATCTCAGCTATCGAGAACCCACAAACAATGAGCTGGGATCGGTTTAAGGAGATCTTCAGAGGAAAGTACTACACCGCCCCTGTTAGAGCCCAGCGGATGAACGAGTTCATCAACCTCCGCCAAGGGGCGATGACAGTGGCGGAGTACATCAGGAAGTTCGAGCAGCTATCAAGATTCGCTGCTCACATGGTCAGTACGGACGCGCTCAAGATCGAGCTGTTCATGGAAGGATTGAAGCCCGAGCTATACCGGGATGTGAGTATGGCAGGAGCACAAGGAGCTAGGTATGCGCAAGTGGCTGAGAAGGCGCTTGTGGCAGAGCAGGCAGAGGCCAGAATCGCTCGCGCCCAGGAAGCGAAGCGCAAGTTCGTACAAGGGCCGCAAGGGAGCGGAAGCAACCCAAAGCGGCAGTTCGTAACCTAGGGTGGAAAGCCGATTTCCCGAATCGACCAGGACCACCCCCACAGTTCAACCCCAACCAGGGTAGACCCCAGCTGGACCTACCCGTATGCCCGAAGTGTGCACGGAGGCACACGGGAGTCTGCAACTCCCAGAATGCCATCTGCTTCAAATGTGGCAAGACGGGCCACTATCTGAGGGCGTGTCCGGAGGCCAAGTTGGAAGCCAGGCAGCACCACCAAGGGTACCGGCTCGGGTCTATACTATTACAGCCGAGGAAGCGGAAAACAACCCGACCGTGGTGACAGGTACCCTCCTCGTCTATGAAACCCCCACATGCATCCTAGTCGACTCAGGAGCGACACACTCGTTCGCATCCACTAAGTACGTCACGAGGGTAGGAGTTACGCCTCACCAAGCTGAGTGCGAGTTCAGGGTAACAGTTCCGAACGAGAATCCCACCCAAACTAACCACATTTTATGGGATTGCCCAATAGTAATCGGGGATAAGGAACTGCCCATAGACCTCATAATAATTCCCATGAATGATTATGAAGTGATCCTCGGAATGGATTGGCTATCAAAGTACGAAGCCGTCATAGACTGCCACCGCAAGATAGTCACGCTCAATACCGACGGGGATGAACCCCTTAAGTTCGTAGGAACTACCAAGGGAACTATGATCTCTAGGGTATCAGCGTTAAAAGCCCAACGACTGATCAAATCAGGGTGCGAAGCATATCTTGTGTTCACTATCAAGTCGGAGAAGAACTCCTCTCCGAAGTTCGAGGAAGTGCCGGTAGTTAAGGACTTCCCCGACGTCCCGAGGAATTACCGGGACTACCACCCGAGCGGGAAATAGAATTTGCCATAGATCTGGTACCTGGAGCGGCGCCAGTATCTAAGACCCCATATCGGCTAGCACCGACGGAAATGAAGGAGTTAAAGGACCAACTCGACGAACTCATGCAGAAGGAGTTCATACAGCCGAGTTTCTCTACCTGGGGAGCGCCGGTGCTATTCGTGAAGAAGAAGGATGGGTCCATGCGATTATGAATTGACTACCGGGAGTTGAACAAGTTAACAATCAAGAACAAGTACCCACTCCCTAGGATAGACGATCTGTTCGATCAACTACAAGGCGCAACGGTTTTCTCCAAGATCGACCTAAGATCGGGCAATCATCAGTTAAGGATTCGGAAGAAAGATGTCCCGAAGACAGCCTTTAGTACCCGTTATGGCCATTACGAGTTCCTAGTGATGCCATCCGTGTTAACTAATGCGCCCGCAACTTTTATGGATTTAATGAACCGGGTGTTCAAACCCTACCTAGATAGGTTTGTCATCGTCTTCATAGATGACATCCTAATTTACTCGAAGACGAAAGAGGAGCACGAAGAACACTTGAGGATAGTTCTGAGTATATTACGGGACAAGCAACTATACGCCAAGTTCAAGAAGTGCGAATTTTGGCTCGATCAAGTTGCCTTCTTGGGGCATATAGTATCAGGAGAAGGGATTTCTGTAGACCCGAACAAGATAGAAGCCATTAGCAACTGGCCCAGACCGACCAATGTAACGGAAGTACGGAGTTTCCTCGGTCTAGCGGGTCTACAGGAAGTTCATCAAGGAATTCTCAAAGATAGTGTCTACACTGACGAAGCTGACATGGAAGAATACGCCATTTCAGTGGACCACAGAATGCGAACAAAGCTTTCAAGAGCTGATAGAACGGCTTACAACGGCCCCAGTTCTCACAATAGCTTTGGGAACTGGAGGGTTCACCGTGTATAGTGATGCGTCGAAGAACGAGTTAGGGTGTGTGCTAATGCAGAACGGGAATGTAGTAGCATACGCTTCTCGTCAACTAAAGGAGTACGAGAAGAATTACCCGACGCACGACCTAGAGCTCGCTGCAGTGGTCTTCGCTCTCAAGATCTGGAGGCATTAGCTCTATGGAGAGCGGTGTGAGATATACACCGATCACAAGAGCCTCAAGTATTTCCTCACGCAAAAAGAGCTGAACATGAGGCAAAGGAGGTGGTTAGAATTAGTTAAGGATTACGATTGCGTAATCAACTACCACCCAGGCAAGGCGAACATAGTAGCCGATGCCTGAAGTCGAAAAGCAGTAAGTGCAGAGTTGCAATTACTGGAAGTAGAAGTTTTACAACTAGGCGAAGTTGAAGCGCAGCTAGCAGCTTAACTCTGCAACCAACGCTTGTAACACCCGTAAATTTAACACGGGATAACGATGTAATTAATTTTGTACAAGTCCGGAATTAATAAAATTAATTGCTCGAGCGGATCGGAAGTGAGAGATTCGGCCCAAACAATAAATGAGCCAATATTTTGGGCACAATATAGTAGAATTCAATAAATAATATTCCCAAAATTTCATTAGAGCCCATGAAGGGGGAGCTAAATAATAAAAGGATGACCAAATAATTATACAAGGAATATAAAATATTCCAAGGCCCAAATGGAACTTCCTCACATTGGCCCAAGAAAAACTTGAGGAGTAATATCTCCCTAAAACAAGGGAGACCAACGTGAGAGCCATACCCCTCAATTTTAAATTGGTCTAAAACAATTCCTATTGGTCAAAAAGAGAACAAAGGGAGAGAGAGAGCATCGATAGAAAGAAACCAAGGAAGAAGGAGCAAGGAGCGACGACAAGAGACAAGAAATTTTTGGCAAAGGTTCATCACACCCAAATCGTTCCATCAAACTTAAGGAAGTGAGGTAGGTGGATTTCTACAACACATGAATAAGTTCAAAAGTTTTGAAATTGGGAGGTTGGTTACCCAAAATTCGAAATTTATGAACTTTGGTCTACGAGATGTTATGTTTGTTAATTATTTGATGGTATGTGTTAAATTTCGAACCCAATATAGGGGTCTTTGGATGAATATTCATGCTTGTATGTTTAGGGGTTAACTTAGGGGTGCTTGAATTATTTCGGTAGATGAATTGTGTTAAGGTAAATTGTTAACAGTTTTTAGTTGAGAGGGTTACGAGAGGAAATCGAGTGAAATCGTTAAGGCTCACAAATCGCGTAAGTAATACACATCAAAGTAAATTCCTAAACCACGTACTGTTGAGCAGTCCCCATAAACGGGTAGGATTAGAAAAAGGACTCCTAGCTTCTATTGTTTCAAAATCGGACGATTCCCAGTTGATACCCATTTGTGCGATTCCAACCAAATGCCGAAATCGGGCCATTCCAGCCAATGCCCAGAAATCGGGCGATTCCAGCCAATGCCCAGAAATCGGGCGATTCCAGCCAATGCCCAGAAATCGGGCGATTCCAGTCAATGCCCCAAATCGGGCGATTCCAACCGAGGACCCACGTCGGGCGATTCCATTCGAAGACCCAAATCGGGCGATTTCATCCAAAAGAAGAATCGGACGACTTCATTTCGAACGCTGCTCAAATCGGGCGAAAGCTGCGAGAACCTCCAAATCGGGCGACTTCCCATCCTCTCAAATCGGGCGACGTTACTTGAGCATTGCGGAAATCGGGCGAGACATGTTGGAGAAGAATTCGGGCGAATTTCCTACTATAACACGTGTCGAGCAGCTGGGAAATCGCCGAGCTCCTTCGGAAATCGTGCGAAATCCATAAATCCGAAGTCGAGCGAATGGCTATGAGTCGTGCGAATTCTGAAATCGGGCAAATTGAGTAATTTACGCGAATTGCTGTTGGAGACCGAGCTGTTGACCTATTTGGACTTAGCTTAAACTTTAGTTGGGCTTTAACGTGAAACTTAGGCCCAAATTCTTTTCTTACTCTTGGCCTATTTAAGCGATGGAGTTAGACGGCTTTGGAAAAAAAAACCTTATTGATATTCTATTTGATTTTAACTATTATGTGATTTATATATACTATGTGATTTTAATTATTGTACGATTTATATGATGGCATTACATATCACGACACGTCATAGCATTTTGGAGGAGAGGGTGACCACATGGGTGGTTACACGTACCCTACGGGGACTGGGTGTGCGGGGTAGAACGAGACGATCGTGAGGATAGGGTTAGAGTCATAGGGCACCGGTGGGAGACAGGCGTGAACGACCTGTCTACCTGGGTGTGAGCGAGCCAGGGTGCAAACCACTTATTGTTAGCTCCAGAGCGGGAGACAGACGTGATCGATTTGTCTACTCGGGTGTGAGCAACCCGAGGTGCAAACCGTCAGATATTTGCTCAGGTGCGGGAGACAGGCGTGAACGACCTGTCTACTCGGGTGTGAGCAGCCCGAGGTCCAAACCGCTGGTTACGTTAGCTCAGGGACGGCAGACAGGCGTGAACGACCTGTCTACTCGGGGAGAGCGTGGTAGCGCAACCCGAGGAGCAAAACCGTCGGTGATATGATACGATTTGCGCGCGAGGTGCCGAGTCTAACCTAGGTCCCTAATGTGTAGGACTGTGAGAAAATGAGCGTGCATTGCATTTATTCCATGATTGTGAGATTTTGGGATGGGGACTGAGCGCACGGTGCATATGCATGAATTCACCTACTGAGCAAATCGCTCAGGCCTTTATGTGTTGTAGGTAACGATGAGTCCGACGTCGGGGAACGTCGGGACTAGGCTAGCGACTGGCGGCGGTGGCTCCACAGGCTTTTGAGGGCGAGAGCGGTACATGGATGCGACCTGTGGAGCGGCTCCAGACAATTTTTGATTTTTGGGGCTTCAGCCCATGTAAATACTGACTTTTGTAAAACACTGTTTTATGATATGTAAATCTTTTATTTAAAAAGTTTTTCGTAAAATGGGCCTTCCGTGGCTTTCGTTGCAGAAATCCGCCGAACAATTTAATTAGAAAAGTAGGGTCGTTACAACGCTGCTAGAGCAAATTAAGACGGCACAGGAAGCAGACGAGCTTTATACGAAGATCAAAGAAGCGCAACCGAAACAACCAACAGTAGATTTCATAATACGGGAAGATGGAAGGCTGTACTTCAAGGATCGACTATACGTGCCAGAAGATGCTGAACTACGAAGAACGATAATGGTGGAAGCACATGCCACTGCATACTCAGTACATCCCGGAGCAACGAAGATGTACAGAGGCTTAAAGGAAAATTACTGGTGGCCAGGCATGAAAAAGGACATTGCGACTTTCGTAAGTCAATGCCTGACGTGCCAGCAGATAAAAGCCGAGCATCAAAGGCCGGCGGGAACCCTACAACCGTTACCCATTTCGGAATGGAAATGGGATAACATTACCATGGACTTCGTAGTAGGACTACCGAGGAATGCGAAAGGGCACGACGCAATTTGGGTAATCGTCGACAGACTAACCAAGTCTACCCATTTCCTACCAATCAGCACGACGTTCTCCATGGAACGGTACGCGGAGCTCTACATTCAAGAGATTGTACGACTGCACGGCATACCATCGTGAATAGTCTCAGATCGCGACTCCAGATTTCTGTTGAAATTCTGGACGAGCTTGCAAAAGGCCATGGGAACGAAGTTATCTTTTAGCACCGCCTACCATCCGCAGATGGACGGTCAATCCGAGCGAACGATTTAGATGCTGGAGGACATGCTCCGAGCGTGTGTACTCGATTTCAAAGGAAATTGGAGTAGATACCTCCCACTGATCGAGTTCTCGTACAATAATAGCTACCATGTTACAATCGGGATGGCACCATACGAAGCGCTATACGGGCGTAGGTGCAGGTCCCCAGTACATTGGGACAAGGTCGGAGAACGGGCAATGTTAGGCCCCGACATAGTACGAGAAATGACGGAAGCCATTACTACCATACGAGAAAGAATGCGAACGGCCCAGAGTCGACAGAAAAGCTACGCAGACCGAAGACGTCGACCACTGGAATTCGAGGAAGGCGATATGGTGTTCGTAAAAGTATCGCCGATGAAGGGCGTGAAAAGATTTGGGAAGAAAGGGAAACTAAGCCCTAGGTATATCGGTCCATTTAGGATACTGAAGAGGGTTGGTGAGGTAGCATACCAATTAGAACTGCCAGCGTCATTATCACAAGTACACGACGTGTTCCACATCTCAACCCTACGTAAGTATCTAGCTGACCCGAATCATGTTCTAGGAAACGAGTCCCTACATCAACAATTGAAGCCGGATCTGAGTTACGAAGAGATTCCGGTGGAGATATTGATGTACGAGACTAAGAGACTTAGGAATAAGGATATTCCCTTAGTGAAAGTACTGTGGCGGAACCAATCTACGGAAGAAGCCACGTGGGAACGGGAGGACGAAATGAGAATTCGTTACCCCGAGTTGTGTTCACACGGGTTGATTTCGGGGGCAAATCCTCTTTAAGGGGGGGAGGATGTAGGACCCGAGACCCGCAAGTTAGGTCGGCCAATAAATTTTGTATATGATTTAAGTAGTTACGTGCTAATTAACGTACATGCTGTATACTTATGTGATTTTACGAATTTCATTCCTACGTGTCACGTGAACTTTGTGCAAATACATGATAATGATATGCACGTATGATGACCCCTAATATGTAAGGGGGGTTTCGAAAACAATGAAGGAAAAAGGCATAATAATGATGATAAAAGAAAGAGTGGAGATGGGCCATTGATTCATGATGGGCTAGGAATAAACAATGGGCCCAATGTGAGAAAAAGTAGAATGGGAGACAACATTCCCTAATTCAAGGGAGAACCACGCCAACCTCATGCCTTACCCATCATAACTAAGGAAAATATCTAAACTAACAATCCAAACCCCATAACCCCACTTAAGAAAAACTAACGAAGGTGAAAGCAAAGGAAAGGAGGAAATCGAAGGAAGCCCAAACAATACTCTCAGAGCTAGCTAAGAATTTGGGTAAGTAAATGTAATTACTACCTTAAGCTATTACGGTCTTGGTTAATTGGATAAAGCATTTTTAGGATTAAGAAGCTTCAAGAAATTTGTGCTTAAAGTCATAGCCGAGAGTTTTCCGTGGGTTTAGCTAGGTATCGGGGAAACTAACGTGTTTCAAAGGCTTATAACCCTAGCATGAGGTGACCATAAGTTCGTGCTGGACGTTTTGGGTAGAAGGAAATCTTAGAACTTAGAAATTCTGGGTAGATTGAACTATGAATATGGTTTCGGGAAGACGATTTAAGACTCGAGCGAATCGAGAAAGTTAGGTCATTTCGGGCGATTTTAGTTTGAGTGACAAATCGTGCGACTGGAAATAAATTACGTATAGTATAAGTCTTGGCGATTTTAGTTTGAATACACCATAAATCGGCCGATTGAAAGGAATAGGAATACCATGGGAAATGAAGTAAATAATTTAGCAAATCGCGCGAAATGAAAACCCTAGAAATCGGGCGAATTGTTGCTTGTGAGGAATCGATCGAAATGAATGCGAGGGACATTTTAATCGGGTGATTTAAGGACTAGAAGAACTCGGCGATTTGTGGTGCTTCAAACAAGGAAATCGGGCGATTTCAAGACTGAACGAATCGTGCGATTTCAAGAGCGGCGAAACCCTCATGGCATGCTTGGAATCGGGCGAAATGAGGGTGATGCCATGATGATGAAAACACGCGGCGATTTACAAATCGGCCGATGGAGGATTTCATGCAAATCAAATGGCGAAATCGAAGTGGCTCAAACACGAATCGGGCGACTTGCATGCATGGAAATCGGCCGAAACCAAGATAATTGAGCACAAATCGGACAATTCTACGTGAGGTATAGACACGGCGAAATGAGATAGATTAGAGGCACAAATCGTGCGATTTGGAACCCATATGACACACACGGCGAGACCATGAACAAAACCTAACAAATCGGGCGACCCAAGATGAATTACAATCGGGCGAATTGAACACTTACTAACTATCGCCGAGTTCCTTATGTTAGAACTAGAACTAACAATCTAGAATTTAATCGGGTATGGATTTAGCCTAGACTAGAATCAAGCGACTTAGAGATTTTAGCAAAAGTAATGTAGTCAAATAATTTAGTTCGACCGAATTATTTAACAAAGGCATAATACTGATACAATGATATTTATGTCTAAAGGTCGAACAGTAGATAATTCTCGGAGCAGTGAATTAGCATAGCACGGACGTCAGGTAAGTAGAAATTCAACTACGACACGTAACTTGCCTGCGTCTGATTATGTAATTATGTGGCCATGTGATCTTATGTGAAAAGTGTATGTTACGACATGATTTTTATATGCATGATAATGACAGCATGATCTGCATAATTTTATGAGCATAGCATGAGCATTTGCACGCATACGTAGTATATAAGGCGCGAGGTACGAGCGTGCATAAGATCGTCTGTGTGCGATGTATACTCGCCGATTCTGGCGTTTGTGTGGACTCGAATGAAGAGTCACGGTTTCCCTATGCGACCATGGCGAATGAAGCCATAAGGCCTGTATAAAAGGTTGGGGGAATACTCCGTATGCGGGAGATGCAACCTGGAGGATGCGGCCCGGGGCACACACTGGGTAAGGGAAGATCCCCTCGGGTGACCTTCTAGTGTGTAAAACACTAGCCTGGAGGGAAGATTCCTTCGGGTGACCTCCGGGGTTGGTGGCCCCGATGTTGGCTACCAGTGAGAAGCGTTCGCGTGGAGGCCACACTGAGTAAGGGAAGATTCCTTCGGGTGACCTTCTAGTGTGTGAACCTCCACATATGTACAAAATCCCTAGTGGATTGAGATCTCTATGATATGGCGCATAGTGGGATAGAAAGCCGAGGGCCCATATGATGTATGAGTACGAGAAAAAGAGTATGAGTAATGAGAAGAGTACGAGTGTAAGAAAGAGAGTATGAGTGTTTTCTTAAAAACGACGGCGTGGATTGTCGATCGTTAGGACACGAGCATACATGCATAACTTCTACTTACTGAGCCTCGGTGGCTCATCCTTACATTACGTGTTGTAGGTACTGACGATCACGGTACGTGATCCGACTTTTATGCGAGGCCGATCTTTGGAAGCTGTCCGGCTGCTTTTGAGGTGGGAGTGTGTGTATGGATGACGACCTGTGAAGGCCGGGCGCGTAGGAAGCTTTTGCTGCACACACGCACTTGTATTTGTGTAGATACGTCTACGATGAATTACAGAATGATTTGAGAACATTCTTTTGACTTGTATGTATGACTTCCGCGCGCATTAAGAAGAAAAATTTTATTCGCATTTTTACGCTTTTGCACGATAACGAAGCATTAGGCACTTAGGATTAGAACGGAATACGAGGTCGGACGGCGGGTCCTGACACTTTGGTAGCAAGCTGCATCCAGTCAGGGAATTAGTTTCCTGGGTAAACGACGTGGATCGAAACTTGGCGTGCGACAGCCTAGGTGGAGGTCTAGTTCTCAAAGTGCGTCGGTTGTGTAAGGGTCAATCATTTTGTAACCAGAACCGGTAATACCTAGTGATTGATTGGAACTCTTGGAGAGATCACACCCCAATGACAGGATTAAACCCGAGTTGAGGATATAACCTGTATAAAAATCTCGTCTCACTTTACTTTCTGCTATTTATTTCTGTGAGACAAACCCGGAACGCGTGCAAATAACTAGATGATATCGCTGAAACGATTTCTGAAAAGGTTAGGGAGATAACGTTGATACTCGTACTGCTTTCTGGGAAATAACATACTCTGCAAATATCTTCTTAAAGAAAAGTATTTTTCAAAGAAGAACAAGCCAAATTTTTTGTAGCCTAATTCACCCCCTCTTAGGCATATATTATACTTCATTTTTAATTTTTGAAATTATTTCCCACGATTTTAATTCGAAAATCAGCTTAGGGTTAAATTCCACTCAAGCCTTTTAAGCACTTGGCCAAGCCCAAGTCATAAAGTTAGTTTTATACGAAGTCCGACTTCGGTCCATTAAACGGCCCGAGCCCACTAAGGCGCGGCCCAACGGCCCGTTAAGGCTCAAAACACTTTCTCTCCTTATCAGTACAGGTTGATGATCCTTTGTAAGCCCGACTCTCTAGGTTCGACTCAATCGGCGAGGGAGGAATCTAAGAGTTCGGTAGTTACCTAGCCAATCCGGCAGTACCGGCCGTAACCCGATTCGAGTGCGAATTTCAACACAGTCTTTATTCCAGAACCTCACTATAGACAACAGGTACCACGTATAAACCCTTCAGCTGTGTCCCAATCGAGTGAGAGCCATGGTCTATATCAAACCCACTATACTCGATTCATTGATAAAACGTGGACGAGGCAAATCACCAAAACTACCCTCCATGTCTCACATGAGTTAGTTCAATACCTTGGCCAAGAATTTTGTAATTTCATGTCGCCGTCCACATAGGACACTTGTCTCGATTACTTACGAGACTATGAATCCGTTGGCGGTCTGAGCCCGGCAATCCCAAATCGTCATCAAGGTCGCATCTAGCCCGCTAACTGTAATACCCGTAAAATTAATACGGGATTAGTACATAATTATTTTGTGATGTTCGAAATTAATGAAGATGATTTTCGAACGAAACCAAATTTTCGGGAGCAAACCGAAAATTTTTAGTTGGGCCGAAATTGTTTAGGAAGTCCAAGTAATTTATAAAGAAAATGGCCCAAGTCAAATATTAAGGCCCAAATATAGGGATATTAATTAACCAATTATTAATTAATCAAGCATGGAAAATCACGTAGGTGTGTGATCACCTACTTTGGGGTTAGAGTCTCACCACCTTAAACAACCAATCAAAACTAAAAGTGAGCAAGGATAATAAAAATCGTTACTTAATATCAAGGGAAAGCCACGTTGAAGGGATATACTTACATGCTTGGCAGAGATAGACTTACGATTTGAAAGGTTAGTCACACACCCTAAGTGATAACCGAGAACTTCAATAAGTAATCCTCACTTGTATTTTCCAAGAACAAAACGTGAAAGGAACGAGAGGGGCGGAGAATATTTTTGGTAAGCTAACATTTCGAATTAACTTATAAATATTCTATAAGCTAATGTATTAACACCTTACATGGTTTGATGAAATTTCATTAAGCCGAAAAAAGAAAATACGAAGGAGGAGCAGATCCTAGCAAGCTTGATCGAATTTTCAGCCTAGGGAATTAATCGAAATTAGGCTTGGAGGCTAGGTAGGTGGTTCTAAACCCCTACAACCCGTAATATTTTCCCGAAAAGTGTTAAAAATCGAATGGAAGGCCATTCGAATTTGAATCTTCAAGTTTTATGATTTTATAAATTTTTGGAATGTGTTATTACGTGAATTTCGAACTCAATATATGAGTTCTGTATCTTATTTATGTTCTTATATGGTTCGTTGTGTTGAATGTGTTAGAATTTCTGGGAAAATTTTAGGGTTTTATATGAAGGTTTCAGAGAAATCGGACGATTTGTAGAAATCGGACGATTTAGGGCTTTATAGTAAGATTTTAAATCGCGGGCCTAAGTTGAATTCACGAAGTCGGGCGAAAATGATTTTTTTAGTGATAGGAAATCGGCCGAATTGGATTTCGGGTCGCGAGAGTATTTCGCGGGCCCAATTGGTTTTGATGTGTGAGTAAAAATAGGTTTCGCGGGCCAGAGTTCAGGTTTCGCGGGCTGAAGCATTTCGCGAGTTGTGAGATAGCGCCGGGCCGATTTTGGGTTTCGCGGGCCGATTTCAAATCGCGGGGTGATTCCTGTGAGAGGAATCGGGCGATTCGTGAGATCAAATCGAGCTTCAGCGTCAAATCGGACGATTTGCGAAATCGCCGAAAGCTTTGCGAAATCGGGCGTTGACCTTACTTTCGCGGGTTGACCAGGGTTTCTAACGTAGAATCGGGCGAATCGTGAAATCGAGTGTTGACTCGACTTTCGCGAGTTGACCAAGTGTGTTTCGGGCGATTTTATATTGGGCTTTGACCGATTTTGGTGTGAGTTGACCAACGAATTTAATTTTGGACTTTTGCCCTATTTTAGGCCAAACATTTTAAATAAAATGGTTTTAAGCCCAAATCACTTTTAAATAAAATATTGTTCGTACTATAACGTATATTTTCGGGTCAACCCATATTTTAAATCATAAATATTATTTTTGGATTTTTAAACCATCGGCCTAGTTTAAATACTATACGATTACGTGATTTCAACATACGTATTTTATGTGATTTATTATATGTGCATTTCACGACATGCACGGGAGAGATGGTGGTACCGTATTTGTACGGTGACACCTTACGGTGTCAGTTGAGTGGGGTAGAGTGACCTTTATTGGTCGTCGAGGTTAGACTCGTGTAGCACCTGGTGGGAGAGGGGGTTTGCGACACCCATCTACTCGGGATTGAGCCACCCGAGGTGCACACCACCGGATATTATTTGGCTCAGGGACGGCCGACAGATGTGATATTCCTGTCTACCCAGGTTGGTGGTAGGCCACTCGGGGAAAAGTCGTCGGGTTGAGATTGTGTGCGGAAGGAGCGACCCGGCACGACCGGCGTGGGCTACCGCATGATTTTGGCATACGTTGCCATTGCGCGCGTGGGTGCTGAGTCTAACCGAGGGCCCTGTTATGTGATGAGACGTGATAGGTTGAGCGTGCATATTTTATGTGTAAGGACATGGGATTGGGTTGAGTGCACGCACGCATACATTGCATGTTTTTACTGCCACCTACTGGCCATTTTGCTCAGGGTTATATTTTTCAGGTGAGACTGAGCCCGACACCGATGGGTGTCAGGGTTAAGATATAGGCTGGCTGGCGGCGGTGACTCCACGGGCTTTTGAGGGCGGAGCGGTACATGGGACGCGACCTGTGGAGAGGCGTAGGATAGTCGGGTTTAGATTTTTGGGGCTCCGGCCCGTTGTATTATACAGATGCATTTTGTAAACCCGACTTAGTATATATATGTATATTATTTCCTCGAAAGTTTTTAACTAATCGGGCCCTCCGCGACTTTCGTTGCGGAAATCCGCCAACTAATCTAATTAGGAAGTAGGGTCGCCACAGGTGGTATCAGAGCATTAGGTTTTAGATTCTGAAGACTGTCCATGTACTGCCGCTCAGAAGCCGGGGGAACTAGCCCTGCCTGTAGGTATTATGTGCTAAGTTGATTACGTGTTCTTATTTGCTCGTTTATGTGTTATATAGTATTTGGAAATGTCGAGAGGAAGACCTAGGCGTGAGTTTGTAGGAGAAACGAGTCGGCGGGACGAACCTGAGTCCTCGACTCGCGAACGTGATACTATCAATCGTCTGACCGAATTGATCCAACGACAGTTAGACCAGATCAATGATTTGATCAATCACCGGAGCTCATCCGAGCGCCGCATTTCCCCGCAGCCTGATCGTGTTGAAATTATTGGGGAGAGATTCCGCAAACTCAATCCTCCTAACTTCGCCGAGGCCGCCAACCCTGCGGTGGCCGAGGACTGGATCGGCACCATTGAAGATCTATTTGTTTATAGTCGCGTGCCAAACAATGAGAAGGTGCTATGTGCCGTTTCCCTACTCCGGGGAAGCGCGCGATTCTGGTGGAACACCGTAAAGGTGTTAGAAGATCCTGCAACTATGACCTGGGAGCGTTTCAGGGAACTATTCTACGACAAGTACTTCACTGCTCACGACCAGGAGCAGCGGATGTACGAATTTATGAATCTGAAGCAAGGCCGTATGCCAGTGGCGGAATATATCCGCCGATTTGAGGAATTGTCGCGTTTTGCTCCGCATCTCGTTGCGACCAACACGCTGAAGGTGACGATATTTCTCAGAGGGCTGAAACCCGAGTTCTATCGGGACTTGAGTATAGCGGGTGTACGTCAGCTGGAATTCTGCCAAGCAACAGAGCGTGCCTTGATAGCTGAGCAGGCGGAAGGAGTTGTGCGAGAGTCCCAGGAAGCGAATCGGAAGAGGGAGAGTCAACAGGGAGGAAGCAGCCAGAAGCGGCAATTTTTCGGCAAGGGTCCGAAGAATAAAGGTAGTCGGCCAGGCCAGCAGATGTGGCGTCCGAACTTTAATCAGGGACCGACCAATGTTCCCTACCGACCAGCAATGCCAGCACCACAGTGCCAACAGTGCGGACGAAATCACTTCGGCATCTGCTACGGACCACGACCGAGCCTGAATCTACAGTGCTTCCGGTGTGGAAAGACCGGACACACTGCACGAAATTGCACGGAAGGCCAACCTCGACTTCAGAATCAGCCGCAGAATCTGATTCGACCTCCACCTATACCTGCACGAGTGTTCACATTGACCAACGAGGAGGCAGAGGCGAACCCAGCCGTGGTGACTGGTACGTTGAATATCTTTCACGTACCGTCTTCTATTCTGATTGATTCCGGAGCCACACATTCGTTTGTGTCGGCAAAATTCGTGACCAGGGCGGGAATATATCCTGCCCATTCCTCATGCAATTTCATAGTATCCCTACCACACGGAGATCCAACTCGGACCAACTTAGTAGTAGAAAATTGTCCTGTTAGGATAGAAGGGAGGAAATTAGATGTAGACCTGATAGTGATCCCGATGAATGATTACGACATCATATTTGGGATGGATTGGCTCTCGAAGTACGGAGCAATCATAGACTGTGCGAAGAAAGTAGTTAGGTTTCAATCGACCGAGGGAGGGGAGTTCGAATTTTCTGGAAAGACGAACAATAAATCAACCCCTAGGATTTCTGCTTTGAAAGCTCAGCGACTCGTTAATACGGGTTGCGAATCTTTCCTAGTTTTTGCGGTAAAGGCTGAGGAGTCTTCTCAACCGAAGCCTGAGGAGGTTCCAGTAGTAAATGAATATCTCGATGTATTTCCCGAGGATCTTCCGGGATTACCGCCGGATCGGGAGATTGAATTCGTAATCGATCTTGTGCCTGGAGCTGCCCCGATCTCTAAATCTCCGTATCGGTTAGCACCGAACGAGTTACGAGAATTGAAGGAACAATTGGAAGATTTGTTACAAAAGGGTTTTATTCAGCCCAGTTTCCCGCCCTGGGGAGCCCCGGTACTTTTTGTTAAGAAGAAAGACGGGTCGATGAGATTGTGTATAGATTACCGTGAACTCAATAAAATCACGATAAAGAACAAGTACCCCTTACCGAGGATAGATGATTTATTCGATCAATTACAAGGGGCAACGGTGTTCTCAAAGATCGACTTGCTTTCCGGTTATCATCAGTTGAAAGTCCGTGAAAAGGATGTTCCGAAGACTGCGTTCAGCACGAGGTACGGCCATTACGAATTCTTGGTCATGCCTTTCAAGCTAACGAATGCTCCTGCCGCTTTCATGGATCTGATGAACCGAGTATTTAAGGAATTCCTAGACCGTTTCGTTATAGTATTTATCGACGATATCCTCGTATACTCGAAGACGAAGGAGGAACACGAGGAACATCTGAGAATGGTCCTTGGAATCCTTCGGGAGAAACAACTGTTTGCCAAGTTTAAGAAATGCGAATTCTGGTTGGAACAAGTGGCCTTTCTGGGACACATCATTTCGGGAAATGGAATTTCGGTGGACCCCAACAAGATTGAGGCTATAGAAAATTGGCCACGACCGATCACTCCCACTGAAGTAAGGAGTTTTCTCGGGCTTGCTGGATATTATCGGAAGTTTATCAAAGACTTCTCCAGCATTGCCTCGACGCTCACAAACCTGACAAAGAAGAATGTCTCGTTCAAATGGACTGAACACTGCGAGCAAAGTTTTCAGGAGTTGAAGAAGAGACTGACGACTGCTCCAATTTTAGCAATACCGGCGGGTACTGAAGGATTTTCGGTGTATAGTGACGCCTCGAAGAACGGCTTGGGGTGCGTGTTAATGCAGGACGGGAAGGTAATCGCTTACGCCTCCCGACAGTTGAAGCCGTATGAGAAGAACTATCCCACCCATGATCTCGAACTCGCCGCGGTAGTGTTTGCTCTCAAAATCTGGCGACACTATCTGTATGGAGAAAGGTGCGAGATCTTTACAGATCACAAGAGTCTGAAGTACTTCTTCACACAAAAGGAGTCAAATATGAGGCAACGACGATGGCTCAAATTGGTGAAGGATTACGACTGTGTGATTAACTATCACCCAGGAAAAGCTAACGTGGTCGCAGACGCGTTGAGCCGGAAAGCGGTGAATACCGAATTGGGCCAACTCGGAGTTGAAGTAATTCACTTCGGGGAGATTGAGACGATATTGGCAGCATTGACTCTCAAACCGACGCTGTTAGATCGAATCATCGACGCACAAGGGAAAGATGAATTATACCTGAAAATTCGTGGTGGACGAGATGAAGATGTTCCATCGGAGTTCGAATTCCAAGAAGACGGGAGCTTATGGTTCAGAAGTCGGTTGTACGTGCCTAAAGATGAAGAAATCCGTCGAACGTTGATGACAGAGGCACATACGACGACCTACTCGGTACATCCTGGTGCCACGAAGATGTATCGAGATTTACGAATGAATTATTGGTGGCCTGGAATGAAAAGAAATGTTGCTGCTTTCGTAAGCAGATGTCTGACTTGTCTGCAGATCAAAGCAGAACATCAAAGGCCGGCAGGAATGCTACAACCGTTGACGGTTCCCGAATGGAAGTGGGACCACATAACCATGGATTTTGTCGTCGGATTACCCAAGACGGTGAAAGGGCATGATGCAATCTGGGTAGTCGTTGATAGATTAACGAAATCTGCCCACTTTCTACCGATCAACCAGACATATCCCATGGAGAAGTTCGCAGAACTGTACATTCAAGAAATAGTGAGACTACATGGGATTCCAATGTCGATCGTTTCCGATCGCGACTCGAGATTTCTGTCACAATTCTGGGGGAGCTTGCAGAAGGCTTTAGGGACCAAATTGTCGTTTAGTTCAGCCTATCATCCCCAGACGGACGGGCAATCGGAACGAACGATCCAGACGCTCGAAGACATGTTAAGGGCGTGCGCTCTGGATTTTCGTGGAAGCTGGAGTAAGTATCTCCCGTTGATCGAATTTTCATACAACAACAGCTTTCAAGCGACAATCGGGATGGCACCTTACGAAGCCTTGTATGGACGTAAATGTCGATCCCCGGTACATTGGGATGATATCGGCAAAAAGGCGCTATTAGGGCCCTAAATGATTCGTGAGATGACCGAAGCTGTTAGTAAAATTCGGGAGAGGATGCAAACGGCCCAAAGTCGTCAGAAGAGTTACGCGGATAAGAGACGAAGGCCGTTGGAATTTGAAGAAGGCGATCAAGTCTTCTTGAAGATATCACCGATGAAAGGAGTTAAGAGATTCGGACGGAAAGGGAAACTGAGTCCGAGATATATAGGGCCCTTCAATATTTCGAAAAGAGTCGGTGAAGTAGCATATCAGTTAGAACTACCGACATCCCTAGCACAAGTCCATGACGTCTTCCACGTATCTACGTTACGGAAGTACGTTCCGGATCCGAGTCACGTGCTACGAAGTGAGACGCTTCATCAGCAGTTGAAACCGGACCTGAGTTACGAAGAAAGGCCGGTAGAGATTTTGATGTACGAGGTGAATCGACTTAGGAATAAGAACATCCCCCTAGTGAAGGTGTTGTGGCGAAACCAAGCGGTCGAAGAAGCCACTTGGGAACGAGAAGACGAAATGAGAGAGAAGTACCCCGAGTTGTTCCAGACGACTTAAATTTCGGGGACGAAATTTCTTTAAGGGGGGGAGGATGTAATACCCGTAAAATTAATACGGGATTAGTACATAATTATTTTGTGATGTTCGAAATTAATGAAGATGATTTTCGAACGAAACCAAATTTTCGGGAGCAAACCGAAAATTTTTAGTTGGGCCGAAATTGTTTAGGAAGTCCAAGTAATTTATAAAGAAAATGGCCCAAGTCAAATATTAAGGCCCAAATATAGGGATATTAATTAACCAATTATTAATTAATCAAGCATGGAAAATCACGTAGGTGTGTGATCACCTACTTTGGGGTTAGAGTCTCACCACCTTAAACAACCAATCAAAACTAAAAGTGAGCAAGGATAATAAAAACCGTTACTTAATATCAAGGGAAAGCCACGTTGAAGGGATATACTTACATGCTTGGCACAGATAGACTTATGATTTGAAAGGTTAGTCACACACCCTAAGTGATAACCGAGAACTTCAATAAGTAATCCTCACTTGTATTTTCCAAGAACAAAACGTGAAAGGAACGAGAGGGGCGGAGAATATTTTTGGTAAGCTAACATTTCGAATTAACTTATAAATATTCTATAAGCTAATGTGTTAACACCTTACATGGTTTGATGAAATTTCATTAAGCCGAAAAAAGAAAATACGAAGGAGGAGCAGATCCTAGCAAGCTTGATCGAATTTTCAGCCTAGGGAATTAATCGAAATTAGGCTTGGAGGCTAGGTAGGTGGTTCTAAACCCCTACAACCCGTAATATTTTCCCGAAAAGTGTTAAAAATCGAATGGAAGGCCATTCGAATTTGAATCTTCAAGTTTTATGATTTTATAAATTTTTGGAATGTGTTATTACGTGAATTTCGAACTCAATATATGAGTTCTGTATCTTATTTATGTTCTTATATGGTTCGTTGTGTTGAATGTGTTAGAATTTCTGGGAAAATTTTAGGGTTTTATATGAAGGTTTCAGAGAAATCGGACGATTTGTAGAAATCGGACGATTTAGGGCTTTATAGTAAGATTTTAAATCGCGGGCCTAAGTTGAATTCACGAAGTCGGGCGAAAATGATTTTTTTAGTGATAGGAAATCGGCCGAATTGGATTTCGGGTCGCGAGAGTATTTCGCGGGCCCAATTGGTTTTGATGTGTGAGTAAAAATAGGTTTCGCGGGCCAGAGTTCAGGTTTCGCGGGCTGAAGCATTTCGCGAGTTGTGAGATAGCGCCGGGCCGATTTTGGGTTTCGCGGGCCGATTTCAAATCGCGGGGTGATTCCTGTGAGAGGAATCGGGCGATTCGTGAGATCAAATCGAGCTTCAGCGTCAAATCGGACGATTTGCGAAATCGCCGAAAGCTTTGCGAAATCGGGCGTTGACCTTACTTTCGCGGGTTGACCAGGGTTTCTAACGTAGAATCGGGCGAATCGTGAAATCGAGTGTTGACTCGACTTTCGCGAGTTGACCAAGTGTGTTTCGGGCGATTTTATATTGGGCTTTGACAGATTTTGGTGTGAGTTGACCAACGAATTTAATTTTGGGCTTTTGCCCTATTTTAGGCCCAAACATTTTAAATAAAATGGTTTTAAGCCCAAATCACTTTTAAATAAAATATTTTTCGTACTATAACGTATATTTTCGGGTCAACCCATATTTTAAATCATAAATATTATTTTTGGATTTTTAAACCATCGGCCTAGTTTAAATACTATACGATTACGTGATTTCAATATACGTATTTTATGTGATTTATTATATGTGCATTTCACGACATGCACGGGAGAGATGGTGCTACCGTATTTGTACGGTGACACCTTACGGTGTCAGTTGAGTGGGGTAGAGTGACCTTTATTGGTCGTCGAGGTTAGACTCGTGTAGCACCTGGTGGGAGAGGGGGTTTGCGACACCCATCTACTCGGGATTGAGCCACCCGAGGTGCACACCACCGGATATTATTTGGCTCAGGGACGGCCGACAGATGTGAGATTCCTGTCTACCCAGGTTGGTGGTAGGCCACTCGGGGAAAAGTCGTCGGGTTGAGATTGTGTGCGGAAGGAGCGACCCGGCACGACCGGCGTGGTCTACCGCATGATTTTGGCATACGTTGCCATTGCGCGCGTGGGTGCTGAGTCTAACCGAGGGCCCTGTTATGTGATGAGACGTGATAGGTTGAGCGTGCATATTTTATGTGTAAGGACATGGGATTGGGTTGAGTGCACGCACGCATACATAGCATGTTTTTACTGCCACCTACTGGGCATTTTGCTCAGGGTTATATTTTCAAGGTGAGACTGAGCCCGACACCGATGGGTGTCAGGGTTAAGATATAGGCTGGCTGGCGGCGGTGACTCCACGGGCTTTTGAGGGCGGAGCGGTACATGGGACGCGACCTGTGGAGAGGCGTAGGATAGTCGAGTTTAGATTTTTGGGGCTCCGGCCCGTTGTATTATACAGATGCATTTTGTAAACCTGACTTAGTATATATATGTATATTATTTCCTCAAAAGTTTTTAACTAATCGGGCCCTCCGCGACTTTCGTTGCGGAAATCCGCCAACTAATCTAATTAGGAAGTAGGGTCGCCACACTAACCCATGCAACAGCAAACCGGGTCGAGGGGGAACCAGTGACTATCGGGACTTCAAAGTCAACTTCGTCAAAGAGCCTTTCGATCTATGGTTTACGTAGGCTACTATAATGTTGTCATCGGTCATTGACACTCCTTGAGTAATAAGCCATGTTCGACCGTACGACCCGTGAGTCAGTGTACGTGAAACCATTCAATCCCTTAATTCTATTTGTATCACAAGTCACGACTTCCACTTCCAAGCGGGATATTGGTACATGATAGGTCATCAAAAAATAAGCCGTGATCGGTTATCCAGCACCCAACTGGAACCCCATGCTTACGGACTTTTAATGTTAGAGGTCAAGAGTCCACCGGTGCCTTCCTCTCTGGTGCCCATCGAGAACAGTGACTCAACTCGGCACATTTGGATTTGTTAATTTATTGCTTTACCGGATGCTAAGTAAAGAACTCTTATATCCAACAAACGAACAATGCCTTTCAATAAACACACGATAATATTTATTGCACAAAAAGGTCGAATGATAAATAAGCTAATGCCCAATACAATCTAATCCCCGTATAGCATTCGAGGGCATATTCCTAACACGGTCCACACAAGACACTTGTCTTGATTACTTACGAGACTGTGAATCCGTACTTGGCAGTCTGAGCCCGGCAATCACAAATTGTTATCAAGACCGCATCTAGCCCGCAGACCTATGCAACAACAAATCGGGTCGAGGGGAACCAGTGAAGTCGAGACTTCGAAATCAACTCCGTCAAAGCCCCTTTCGATCTAAGGTTCACGTAGACTACTGTAGTGTTTTCGTCGGTCATTGACACTCCTTGAGTAATAAGCCATGCTTGACCGTATGACCCGTGAGTCAGAGTCCATGAAACGATTCAATCCCTTGATTTGATTTGTATCACAAGTCATGACCTCCGCTTACAAGCGGGATATCGGCGCACGATAGGTCATCAACAAATAAGCCGTGATCGGTTATCCAGCACCCAACTGGAGCCTTAGGCTTATGGACTTTTAATGTTCGAGGTTAAGAGTCCACTGGTGCCTTCTTTTCTCGTGCCAATCAAGAACAGTGACTCAACTCGACACATTTGGATTTATTCATTTATTGCTTTACCGGATGCCAAGTAAAGAACTCTTATATCCAATAAACGAACAATGCCTCTCAATAAACACACGAAAATATTTTATTACACGAAATGGTCGAATGATAAATAAGCTAATGCACTATACAATCTAATCATCGTAAGGCATTCGAGGGCATATGCCTAACCGTATCCCATGAAGCCTTCAACCGTAATTCATAAATTTCGGAGGGTTGCATAAACGAGAAAATGAGGGGGAGAAAAAGGCGACGAAAGAAAAAGAAGAAAATGATGACAAAAGGAGGTGGAAAACACACACTAGTAATGCTCAACAAACGATAAATAGTCCAAAAGAACCTGCCTTCCCAATTATTGAGTTCTTCTAGAAATCATAAGAAGAAAAAGAAAAAGGCATGGATCTTGCTGTGAATTTCTCCTTCGATAATCTCGTATACTCGTCAACGGTTGGCAGAGGAGAACCACGAAGTGAACTCCTTAGGAAATAAGGAGTGTGTTGTAGCAAGGGTTAGAGATCGAATAGAAGAATTGGAATTTTAGAGAGAAAATTTACATCCCTTGTGTGCTCTCAAAGTAACTTCTCTCTCAAGCTTCAAAGTAGATAAAAATCTCAAGCCCTAACTTCGACTTTCTTAGATTTACTATCCGATTCTCGTGATCTAGGTTGGATATCTGGGGTTCTAACATCTTCCCAATCATGTGTTGAAAGCAGCCACTGTCTAAGTACCAAACTAAGTGGCTCAGCTCCTTCTTGATACCTGCAAACAAATAATATATATATATATATATATATATATATATATAACATACAAGTATCCGTACCCAATATCACTTGGGTCAAAGGTGGATTAGGTTCTCAGCTACCCACCCAGACCTGTATAATCCTAACAATTCTTCCTGTGTTAGGATCTTTAAGGAACATAATGCCTTTTCATTTTTATGTGACTTAGTTCCCCTAACAGGTACCGGTCTTGGTGTCAAGTGTACGTGATGGTATATTTTGTTCATTTTGAGCCTTTTACGTATAAGAAGGATTCATACCCAAATTTCACTTTCCTACTGAAAGCAGATGCCCTTTCGTGACGGTGACTGAATTCATATCCAATCCCAATTTCGTTTGGGTTTAATATAGGTGTGTTTCTAAGAGGAGGTGAGGTTTGGTCATTCCTTGGTTTGATAGACGCATGACTCTTACCAATGGAACGAAGCATGACAGACGCATCAAGTGGTGGAACATTAGTTGATAAAACAACTGAAGAAGCTCGTCCTTTTAATTTCAAGCATGGCTACAATACCCAACAATTTTGAACGGTGAATAGGTCAACAATTTGATATACTTTTTTTTTACTCCAAAACAAAGTATATCTTTTGAGCAAAAACTAGAATCTCTAACTTCGCTCGTGGAGAAACATGTTTCAGGAAAAACTCATCATGTTAAGACTTGTGGTATTTGTACGCTTACCGGACATTCAACGGAGAATTGTTCATCACATCAATTTGATACTGAGCAAGCAAATGCAGTTGGAGGATTTGTAGGACCGTCTCAAAAATGTTATGATCCATTCTCAAGTCATTACAACCCCGGATGGAGAGACCATCCAAATCTGAGCTACAGAATTCGGCCACAAGGTTTCACGCAACAAGCACCTCGACCGCCAATTCCTCATCAACAAGTTGCACCTTCAAAACTAGGTATGTCTTTAGAGGATGTCGTTATGAAGTTAGCCAATAGCACTGCTACTTTTCAGTAGGAGATACGATCAAGCATACAAGAAACACGCGCTAGCGTACAAAACCTCGAAAGTCAAGTGTCTCAACTCGCAGCACAAATGAGTCAAATGCAGAACGAGAAAGGAAAATTGCCAGCTCAAGTCGAGATCAACCCAAGAGAAAATGTAAGTATAATGAATCTTCGGAACGGAAAGATGTAGGACCAACAACTCATGACGAGGGCCCGTCAATAACTCCTAGTGTTGATACACGAAAAGACAATGGAAAGAAGGCAAGTAAATAATTTGATAATGACAAACCTAATTTTGTTATTCCTCCACCTTTTCCTGGAAGGTTTGCAGGGTGAAACAAGAATAAGAGGAAAAGAGTATAATGGAAACCTTCAGCAAAGTCGAGATCAACATTCCACTTTTGGATGCTATCAAGCAGATTCCACGCTACGCGGAATTTTTGAAAGAAATGTGTTCGAACAAAAGAAAAGAAAAGGCCGAAGGCAAAATCCTTGTAAGTGATAATGTTTCCGCTGCTCTTCAAAGAAAATTACCCCAAAATGCCATGACCCAGGTAGGGTTGCAAACGAACCGAATCGAATCGAATATCATAATATTCAATTTGTATTCGTTAATTTTTCAAAGTATTCGTATTCGATTCGATTCGTATTCGAATACTAAAAATCGATTCGATTCGATTCGATAACGATATTCGAATATATTCGCGAATACTCGAATATTCGAAAGAAAATTTCAGATTTTCCCCATAAATCCGTTAGAATTACCAAATAACTACAAAATAGTTCCGAAAAATTATAAAATCAGAGAAACAACTCCATTGTGAAGAAAAACTAACGAGGGAACTACTTAATACACAACATTTCTTTCTTAGCCTGCTTTCGATCATCACGCTTGTAAATATATAATATATTATATTATTTAAATATATATTACATTAAACGAATCGAATATTCGTTAATTTTCGAATCGAATACAGACGTATTCTTATTCGTATTCGAAATTATTCGAATCAGAAAAAGTATTTGTATTCGTATTCGTATTCGTTTATTTCGAATTCGAATCTTAAACTTCGAATCGAATCTCGAACCGAACCGAAAATATTCGGTTCATTTGCAACCCTAGACCCAGGTATGTTTGCTATCTCGGTTACTATAGGAACACGAAAAATAAATAATGACATGTTAGATTTAGGAGCGTCAATCAATGTTTTGCCATTATCTCCTAGCTCCTTGTTGACGGCCGTTTAAGAGTACAGATATATGCATTCAATTATTAAACATGTCCATTATTTATCCCGAATGATTATTTGAAGATGCTCTAATAAAATGTGGTGAATTTATTTTTCCTGCTGATTTTTATATAGTAGACATGGGTGATGAACATGAATCTGAATCTGTTGTTATTGAATTAGATCGGTCATTCATGAAAACAACTAAGACTAAGATAGATGTTGATTCAGGAACGCTTACTTTCGAATTTGATGGAGAAAAACATACTAGAAATGCCTTTGATGCTATGAAATTTCACAATGAGCTCGAATCTGTTAGTATGATTGACACTATTGTTCGATAAGATCTTGAGCGTAATTTCTCTAATGACGCAATCGATTTTGTGATTAAGAGTAGCAAACAGGTTCGGATCTAGACTTAGAAGTGGCTGACGACATTAAAAATGCGCTCATGTCACTACATTCTTCCTGAATTCCACCACAAACCAGGTAAGTATACTTTGTCTTTACCTATTTCTAAGGAGAAAATTGTCTCTTCTATAGAACATGCACCTATGTGGAATTGAAAGATCTACCAAAACACCTCAAGTACTGCTATTTAGGTAATGAAGAAACGTTGCCAGTCATTATTACAAATGACTTGTCCACCACCCAATAAAAGAAATTGATACGCACTCTGAAGGAGTACAAGAGCGCGATGGGATGGACTTTGGCGGACATCAAAGGAATCAGTCCAACTATTTGCGTGCACAGAATTCTACTTAAGCCAGATTCTAAGCCGATATGGGAACCCAAAGTAAACTCAATCCAGTAATGAAAGAGATAGCTATGAAAGATACTATGAAATTATTTGATATGGGGATAATATTCCCAATATCACACAGCCAACGGGCAAGTCAGTTCATGTTGTTCCTAAAAAATTTGGTTCTCACTTGTGAAAAATGACAAGAATCGGGTTGGTGCATGTGCATTAATTTCGTAAGTTAAATGCGGCTACCCCGAAAGGATCATTTATCTCTACCCTTCATTGATCAAATGCTCGAAAGAATGGCAGGTAAATCTTTCTTTTGTTTCCACGATGGATTTCTGGTTATTATCAAATTGTCGTGGCACCCGAGGATCAAGAGAAAAGTACTTTCACATGTCCCTTTGGTACATTTGCATATCGACGCATGCCTTTTGGTTTATGTAATGCTCCTAGTACATTTCAATGATGCATGATGAGTGTATTTTCTGATTTCATTGAAATACATGGATGATTTTACTGTTTATGGAGATTCATTTGATCATTGTCTTGATAATCTAGTAGAAGTTCCGAAACGCTGCGTCAATAAAATCTTGTAGAATATCAATTAGAGTTGTGCTTTGATTTCATTAGCTGTCCCTGTAATTTGAGCCTTTATTTCTATTTGTCCTTAGGTTAGGACTTGTTTGATATTTATACCAAGTTTGTTTGGTATAAATAGGATTGTAAAGAAAGAGGTTAATAGAGAAAGTTTTATAATTTGATCCAAAGGGCTGCCAGTTCAATTTTCAGAGAGATAAACAACAAGGACTTTCTCACTCTATCTAGATTCTCTAGTGTTCTTCATTTGAGTTTTTCGATGAACATCAATCGTGATCATTATCATCGAATTACTTTGAATTGAAGCGTGCGATCTTAGAGTTGACAATCAAGGGACCTAACAATTGGTACCAGAGCAGATTCATTCTGTTTTGAATCGAAATTGTTAGAATAGGATCGAAATTCAATTTGGAACTGTTCAGTGCGAAGAACAGTTTTGGCGCGAAAAATAATTTCAATCTGATAGCTTTAATTCTGCGCTATTTGACTTGAATTTGATGTTCTGTGCTCTCTTAGGTACTAGAAGTCGATTCTTATTAAATCGGTAGCGATTAGAACATTAATTTAGCAGAATTGGTGAATCTGATTAGATACTGTTTGCGCGAAGAAAAAGTTAGAACACGTACTGATTTTGATTAAATTCGACATATTTTGCTTCATGACGTGTTTAATTGCTTGTTCGTGCATATGCAGTAGCTGATTGCGAGCAAATACCTGTAATTTCACTTCCTAATTCGTTGTTCTTGCTTGAATTAGTGTTAATTAGAGTTCTAAGTGTTGGGAATCCCAGAGGGTCCCCAGACCCAAGTTCCCAAAACGGCGGAACTTTAAAATTTTACGGGGTTTCCCGCCTATCCAAGATTGCTCGGCTATAAATACGAGAACGTACAGAAATAAAGTGTTAGTGGATCAGCCATGATACCTTGTTGAAATCTCTCGACGATGGCTAGCTTCGAATCCTTCGAATCCCCGAGGCGTAGTGCCCCTCTCTTAGGCCAAAAGCGCACGAACGGGACGCCTTATTTGCACAAGATCGTCACGCCGACACCTCACTAACGTCGTAGCTATCCTTCCATGTGCGGCTAGGCCAAGAACGAGATTTGCTGCCCCTGAGAGAGAGTGTGTGAGAGAGAAAGTGCTGAGAGGAGAAAACTCTTAGTTTTTCCTCTCTTGAACTCAAGTTTCGAAAATTTGATTCTCTCATCTTTACGATCACGAAAATCCTTATTTATACCACTCAGGATTGGCCAAAAGTAAGTTGAGGTGGTAGGAGAAAAATCCTCACACCTTCCCATTTACCAAGTCTTCGTTTTAACAAGTAACGAATTAAAAATTCAAACTTTAAATTTAATTAATTAAATATCCAATACCTTAATTAATTAAAATACCATATTTAGTATATTTTAAAAATATAATATCCAATATAAATATATTTAATAATTTTCGAAATTTTACCTAATAAAATTCGAAACTTATATGTATATCCAATATATATTATTTAGGTCTTTACTGCGCAGTCTATCCACTGCAAGGTGTTCTCTATAGCTGCTAATGAGACCACCTTTTTATCCTTCATTTATGGCAGGAATCGTCGGGAGGAGAGGTGCGAGCTTTGGGAGGATATTGTTAGTACGTCTGCTCTACGCCATAACGACCCGTGGATTGTCTGAGGTGACTTTAATGCTATTGTTGATGCTGCGGAAGGAAGGGGAGGAGTTATTACTGATCGTGATACTCGTGATTTACGCGACTGCCTTCTACGAGCTGATTTGATGACTTTACCACATACCGGACAATTTTACACGTGGTATAATCAGCAGCGGGCCGAGGCGGGAATCTGGCGAAGACTTGACCGCGTGCTTGGAAATCCGGTGTGGTTCGCCAAGTACCCCGACTGCTCTTATAGGGCTGACCTTCCCGGGATTTCTGACCATAGCCCGTTGCTTCTCGGTGAAGTCCGGGGTACCCCGAGGTTATCGACGTTTCGTTTCGATAACCTTTTGATCCATGATGCATCCTTTTTAGCGCAGGTTCAGCGGGTTTGGGTTGTTGCGCGATCGGGCTATCCTATGTATGTTTTCACGCGGCGCCTTAAGGACCTCAAGCCTTTATTCCGACAGATGCGAAGGGCGAAGGGGGATCTTGCGGTGAATGTTGTCGAAGCCAAGCGCTTCCTTGACATCTGTCAGGATTTTGCGAGTAGATTCCCGGATGAGGCGTTCTTCCACGACTTGGAGCGAGTGTGCCGAGTCTTATACACGAGGGCTGTGGATATGGAGCACTCCGCGTTGTCGCAACGGGCCAAGCTCTCTTGGCTCAAGGAGGGCGATCAGTGCACGTCTTTCTTCTTCCGACGTGTTGCCATGAGACGTGCACGGAATCGGATTCTTGCCTTGGATTCTGAGAGTGGGGAGCTGATCCATGGTGAGGAGGCTGTTCGTGATGAGTTGGTATGTTTCTATCGTGAGCTGTTGGGAGTTTCGGCGAGGCCTAGTCCGGTTACCCAATCGGATCTCGCGCCTTATATCACTCGATCTCTTTCGGGGGATGCGGCTTCTCATATGATCAGACCTATTGAGCCGACTGAGATCAAGGAGGCTCTCTTCTCTATGGGGGACGAGAAGGCTCCGGGACCGGACGGATTTACGGCCGCTTTCTTTAAAGCGGCGTGGAGCATCATTGGGGAGGATCTCATACTCTTGGTTCAGGACTTCTTTTTGACGGGCCGGCTGCTTAAGGGCCTCAACAGCACGTCCATCACGCTCATTCCGAAGGGAGACTCACCGAGGAGAGCGGCCGACTATCGTCCTATCTCGTGCTGCAACATCCTGTTTAAGGTAATCTCTAAGGTTATTGCTAACAGGTTGAAGCCTGTTCTTGGGGAGCTCGTTCATCCGACTCAGACGGCCTTTATTCCGGGACGGAAGATCAGCGATAACATTTTGTTAGCCCAGGAGATCTGTTTGGGGTATAACAATATGAGCCGCCCCCCTCGGGTAGCGCTCAAGGTGGACTTAGCTAAGGCTTACGACAAGGTCGAGTGGAGTTTTTTGCTTGCTGCTATGGGAGCAATGGGTTTCCATCCGACATTCGTTGAGTGGATTCGCTGTTGTGTCACTACTACGACCTTTTCCATTAACTTACATGGAACGCAGGCAGGGTACTTCCATGGGAAGAGAGGCCTTCGACAGGGGGACCCGCTGTCCCGTACCTTTTTACGTTGGTGATGGAGACATTACGGGGGATGGTTACTTATCGCATTGGCCAGGAACCGCGTTTTCTTTATCATTGGCGTTGTGAGTCGAAGCTGGCCATGCTTGCGTTCGCGGACGACCTGTTACTTTTTGACATGCTGATGAGGTTTCGATTGGGGTTCTTAAGGATGCGCTGGATGACTTTGCGGGGGCTTCGGTGTTACAGCCGAGCCTCGCCAAGAGCGAGGTGTTTGTGAGCAAGCGTGCTGAGAGCCTTTCGCCGCACTTTCAGACGATTCTTGGCATTTCACAGGGGCAGCTGCCTGTGCGCTACCTGGGGGTTCCTCTAATTCCAGGTAGACTCTATATTTCTGATTGTGCGCCTTTACTTCAGAAGGTCGATAGGAGGTTGGGATCATGGCTGAATAAGTCGCTCTCTTACGCCGGGAGAGTGCAACTTATCAAGTCAGTCCTTTCTTCTCTTCATATCTATTGGGCGGGTATTTTCCTCCTCCCGAAGGGTGTTATTCGGGCTATTGAGACGCGCATGAGGACATTCTTATGGGGTGGCTCGCCTGCGCGAGTTGCTTGGGCTGATGTTTGTCTTCCGATCGCCGAAGGAGGACTTGGGATTCGGTCCATTGAGACTGATAATCGTGCGCTGCTCCTTCGTCATTTATGGGGTGTGGTTTCGCACGCTCCGGACTCGATTTGGGTTGACTGGTTGTACAGCACTAGATTGCATAACAGGTCTCTTTGGGAGCTGTCGCTGGGGAATAATGCTTCTGGGAGTTGGAAGAAGTTGCTCAAGCTTCGGAATGTCATCCGCTCCTTCATTTCTTATCAGGTGGGTGATGGGAGTTCCATATGGCTATGGAAGGACCCTTGGCTGTTGATGACCTCGCTGCTAGAGAGACACCCTAGGGGGCCAATGGTGATGGGTCTGCCTCATGATTCACGCCTCAGTGAGGTCACTACGTCAGATGGTTGGTCTTGGCCAGCCATGACGTCCTCCGAGTTTCTGGAGATTGATCCTCTGCTGCCTCCGGCGGAGCCGTCGCGGCCTGATCGTGTTCGCTGGATTGGGACGCTTGATGGACGTTTCTCTGTGAGGGCGGTTCGTGAGGCCACTCGTCCTCGGCGGGACAGAGTCATTTGGGCTTCTCTCTTCGGGGGCTGCTTGCGCATACCTCGCCATGAGTTCATTCTCTGGCTTGCTATTCGAGGAGGTCTCTCCGTTCGCAGTTTACCTTGGGTGGCTCAGCGCGCGGGAACGGATGCCTGCCTCCTCTGTGATACCGGGAATCGGGAGACGATTTCCCATCTTTCTTTTCTTGTCCCTTTTCTTTGACATGCCGACAGATGCTCAGGGACAGGATTAGGTGGCGGATACCATATATTGACTGGGATAGGAGCTTTCACTGGGCTGCTCTGAAGTGGAGGAATCAGCACTTATTTCATATTGCTTATCGACATGTCCTTGCGTCGATTGTTTATCACATTTGGCAGGAGCGGAACAGGCGATGGAGGGAGAACATACGTTCTACCCCTGCCCATGTTGTGGCCACGGTCCTCGGCATCCTTGGTGCCCGTCTTGGGACTATTGGAGAGAAGCATGCCCTACAGCAGGCTGCTATTCGGCGTCTTTGGAGAGTAGCTTGATAGTTGGTTTTCTCTTACCATTCGTTTTTTGTTCACCAGTAGCCTGTTACTGGTTGCCTGTGTCGAGTTTTACTCGTACCCATTCTGTACACTTTCCATTATATATATAAAAAACCGGGACCTGTTCCAAAAAAATATATATATTATTTAGTTCCAAATTAAACAATATTATTTCTCTAAGACAATAATAAAGATCTAAATCTAATTCAAATCATATACTAAATATTCAATATCAAATATTTTATTTCAAACATATATCGTGAGGTGAAAAGACCATTTTACCCCTCACTAGTCAAACTTAGTATTTTCGACCGATCAGGGTTTTGGCCCAGCACCAAACCCTAGTGTCTCAATCTAGGACCTAGCCTTGTCTCTCTCTCTGATGACGACATTGTATCGTTTGCCCTTTTTAAGCACGACTCTCATGGTTCGTCTCAACCAGCCTAGGAGGTATCTGGGAGTTCGGTATTCACCTAGCCACCCCGTGGTACCGAACAGATCCCAACTTGAGTACGAATATGATCTAATCATAATCCACGAACCGATTGTAGATTTTCGTCACACGTATAAACCCTTTACGTTTGTCCCGGTCGAGTGAAAGTCACACATAGTCAAACTTACAGAACTAGACTCTATGTCGTTTATGTCGGTGAAAATACCGAAACCGCACTCCACGACTATCGCGAGAGAGAAATGCTATGGCCAGAGACTTCGATAAATTCCAGCACATTAAACTTGCCATAGGACGTTAACCTCGAATTTAATCGAGACTATAAATCCCGCTCCGCGGTTCAACCGACAATCGCATCGAAAAGTCAAGACTGCGTTTCACCACTGACCCATGCCACCGGCAAGACGGGCCTAGCAAACTAGTGACAAGTCAAGACCTCAAGACCAACCCCAAGTCAACCCTTTCCGTCTAAGGTTCATGCATACTACTATAGTCAATCGATCGATCAAGGACAATCCAAGCGTGTGATCATTCGATTACGAGTCAGTGTCCAGCTACAGATAATCCCCTGATTCATCTTGTATCATTATCATGAGCTCTCACTTCCCAAGTGAACGGTTGGCACAACCATATCGGACCCATCGACAAACAAGTCGTACTGCGCAGTCTATCCACTGCAAGGTGTTCTCTATAGCTGCTAATGAGACCACCTTTTTATCCTTCATTTATGGCAGGAATCGTCGGGAGGAGAGGTGCGAGCTTTGGGAGGATATTGTTAGTACGTCTGCTCTACGCCATAACGACCCGTGGATTGTCTGAGGTGACTTTAATGCTATTGTTGATGCTGCGGAAGGAAGGGGAGGAGTTATTACTGATCGTGATACTCGTGATTTACGCGACTGCCTTCTACGAGCTGATTTGATGACTTTACCACATACCGGACAATTTTACACGTGGTATAATCAGCAGCGGGCCGAGGCGGGAATCTGGCGAAGACTTGACCGCGTGCTTGGAAATCCGGTGTGGTTCGCCAAGTACCCCGACTGCTCTTATAGGGCTGACCTTCCCGGGATTTCTGACCATAGCCCGTTGCTTCTCGGTGAAGTCCGGGGTACCCCGAGGTTATCGACGTTTCGTTTCGATAACCTTTTGATCCATGATGCATCCTTTTTAGCGCAGGTTCAGCGGGTTTGGGTTGTTGCGCGATCGGGCTATCCTATGTATGTTTTCACGCGGCGCCTTAAGGACCTCAAGCCTTTATTCCGACAGATGCGAAGGGCGAAGGGGGATCTTGCGGTGAATGTTGTCGAAGCCAAGCGCTTCCTTGACATCTGTCAGGATTTTGCGAGTAGATTCCCGGATGAGGCGTTCTTCCACGACTTGGAGCGAGTGTGCCGAGTCTTATACACGAGGGCTGTGGATATGGAGCACTCTGCGTTGTCGCAACGGGCCAAGCTCTCTTGGCTCAAGGAGGGCGATCAGTGCACGTCTTTCTTCTTCCGACGTGTTGCCATGAGACGTGCACGGAATCGGATTCTTGCCTTGGATTCTGAGAGTGGGGAGCTGATCCATGGTGAGGAGGCTGTTCGTGATGAGTTGGTATGTTTCTATCGTGAGCTGTTGGGAGTTTCGGCGAGGCCTAGTCCGGTTACCCAATCGGATCTCGCGCCTTATATCACTCGATCTCTTTCGGGGGATGCGGCTTCTCATATGATCAGACCTATTGAGCCGACTGAGATCAAGGAGGCTCTCTTCTCTATGGGGGACGAGAAGGCTCCGGGACCGGACGGATTTACGGCCGCTTTCTTTAAAGCGGCGTGGAGCATCATTGGGGAGGATCTCATACTCTCGGTTCAGGACTTCTTTTTGACGGGCCGGCTGCTTAAGGGCCTCAACAGCACGTCCATCACGCTCATTCCGAAGGGAGACTCACCGAGGAGAGCGGCCGACTATCGTCCTATCTCGTGCTGCAACATCCTGTTTAAGGTAATCTCTAAGGTTATTGCTAACAGGTTGAAGCCTGTTCTTGGGGAGCTCGTTCATCCGACTCAGACGGCCTTTATTCCGGGACGGAAGATCAGCGATAACATTTTGTTAGCCCAGGAGATCTGTTTGGGGTATAACAATATGAGCCGCCCCCCTCGGGTAGCGCTCAAGGTGGACTTAGCTAAGGCTTACGACAAGGTCGAGTGGAGTTTTTTGCTTGCTGCTATGGGAGCAATGGGTTTCCATCCGACATTCGTTGAGTGGATTCGCTGTTGTGTCACTACTACGACCTTTTCCATTAACTTACATGGAACGCAGGCAGGGTACTTCCATGGGAAGAGAGGCCTTCGACAGGGGGACCCGCTGTCCCGTACCTTTTTACGTTGGTGATGGAGACATTACGGGGGATGGTTACTTATCGCATTGGCCAGGAACCGCGTTTTCTTTATCATTGACGTTGTGAGTCGAAGCTGGCCATGCTTGCGTTCGCGGACGACCTGTTACTTTTTGCCATGCTGATGAGGTTTCGATTGGGGTTCTTAAGGATGCGCTGGATGACTTTGCGGGGGCTTCGGGGTTACAGCCGAGCCTCGCCAAGAGCGAGGTGTTTGTGAGCAAGCGTGCTGAGAGCCTTTCGCCGCACTTTCAGACGATTCTTGGCATTTCACAGGGGCAGCTGCCTGTGCGCTACCTGGGGGTTCCTCTAATTCCAGGTAGACTCTATATTTCTGATTGTGCGCCTTTACTTCAGAAGGTCGATAGGAGGTTGGGATCATGGCTGAATAAGTCGCTCTCTTACGCCGGGAGAGTGCAACTTATCAAGTCAGTCCTTTCTTCTCTTCATATCTATTGGGCGGGTATTTTCCTCCTCCCGAAGGGTGTTATTCGGGCTATTGAGACGCGCATGAGGACATTCTTATGGGGTGGCTCGCCTGCGCGAGTTGCTTGGGCTGATGTTTGTCTTCCGATCGCCGAAGGAGGACTTGGGATTCGGTCCATTGAGACTGATAATCGTGCGCTGCTCCTTCGTCATTTATGGGGTGTGGTTTCGCACGCTCCGGACTCGATTTGGGTTGACTGGTTGTACAGCACTAGATTGCATAACAGGTCTCTTTGGGAGCTGTCGCTGGGGAATAATGCTTCTGGGAGTTGGAAGAAGTTGCTCAAGCTTCGGAATGTCATCCGCTCCTTCATTTCTTATCAGGTGGGTGATGGGAGTTCCATATGGCTATGGAAGGACCCTTGGCTGTTGATGACCTCGCTGCTAGAGAGACACCCTAGGGGGCCAATGGTGATGGGTCTGCCTCATGATTCACGCCTCAGTGAGGTCATTACGTCAGATGGTTGGTCTTGGCCAGCCATGACGTCCTCCGAGTTTCTGGAGATTGATCCTCTGCTGCCTCCGGCGGAGCCGTCGCGGCCTGATCGTGTTCGCTGGATTGGGACGCTTGATGGACGTTTCTCTGTGAGGGCGGTTCGTGAGGCCACTCGTCCTCGGCGGGACAGAGTCATTTGGGCTTCTCTCTTCGGGGGCTGCTTGCGCATACCTCGCCATGAGTTCATTCTCTGGCTTGCTATTCGAGGACGTCTCTCCGTTCGCAGTTTACCTTGGGTGGCTCAGCGCGCGGGAACGGATGCCTGCCTCCTCTGTGATACCGGGAATCGGGAGACGATTTCCCATCTTTCTTTTCTTGTCCCTTTTCTTTGACATGCCGACAGATGCTCAGGGACAGGATTAGGTGGCGGATACCATATATTGACTGGGATAGGAGCTTTCACTGGGCTGCTCTGAAGTGGAGGAATCAGCACTTATTTCATATTGCTTATCGACATGTCCTTGCGTCGATTGTTTATCACATTGCAGGAGCGGAACAGGCGATGGAGGGAGAACATACGTTCTACCCCTGCCCATGTTGTGGCCACGGTCCTCGGCATCCTTGGTGCCCGTCTTGGGACTATTGGAGAGAAGCATGCCCTACAGCAGGCTGCTATTCGGCGTCTTTGGAGAGTAGCTTGGTAGTTGGTTTTCTCTTACCATTCGTTTTTTGTTCACCAGTAGCCTGTTACTGGTTGCCTGTGTCGAGTTTTACTCGTACCCATTCTGTACACTTTCCATTATATATATAAAAAACCGGGACCTGTTCCAAAAAAATATATATATTATTTAGTTCCAAATTAAACAATATTATTTCTCTAAGACAATAATAAAGATCTAAATCTAATTCAAATCATATACTAAATATTCAATATCAAATATTTTATTTCAAACATATATCGTGAGGTGAAAAGACCATTTTACCCCTCACTAGTCAAACTTAGTATTTTCGACCGATCAGGGTTTTGGCCCAGCACCAAACCCTAGTGTCTCAATCTAGGACCTAGCCTTGTCTCTCTCTCTGATGACGACATTGTATCGTTTGCCCTTTTTAAGCACGACTCTCATGGTTCGTCTCAACCAGCCTAGGAGGTATCTGGGAGTTCGGTATTCACCTAGCCACCCCGTGGTACCGAACAGATCCCAACTTGAGTACAAATATGATCTAATCATAATCCACGAACCGATTGTAGATTTTCGTCACACGTATAAACCCTTTACGTTTGTCCCGGTCGAGTGAAAGTCACACATAGTCAAACTTACAGAACTAGACTCTATGTCGTTTATGTCGGTGAAAATACCGAAACCGCACTCCACGACTATCGCGAGAGAGAAATGCTATGGCCAGAGACTTCGATAAATTCCAGCACATTAAACTTGCCATAGGACGTTAACCTCGAATTTAATCGAGACTATAAATCCCGCTCCGCGGTTCAACCGACAATCGCATCGAAAAGTCAAGACTGCGTTTCACCACTGACCCATGCCACCGGCAAGACGGGCCTAGCAAACTAGTGACAAGTCAAGACCTCAAGACCAACCCCAAGTCAACCCTTTCCGTCTAAGGTTCATGCATACTACTATAGTCAATCGATCGATCAAGGACAATCCAAGCGTGTGATCATTCGATTACGAGTCAGTGTCCAGCTACAGATAATCCCCTGATTCATCTTGTATCATTATCATGAGCTCTCACTTCCCAAGTGAACGGTTGGCACAACCATATCGGACCCATCGACAAACAAGTCGTACTTGTCAATCCAGTTGGCCCCTTCCAAAGCTGGCCCGAGGTGACCGCCTCGTTGGCCTTATAGAAGCTACGGGCCTAACAGTTGCCTTAGTCTCAGAGAAGCGGAGCTCAAAGTCACGAAAAGAGAAAATCATTAGGCCTCCACCATCTTCAAAATCGGAAAAGGAATTGTACTCTGACGTTGAACCAAGTATCAAAGCGCAAGGAAAGCAGTTGGCTCTGATCGGAAAAATGATGAGCAAGCAGTATTTTAAGAACAAGTCCTCATCATCAGCAAACAGACTTCGGACCTCAAGCTCAAAGAACAAGGAACGTGCAACCGAGATTCCGAAGTCAAGAATACTAAAAAGCCAACCAAATGCTTTAATTGCGGCAAACCAGAACACTTTGCAAGAGAATGCACTCTCCGAAGAAGAGAGATGCCAACTACTACTCGAAAAAGCTTCAACTCACAAAGCAGAAAGAAGCTGGGGTAGCTCTAATGGCAGAACAAGATGTAGAAATCCAATGAGCATAGACTTTTTCAATGCCCGATCATAATTTGCCCATTGGTGTCTTCCGGGTCAATTTTCGGTATAGGCAGACGTAGTTTTCAACAGAATTTTCGACCAAACGTTTACGCAGTCAGCTAATATAATTTATACACTAACTTTATACCTCTTTTATGTTTAAAGGACAAAATATTAGGAAATTCACCAGACCGGTTAGCGGTTAATCTACGGACGCCAGGTAAGTGGAAATCCAACTACAACACATAACATGTGTGTATGTGCCTAATTTATGCGAGTACGTGATGAGGTGCTTACGTGCTTATGTGATTTGTATGATGTGGTTTCATGATTTTGGTAAAGCATTACGGCATTAATGCATTATGTATATGCACGAGCATGCACGAAACACTTGGTGTAATAAAATGATGAGCGTGCATGATTATGTCGCAAATAGCGAAAGATAATTGCCGAGGTGGGCAACCAAGTCATAAGTTAAGTAAGGGGCGGCTTCCGGGACACCGAGACGGCGCTGATGCGCCGTCGGCGACGTTGATACGTCGCCAGTATACGAACGGCGTTGTTGCATCGGGGGATTACCATGGTTGGGTTGATGCACTCGTGGTTGGGTCGATGCCCTTATATCCATGTTAGCGTGGTTGGGTTGATGCCCTTACGTTTTAGTATGGTTGGGTTGATGCCCTCATACTCTGTGCTGATGCCCGTGGTTGGATTAGAGCTCTTTACGGTGTACGCCAGGGTAAAAGTCTGCCATGGGCCCTAAGATAAAAGATATGAGATTGAGTTTAGTCTATGAGACGTAATATGCATTGGCATGGATTGGCTTTGTGGGGGATTCTCACGTGCACGTCATGCATGATTTCTACTTACTGAGCATATCGCTCACCCCTTACGTTATGTGTTGTAGGTGCGAGCGACCACGGTACGTGATCGCTTAGATGGCAAGGCAATCTTTTGGCACTTCCAGCAGCTTTTGGGGTGGGAGTGTGTCCATGGATGACGACCTGTGAGGCCAGGCGCATAGGGATTCTTTTGTTGTGCATGTATACACATCTCGTGTAATTAGGATTCGTATGAATTTAGGAGTTCATTTAATTCTTTTGTCATGTATAGAAATGACTTCCTTACATCAATGGAAAAATTTCATACGCATTTCCGCATCTCTTTTAAGTTAAAGCATCGTTAGGCACATAGGATACATTACAATTAGGTAACGAGGACAACGGGTCCTGACAGAGTGGTATCAGAGCTTCGGTCACAGGTTCTGTAGATTGTCCATGTACACACACCCAAAAGCGTGGAAGCAGCCTTGCCGTAAGTTTTACGATAACGTGAATTTCTTGTGATGCATGAATTTATTGGCTATAGGGACTGTCAGGGTAGAATATAGTCATGGTAAAAACTAGAGGCGAAGGTAGTGGCGGTGATGACCAGAATAGGGGAAACACAACTACTACAGATAATCGAGATGCGACGATCTTCCAGCTCACAGAATTGGTTCACCAGCAGTCCACACAAATCCAGCAGCTAATTCAGCAGAATAACACGAACGCTGGACCTACTCAGGTGGAAAGAACTGAGATGGTAGGAGAACGGTTTCGAAGGCTGAACTCGCCGACTTTTGAGGATACGTCCGATCCGACTGCGGCTGAGGACTGGCTGAGAACGCTCGAGAGCATGTCTGTGTACAGTCGGGTCCCAGAAATAGAGAAGGCCCTCGGCGCTGCGTTTTTACTGAAGGGAAGCACAGGACACTGGTGGGATACAATCATGATGATCGAGAATCCCGCGACCATGAGCTGGGACAGAGTTAAGGAGTTGTTCAGGGGCAAATACCTCACTGCTCCAGTGCGCGCCCGACGGATGAATGAGTTCATAAATCTCAGGCAGGGAACGATGCTGCCGAGTACATCAGGAAGTTCGAACAGCTATCGAGGTTTGCAGCCCATATGGTGAGTACGGACGCTCTCAAAATTGAGCGATTCCTGGAAGGCTTGAAGTCGGAGTTGTATAGGGACGTAAGTATGGTTGGACTTCAGGGAGCCATCTATGTGCAAGTGGCAGAAAGGGCCATGGCGGCGGAGCAGGCCGAGGCCAGGATCGTTCCTGCCCAGGAGGCTAAGAGAAAATTTGCACTAGTACAAGGATCACAGTGGAGCGGGGCAATAAAAAACGACAGTTTGTGCCCAAAGGCGGGAAGCCAAACTTCCAGAACTAACCACCACAACGCCCACAGGAATGCCAAACCGACCGCCGAACCCGAATCAAGGAGGGTTTTCAGCACCTATCCCAAGTTGCCTGACGTGCGGGATAAGACACACTGGAAACTGCTACCAACAATTACTTCAGGTGGGGGAAGCCGGGGCATTTTTATAGAAACTGCCCGGAGAACATGCCAGGGAGCCAAGCCGGGAGTCAGGCAAGACCACCGGCCGTGCCAGCCAGAGTATACACCATCACGTCGGAGGAAGCAGAGGAAAACCCGTCCGTGGTGACAAGTATCCCATCTATCCACCAAACTCCCACGTGCATACTAGTAGACTCAGGGGCCACGCACTCATTAGCATCCATCAAGTATGTGACAAGACTCGGGGTCACACCTCGTCAATCTGAGTGCGAATATAGTGTAGCTATGCCAAATGGGGATCCGGCTAGAACCAATCAGATACTGAGAGATTGTCTTGTGTTAGTTGGCGATAGGGAATTACCCATAGATTTGATAGTCACCCCAATGAACGACTATGAGGTCATTCTTGAGATGGACTGGTTGTCGAAGTACGGAGCGGTTATAGATTGTAATCGTAAGGAAGTTACATTCAACATAGAAGGAAGCATGCCTTTTAGTTTCGCGGGACCGACGAAGGCGAGTAGCATTTCGAGGATATCAGCATTGAAGGCCCGACGATTAATTCAATCAGGATGTGAAGCGTGTTATATTTTTGCGATGAAAACGGAAGAGAGTTCAGCCCTAAAATTGGAAGAAGTGCCCGTAATTCGGGACTTTCCAGACGTATTTCCCGAAGATCTACGGGATTGCCACCCGATAGGGAAATTGAGTTCACGATAGATTTGGTGCCTGGAGCAGCGCCAATATCGAAGACTCCTTACCGGTTAGCGCCAACTGAGCTGAAAGAACTGAGGCAACAGCTAGACGAACTTCTACAGAAAGGATTCATCCAGTCAATTTTCTCTCCCTGGGAAGCGGCGGTATTGTTTGTGCGGAAGAAGGACGGAACAATGCGGCTGTGTATAGATTACAGAGAGTTGAACAAGATAACCATCAAAAACAAATATCCTCTCCCAAGGATTGATGATCTGTTCAACCAGCTACAAGGCGCCACTGTGTTTTCAAAGATCAATCTACGATCCGGGTATCACCAGCTAAAGATTCGAAAGGAAGATGTCCCAAAGACTGCCTTCAGTACGCGCTATGGACATTACGAGTTCCTAGTCATGCCTTTCGGATTGACTAACACGCCGGCAGCTTTTATAGATCTGATGAATCGCGTGTTCAAGCAATTTTTGGTTAAGTTCGTCATAGTATTCATAACGATATTCTGGTCTATTCAAGGACAAAAGGAGGAACATGAGCAACATCTGAGAACAGTTCTTGGAGTACTACGGGAGAAGCAGTTGCACGCTAAGCTCAAGAAGTGGGAGTTTTGACTGGACCAAGTCGCCTTCTTGGGACATATTATCTCCGGAGCAGGAATTTCGGTGGATCTGAACAAGATCGAAGCCATCGATAACTGGCCTCAGCCAACAAATGTGACCGAGGTACGGAGCTTCCTCCGCTTGGCAGGCTAATATAGGAAGTTTATTAAGGACTTCTCTAAGATCGCCTCAACGCTGACAAAATTAACGAGGAAGAACACGTCATTTCATTTTGAGCGAGGAATGTGAACAGAGCTTCCAATAATTGAAAGGCGACTGACTACAGCCGCAGTCCTTACGATACCCTCAGGAACCGGGGGATTCTCAGTTTACAGTGATGCTTCGAAGAATGGATTATGATGCGTGCTAATGCAGAATGGGAGCGTAGTGGCCTACGCCTCACGTCAATTGAAGGAGTCCAAGAAAAATTATCCGACGCACAACCTAGAATTGGCAGCAGTGGTCTTCGCTCTGAAGATTTGGAGGCACTACCTTAGCGATGCAAAATCCGTACGGACCACAAAACTTTAAAATACTTCTTCACGCAAAAGGAATTGAAAATGAGACAGAGGCGATGGCTGGAACTGTTGAAGGATTATGATTGCGTAATCAACTACCACCCAGGCAAAGCGAATGTAGTAGCAGATGCACTAAGCCGAAAAGCAGTTAGTGCAGAATTACAGCTACTTGAGGGAGTTTGTACAATTAGGCGAAGTCAAGACAAGATTGACAGCTTTAACACTCCAACCTACACTACTGGAACAGATCAGAACGGCGCAAGAACAGGACGAATTCTATATGAAGATCAAGGGAGCACGAACAGAACAGCCAGCGACGGACTTTATGTCCCGAGATGACGGGGGATTGTATTACAAGAATCGATTGTTGTACCCGATGACGTGGAGCTTCGACAGACCATAATGACGGAAGCACACGCCACGATGTATTCAGTGCACCCAGGAGCTACGAAGATGTACAGAGATTTACGAATAAACTACTGGTGGCCAGGGATGAATAAGGATATAGCGACTTTCGTAACTCAGTGTTTGACTTGCCAACAGATAAAAGTGGAACATCAGCGACCAACGGGAACATTACAGTCGTTACCAATACCAGAATGGAAATGGGATAATATAACGATGGACTTCGTTGTTGGTTTGCCGAGAAATGTGAAAGGGCACGATGCGATTTGGGTGATCGTTGACCGACTAACCAAGTCTCCTCATTTCCTACCGATAAGTACGACGTTTTCTTTGGAGCCGTATGTAGAACTCTAAATTTAGGAGGTAGTCCGACTCCACGGAATCCGAACATCGATAGTCTCAGATCGAGACTCCAGACTTTTATCGAAATTCTAGACGAGCTTACAAAAGGCAATGGGGACGAAGCTATCGTTTAGTACTACTTACCAGCAGACGGACGGCCAATCCGAGCGAACTATCCAAACCTTAGAAGACATGCTACGAGCCTGTGCGCTCGATTTCAAAGGCAACTGGAGCAGATACGTTCCACTTGTCGAGTTCCCATATAACAATAGCTACCAGGCTACAATTGGAATGGCTCCATACGACGCCTTATACGGGCGGAAGTGCAGATCTCCCGTACATTGGGACGAAGCCGATGAACGGTCAATATTAGGCCCAGATCTAGTGCGAGAGATGACAGAAGTAATTGCAACGATACGCAAAAGAATGCGAGCGGCCCAAAACAGACAAAAGAGTTACGCAGATCAAAGACGTAGACCGTTGGAGTTCGCAGTTGATGATTGGGTATTCGTAAAAGTGTCGCGGATGAAGGGCGTGAATAGATTCGGGAAAAAGGGCAAACTGAGCCCGAGGTACATTGGTCCGTACAGGATAATTAAACGAATAGGCGAAGTAGCGTACCAGTTGGAGTTACCAACATTGCTATCACAAGTTCGGGATGTTTTCCACATCTCGACCCTACGGAAGTACATCGCTGATCCAACTCACGTGCTGGGGAATGAAATTCTACACGAACAACTAAAACCAGATCTGGGTTACGATGAAGTGCCAGTGGAGATTTTGATGTACGAAGCCAAATGGCTCAGGAATAAGGAAAACCTGTTAGTAAAAGTGCTGTGGCGGAATCAGTCAACATAAGAGGCTACGTGGGAACGTGAGGATGAGATGAGAACTCGTTACCCGAACTGTTCCAAACGGACTGATTTCGGGGGCAAAATTGTAACGACCCGTCCCATATCGGGTGTCACTATCGCATCGCTCCCTGTCGGGACAAGTTGGGTTGGGCCCACCACACTCCGACTGATAGTCTGGCCCCACTGTACCACCATTTAACCTTTTAGTGTGCTTCGTGCACTTGCTCACACCCACCCTGAGAAACATCCCAGGGGGTCACCAATCCTAGATTGCCCCAAGTCAAGCACGCTTAACTTCGGAGTTTCTATAGATGGACTCCCAAAAAGGTAGGTCGACCTTGGTGATATGAGTAGTACTATCAATTCCCTTATACGATTCTTAGCCTGACATGCCCATACATTGTCAGTCTCAGGATCCCCTCTCATTCGAGTGTCGGATCGGTTCGTTCACGTACCCCTTTACCTAGAGCCTGCCAGGAGCCGCTCCTTGTCCGTGCACCTCTCTGGCACCGGCGATCACTCCCCGCCCTCATCGGCTCCGGGCGTCACATGCCCACCAGCTTGCGCCTGGTTCGTCCCCGAACCAGCACTGTACTGCGAGAGGTTGTGCTCTGATACCACCTGTAACGACCCGTCCCATACCGGGTGTCACTATAGCATCGGTCCCTACCGGGACAAGTGGGGTTGGGCCCACCACACTCCGACTGATAGTCTGGCCCCACTGTACCACCATTTAACCTTTTAGCGTGCTTCGTGCACTCGCTCACACGCACCCTGAGAAACTTTCCAGGGGGTCACCCATCCTAGATTGCCCCAAGTCAAGCACGTTTAACTTCGGAATTTCTATAGATGGACTCCCAAAAAGGTAGGTCGACCTTGGTGATATGAGTAGTACTATCAATTCCCTTTTACGATTCTTAGCCTGACATGCCCATACATTTTCAGTCTCAGGATCCCCTCTCATTCGGGTGTCGGATCGGTTCGTTCACGTACCCCTTTGCCTAGAAGCCTGCCAGGAGCCGCTCCTTGCCTGTGCACCTCTCTGGCACCGGCGATCACTCCCCGCCCTCATCGGCCCCGGGCGTCACAGAAATCCTCTTTAAGGGAGGGAGGATGTAGAACCCGAGATCCCTGTAAGCTGGTCAGCCAATATACTTGCATGCACGTTTTGTGATCATGTGATTTATTAGGTTTCATGCTTAGATGAATTCTGTGTCAATATATGATGGTGTAAAATTTTGTGTACTTAATTATGTGTTATCGGTAACATTTAACTTAAATAGGAAATAAGGGAAATAGAGATAATAATATCAGTTGGAATAGAATTTGAACTAAAGATGCAATTGGGCTATATCTATGTTTGGACTAGCATTGAAGTTAGGCCCAAATCCTTGAATAAAGATTTAGCAACAAAATTCCCCAAATTATGGAACACCCACGTCAATTAAGTCCCATCACCATGCCTTTGGTGAAAATATCTATCCAAACCTTTAATCTTTCAAACACACTTAGTAAGAAAACCATGGAAAGCTTAAGGAAAGAAGAAAAGAGAACTCGAACCAAACCTAAGCAAGCGTAAGGATAGGTATAATTTTCTTACCTTGGTTTTTGTATTCGGAACCAAGTATTGGTGCGTATTAGGGATTGTAAGCACAATAATACCATGCTAGAGTTGTGCGAATTTTTATTTGCCATAAGCATATTTTTATCACCTTAATCTTGTGTCATTAGTTCTATATTAGCACAGTTAGGGTGTTAGAGCACGAAAATATGTTTAAGCTTGTATTTTACTAGGCTTGGCTTTTACGGCTCTTGGGAGTTCATACGATCTTCAAACGGTTCTTGAGTAAAATGTATATTTGATCGATAAGGGTCTAACAAATAGGTGAAAAAGGTGTTTTATGGCTGCGATCGTGAAGTGTAAACTTCACAAACTCGAGTTCGCGAACCCTTGGTAAGATGAGGATCGCGAACTCTAAGGATTCGCAGATACGGATTCGTGGAATGCATGAATTCGCGAAACACAACTTAGCGGGTCCATGTAGTTCGCGAACCCCGTGCAAAGTCGCGAACTCAAAATTTGGCAAATCCATCGAAGTTTTGCGGTAGCATGCAAGTTCGCGAAATGGGTAAGAAGCTTAAGCGAGATTGCAAAGTGAAGGTTTTGCGGATTCAACAAAATCACGAAGCCAAGTTGGCGAACCCTAAGTCGCGAACTCGTGAGGTTGGCGAACCATATGAGTTCGTGAACTGAAAAGATGATGATGATGACTTCGCGAAAGTCGAAGTTGGCGAAGTAAAAGTAATTCGCGAATTGTACAGAACCGTTGATAAATTCGCGAACCCTAGGTTTAGAATTACAATTCGCAAACTAGGGTAGGATATTTTTTTTTTTGGAAAATGGTCACTAAATAAATAAGAAAAGACACAGGATCCGCTTAGAGAGCACAAAACCCACCGGTAATAGGCTACCAGCTCACATCCAAGGAAAAATGAAACATGTCCCTAGGGCTAAGCAAAAACAAGTCCAAACGCAACAACAAAACCAAGACAACCAAACATTTCCATGCCGTATCATCCAACGTCAATGTGAGGATCAGCATCAGCATCATCGTCCGTCGTCTCGAAAGTAGCAAGAACCTCAAACATGTTGCGATAGTGTGTCTCAAAAACCTCGCTACCGGATGCTTCCTTATTGCTAGGTGTGCTCCAACGCTTATCATGTTCGAGAATAGGGGTAGAGGTGCGTTTCTTGCCGTCCCCCATAAGGCCATCCACGTTGGCCGCCTCGGTAACTACGGCTTTACCTTTATCAGCCAAGCGACTACCTTCACGACTAGGAGGCGCCACCGTAGTCGGCCTTGTCGGCCGGGGCGCCTGGATGTGAGTGTGTTTCTTGGCCGAGTTCTGAGGTGGTGGTTTCGGCCGGTTGGTAGGGCAAGCCGGGGTAGGATATTTGGCGAACCACGAGTAGTTCGCGAACTACATAGGATTCGCGAAGATGAAGTTCACGAATTACATAAGTTCGCGAACATGTAGGATATCTGAGGAATTGCGAACATCATGAATCCAAACTTAGTTCAAAGGAATTCGCGAAGTAGGATAGTTCGCGAATTTCATGAATCCAAACGTTTTACAATACTTAATAAGAAAAATATTCTGATTCCAAGGAGCATAGACTCTCTCAACGACCGATCATAATTTGCCTACCGGTGTCTTCCGGGTCAATTTTCGGTATAGGCAGACGTAGTTTTTGATAATTTTCGAACGAAAATTTACGCAGTCAACTAATATAATATATACACTAAATTTATACCTCTTTTATGTTTAAAGGACAAAATATTAGGAAGTTCACCAGACCGGTTAGCGGTTAATCTACGGACGCCAGGTAAGTGGAAATCCAACTACAACACATAACATGTGTGTATGTGCCTAATTTATGTGAGTACGTGATGAGGTGCTTACGTGCTTATGTGATTTGTATGATATGGTTTCATGATTTTGGTAAAGCATTATGGCATTAATGCATTATGCATATGCACCAGCATGCGAAACACTTGGGGGATGATGAGTGTAGAATACTATTTGTAATTGTGCTTGATTTCATTAGTTGTCCTTGTAATTAGGGGCGTTTTGTATAGTAGTCCTTAGATTAGGACTAGTTTGATATTTATACCAAGTTTGTTTGGTATAAATACTTGTAAATCAATTGAGCTTAATAGAGAAAGTTTTAGAATTGATCCGAAAGGCTTGCAATTCGATTTCTAGAGAGAGAAACAACAGTAACTTTCTCACTCAACTCGAATTCTCTCTCTAGTTCTTCATTTGAGCTTTTCGATCGAATTCAATTGTTTATCTAAACGATCGAATTACTGTGAATTCTAGCCTAGGATCGTAAAGTTGTTAATCGTAGGACCTAACAATTGGTATCAGAGCAGATTCGTTCTGTTTTGAATCGTAAATTGTTAGAATTGGATCGAAAATCATTTTCTGGATACTGCTCATCGAAGAACAGTTTGGCGCGAAAACCTTTTTCGATCCAATAGCTTAATTATGTGCTTAATTGACTTGAATTTGGTGTTTCTGTGCTTGTTTAAGTGATAGATCATCATTGCGATCAGTTTTGTAGCAGTTTAAACTTCGATTTCTAGGATTGAATTGCTTTTGCGTGTTACTGTTTGCGAAGAACATGAAGAACACGTTCTGATTTTGATCAAATTCGATATATTTTGCCTCATAACGTGTTTAATTGCTTGTTCGTGCGTGATTAGTACTTAATTGCGAGCAATTGCCTCAAATTTCAATATCTGATTCTTTGTTTTTGCTCGAATTAGTGTTAATCGTATTCTGTTAATTTTTCTCGATTGCTCAAATTTTTCTCGCTAAGTTTTGCGATCGGATTAGTTTCTCGATCGATAAACTTAGCGCGAGAATTTTTCTCGGTCAGAATACGTAGTCAGCGCTAGAATCGTCATCAGTAGAAACGATTTTAGTTAAAACATATTTCTCGGCATTATACAGCGAAAACTTTTTCGAGGAATACTTATTTTGACTTTGCATGCGTAAAAACTTTCACTCGAAAAACTTTTTCAGTCAAACCTTTTAACGTTTGACCAGGCGAAAATCATTTATATGCGAGAAACTTTTCTAGTCAACAGATTTATTTTGACTTGTCGAGAAACTTACTAACGTACTGTTTCTTTACGATCGAAATAAATTCACGATCAAGAAATTTTTCTCGACCGAATGATTTTGAGCAATTTATCTCGCTCGTAAAATTTTCCGCGGACAAAATTTCTCGCACGAGAACAGTACCCAGAACATTCTATCTCAACGGAATTAATTTCGATCAAACTTTAAAGATTGAATCGAAAATAATTCTCGATCTAATTTTCGAATCAAACGCTACTAACGAATTTTGTCACTTGTGAAGCACATTACATCATCTTCAACCTTCAAAACAATTAACGAAGATCCTTCAACAACTCGACTGCAATACAAACATGGATGCATACTCACTCGAAAATGACAACCGTCTGCCGATCTTGCAAAGAGGCGAATACACAGTGTGGAGAGCCGCTTTCTGAATTTCATTGCTCTAAAGGATCAAGCCGAAAATCTACTGAAGTCCCTTGAAGAGGGACCGGCACAGTTCTGGGTCCATGTACCCGGGGACGAAACAGCTACTCCAGCAATTCCAGCTTCTAGGCGACTAAAGGAGCCTAGAGAATACTCTCTGGAGGAAAGAGCTCGAGCTAAGGCTGATCTAGTAGCCATGAATACCCTTATGCAGGGCATCCCCAATGATATTTACAGGAAAATCGACAGCCTTACATCGGCCAAGGGATGTGGGATGAGCTGCATAGGATGATGCAAAGCAAAGCCGGAGGAGAGTCTAAACGACCAACGATACCTCACTCTTCTCAACGAGATGAGGAAGATAGAAATAACGAAGACAAACATAGAGACAACAAACTCCAAACAAACGACGCACTTGGCTTTGATGGCACACCACGAAGATGAAACTAACACATCCTCTAAGGAGGCATTGATGTCTAACTCTACATTGTTTAACATGTTAGAATCCTTACAAACTATGTATGCTAACATGAAAAATGAGCGGAAAAGTACAAGAGAGTCAGAGGACGAATTAACTAAATCTAAGGAGAAAATAGCTAGTCTCGAATTAGAACTTAGAAGCTCTAATGCGAAAATAGATGAACTAACTAAGAGCTTGAATTTTAGTGAGACTAAGCATATTGAACTAGAGAATAAAGTTCTATAGTGAAGGAACTTGAGGACAGGCTAGACAACAACCATAAATGTCTACTTAGAAATTTAGACGAGAAAAGTATTCTTAAATGGTTACTAGTCTGGAAGCCGAATTACTAAGAATAGTGAATTAATAAAGAGTCTAGATGCCTGTCAAGCCGAGAAGAGCACCGCTCAAAATAACTATGCTTTCTTAAGAGAAGAACGTGGGAAGCTCTATTCTAAGATTAATCAATTAGAAAACCTTCTTGCGATTTTTAAGACCGAGGAAGCAAAATCTCGTCATTCTGAAAATTCTTTTTCCGTTGATATACCTTCTATTCTTAAGAACATCGAGGATTTAAATTCTACATTAGAAGCGGAACGAAAGAATTTTGAAGCAGAAAAGAATACACTTCTAACGGAGATATCTAATCTCAAAGCTTCGTCCATGTCAAAACACGATAAAGGGACGCAAACGGATGATCTCGTTCCTACCATCGAAACGACTTTTACTAATTCTACTTCAATTTTGACCAAAGTTGAAATTCAAAGTAAAAGTCCCACACTTTCTATAGTTAAGGAACAAGTCCCACAGAAATGGGAGAACGGTAAAGCTCCAAAACGGAATGATAAAGACCAAAAGCCTTCCTCTCCCGACCCGAAAAGAAAAGTTTTCACGAAAATATTTCAAGCTCTAGCGAACAAGCTTCATCGTGTGCTTCAAATGATTCTACTAATTGTTCATTTAAAAAGCCTAGATTTGAAAATAATTTTCGAAATTCTTCTCACTCTAATGTGAAAAATGTGCATTCTCCATGTAGGAAATATGATACATCTGGTTTACATGCTTATCATTCTATATGCTCGTATTCCTACATGCAATATCCGGTCAAGGTTCATTCAAAGAAACATCTTGAGCGCTTGGGCTCGAAGAAAATTTTTAAACATTCTCCGAAACACACTTTCACCCGAGCGGAAATGCCTTATCCGTGTCAAATCACTCCCACATGGGTTCCTATTTCTTCACAAAATTTAGGTAGTCCCAAACAAATTTGGGTACCGAAAGGTTCATTAATGGATGATTTAGGACAACATTTAAATTTGACACCTTTTATGCTTAACTCGTTATCTACTAATAAGGGAGGATCCATACGACAATGGGTACCAAAGTCCCGATAGTTTTGCAGATTTCCCTCATGTATGGAATTCGACGTAGTGGCTCCACGTACATGATAAAGGGATGAGGCGTGAGCTACTACAAATAAGTTTCAACGAGGTATATTTCAAACTTACATATGCATATGAGTTTCGTCGAAAAAAAAATATATACCTATTTCCTTTAAAAACTTCTCAAATGATACATTTTCGATATGCATTTCATCGCTTTAAATGGTTTTAAAATTTTCAAATGCATATTGCGAACGGAAACGATAAATATCATTTTTCGATTAATACTTTCAAATGAGCTTTAATTGAGGGGGAGCTACTCATTATTTTAATGAGGAGCAACCTTTATAAAAAGAAGCACAAATTTATTTCTTGAGGTTGAGAAAACTTACAATGAGCGATTTAAGGGAACGAGATTCTTAATATTCGTCAAGCTAACTACGCAAATTTCTAGGGGGAGAAAAATTTATGTTCGAAGCATTGTTTTTGGGGAGATATAAATATAATACTACTATTTCAATAATGTACACACACACACACATATATATATATATATATATATATATAACACATACATATATCCAAAAGAAAAAGGGGAAATATGAAAAAAAAAAGTGAGATAAAAAAAAGAAGAAAAAAAATATGAAAAAAAGAGATAAAAGAAAAAAAAGGGAAAGTACATTATTGCCTGTATGCTTTCACCTTGTTGTTTACCCAAGATTGTGTAGCTACACAGTTCAGTTTGTGAGCCCAATCTTTATTTTTTTTCTTCTCAATTGTTGGTGATGATCGAAAAAAAAACAAAGAAAAAAAAGAAAAAAAAAATCAAAAAAAATATATCAAATTTTTTCGTTATGCTTCTCTGATTTATTCTCCCACATCCAAAGATGGAGGTACCACGAAGAATCTCGAGCTTTCAAACGGGCAAAATTTTCCAAAGACGACGGCGACGATCTAAGTGAAGATCAAATGCTCCGTATTTTCATCGACCGGCTCCGGCTTGCTAATTCAACTAGAGCAACACTTCTCACGTACCCCAGAAGCACGGATTTCATGTTCCTATGGTTCAGTCTAATCCGACTTGATCCTAACCCCGGAACGCGTTCAAGCATTTGAGATCAATCAAGATTATTTCGATGATGCCTAGGAAGTCTTTGAAGATACATCACTCCCTTATCTCACATAATTTCCGAACCAACCCCCATAGGCAGGTGCTAATTTTAATTAGCTCCCAGGTAGAAGTCGTCGCATTAGGTCCAACGGCGCATGCACAACCGAGCCTTACCCACTCGTCTCTCTCTCAAAAGATAGGTGTTTCATAAATCACGGGGAACCACGTATGCTATCACCGCTTCACTCGGAAACGGGAGATATTGTACTAAGTGGTATTCCTCCCCGTACCATGCTTTTATTGATTCACTCGCGTCTAGTGTGTCCTCACTCCCCAAAATTTTCAAATTTTTAGGACACATACACTTTTTAATACACCTAATCTTTGTGATTACGTTAGAACTTCCGTAGACATGTTCTTTTAAAAGACATGCTTCAAGGATCGGAAGGAAGTCCGGCCGTTGCAACATTAAAGCAACAACGGTTTCGGCCATCTTCTACGAGCTTTGCTCCTAGTTGATGTCAACGGGATGCGTATGTGGCCCCGGTACTCATTTCGACGGATTGCCTTTGTGGCTCCGTTCGGTTATTACCCTCACCGACCTTTTGGTATTGTCCTTACCTACCTCGAAATTAACATGCCGACATCGTTCACACGATTCGCCATGAGGGGGAGAAGGGGCTATGCATACACAATCGGTCGGTCCACCCACCAAATTCCGCCGCGCTTACCACTCTGAAACCGAGCTCTCTCGCAACGCCACATTCAAAGGAAGCTCGGTACAACTTAGAAAAAAACGAAAGAAAGAGATGGCCTATCTTCTTCCGGAACTAGAGACGCTTCTTCGAGGCCGAACCAGGCAACTTCCATTCGGAGAAGACGAATCTGGCGGAAAGAAGATGATGGCTCCCCGAGCCCTCTCCTCGACTCTCTCATGCCCCTTGCTTCCGGAAGAAGAAGTAAGGACCGAGGACCGAACGACACGTGACTCAAGCATCATGAAGGACTGAAGTTGCCAACGATGTCCACTGAATCAGGGACCATAGTTGCCGACTATGTCCACTGCATCAATGATCGAAGTTGCCAACCGTGTCCATCTCTCCAAACCTCACAATGGACTCCCCAATCTCAACACAAGGTTGACCCAAATAGGGGGAGTTTCGAGTTTGTTTGTGCTTTCAACGGGAGAAATGGAACGCGGACTTTCTAAATCCGGCAAGAATACTTCGTACATCTTATGGCATTTAGGAAAAGAACTTCAAAGGAAGATTCGAAGAACAAGCCGATGCCTAGAAGACCAGGTGAGATTGAAGACATTCTAAAGAGGAGATTTCGAGGACTCGAGGACTCTTTCCACTTGCAAGACGAAGACAACCCGCGCTATATTGGAAATTGAATACAAAGGGGGAGATTGTTGGAACTATTTAATTGTATTCAATTAATATAGTTGTCTTAGTCTTGAGATGCAAATTAGTAGTCTTGGGCTAAATTGTAATTAGACATTTTGTAGGACTACTTGTGTAAATATACCACGAGGTGGTATATATAAGTGAACTCCTAAGAAAATTCGGAGTGCGCTTAGTATAGTTTCGGATCGAAAAATTAGAATTGGAAATTTTAGAGAGAAAATTTCAAGCGCCTTTCTGTTCTTCAACGTCGTTTCTCTCTCAAACCTCAACGTTGGTAAATCTCAATCGTAAGTGTTCGAATTCTTCAGATTTACTATCCGATTCTTTGTAATTCGATCTAGGTTGGATATAGGGGTCCTAACAATTGGTATCAGAGCCAAACGTGTTAGGATTTGAATTAAATTTGGACTGAATTCTGAATTTTGAAACTGATTTTTCTTAACTTTCTCGACTCTGTTCGTCGCTAGGTTTGCTACTGATTTTCAAAACTGGATATGATTTACTGTTTTTGATTGTTCGATCGAGTGTCTCTAACACCTCTGAGCTCATCTCTGATCGATTGAACCAATTTCTCGGCTAATTTTGAAGATTGAATGACGTTCTTTTTTTTTCGACTGTTCTTCAGATTTTTCGAAAAATTCGGGTGTTTAGCTTTGATTTCGTTAAATTGATTGTTCGTTCTTGTTACTCTGCTCATTCTGATCAATTACCCCGGCTGAATTCAAACAATTTTGTGTTTTTGATCGACATTTTGTTGTTTTTCATTTGCGCACATTGTCTCCGCTCTGTTCGTGTATTCAAGTTCGGTCTCTGTTGTTCAATCTGTTCTTCGCTGAGCTGGACAGATTCTTCAATCGAGAAACTCTCCAACTCGATTAATCCTTAGTCGCTGCTGTTCGAACTATCTTCGATCGAGAAACTCGTTGTCTCAATTCTCTTTCAATCGAAATACTTCTTCGATGACAGCCTCTGTTCTTCGTTCACCATCGAGAAAGCTTTCTGTTTCATACTCAAAAACCGGTCAACGCGAGAAATGATCCAACGCAAGGAACTGTGTCCAAGCTCGCAATTCGTTCGAGAAAATATTTCGATCGTAAATGGTTCTGAATTTTTTTCGATCATAAATCCCAGACCAGCTTCGTCTTCCTCGCATCAACCAGATACACACGAAAATTGTACCTAAATCGCAGGCCAAATTGCATTTCTAGTGCCAAACATACTATTAGTCCCTGCAGTTACATTTTGATCCCTAATAGTTTTCAATTTAGTCCAGAAAGTTCTGATCTAGTCCCAAATTTTAAATTTAATCCTAGAACTTTCAACTTTATTAAATTCTCAGTCATTTACTTGATTTTACTATCGCAAAATTTTGTTTAGTTGCTTTTACAGGTTTGTCGTCGCAAAACTTATTTTTCGCCCGCAAAACCTTTTGCGATCGAAAAATTTAATTTTGAAGCTTTAGATATTAACATCTCAAAACGACGACGTTTTATCAAATCGCAAAACTTTTACGATCGTAAGTCTATACATAACTATTTGAAATTCAAAACTATCGTCTAAAAACACTACATCGAAAAATTTAACAATCACAAACAGTGCTCTACATCTTCAGTCGAAAAACTTCTAATCGAGAATTTTTTTTTTCTCGATCGAAAACAGTAACTGTTGGCACATTATAGAAAAAGCTTTTGGTAAATACTATTCAATTTACACAAAAATCTTTTCGAAACTGAAATTTTAAAAGCCAAATAGTTTAATCAGTACAAAAAAATATAATAATAATAATAAATCCAAATCACAAAACACGTCAACGATCAAAATATCCAACAAAATATTAAATAATAGAAAATTAAAGAAAAACCAAAATGGACACCTACTTGATTACTCGATCCGACGACTCTAGCTCCGACACTGATGAAGCGCTGAAGAAGCTTGGGCGTCAACTACGATTAATCAGAAGGAGTTAAACAAGCAGACCACAAAGACCAAGTCATGCTCAAAGAAGCAAGAAACAACAGTTCACTCTACTCGAATTCTCTCTCTTGTTCTTCATTAGAGTTTTTCGATCGAATTCAATTGCTTATCTAAACGATCGAATTACTATTAATTCTAGCCTAGGATCGTAGAGTTGTTAATCGTAGGACCTAACAATTGGTATCAGAGCCTAACTCGTTGGCTTCTGAAGACAACATTTCAGAACCCGTAATCACTGGTCTGTTGGCACAAAACCAACAGAAGATGGCAACAACTTCAGGATCAGTGACAGACGAAGCAACGAGACTTGCAATAGACGACTTGGATTCTCTCTTCGAACCGGTATATCGGTCATACACGCCTACACCAACAATGAATTATCTTCCAAACGAGACCGACATACCAAGTTCATCTCACACCTCTACCCCACCCGATTCAGAATTGCCACAGAACACCGAAGAACCTATAGTGGTCATCGAGGAAGTATCATCTGAGACGATCAATCCAAGTGCAGTATTGGAACTTCCTCAGACAAATGATCACTCTGAGACTATAGGCAATCTAGATCCACAGATGGCTGACGCATCGATTTCAGCCTTGCCTCATGAGCGCAAGTGGACGAGAGGCCACTCGGTTGATCAGATAATTGGCGATCCCTCGGTTGGTGTGAGGACGCGTCGTCAATACAGTCTTTTCAGTTGCTTCCTGAGCCAAAACGAGCCTACCAAAGTAGCAGACGCACTTCGAGACCCGGATTGGACAATTGCAATGCAAGAGGAGATCAATCAATTCGAACGTCTTCAAGTGTGGACCTTGGTACCCCGTCCACATGGGAAAACAGTGGTCGGAACTAAATGGGTTTTCAAGAATAAGAAAAATGAAGATGGTGAAGTGATCCGAAACAAAGCAAGGCTAGTTGCTAAGGGATACAATCAACAGGAAGGCATCGACTACGACGAGACTTATGCTCCTGTTGCTCGTATCGAAGCTATCCGCCTCCTATTGGCTTATGCGGCTCACAAAGACTTCAAAGTCTATCAGATGGATGTTAAAACCGCCTTTCTCAACGGCGTGTTAAAAGAAGAAGTCTACGTCGCTCAGCCGGAAGGTTTCGTTGATCAAGAACATCCCGATCATATCTATCGCTTGGACAAAGCTCTCTATGGACTATAACAAGCCCCACGTGCTTGGTACGATGTCCTGAGTGATTTCCTCGTGAAGTCTGGATTCATACGAGGAACGATAGACACAACCCTCTTCATTAAATGGCATAACAACGATCTGATGGTCGTCCAAGTATACGTCGATGACATCATCTTCGGATCAACAAATCCTCGGCTCTGCAAGAAGTTTTGAGATCTCATGAAGAGCAAATTCGAGATGAGTCACATGGGAGAGATGCAGTTTTTCCTAGGACTCCAAGTCAGGCAGCTCGATGAGGGAATTTTCATCAGCCAGACAAAATACATCAAGGATATTCTGAAGAAATTTCATCAAGACCAGAGCAAGCCTCTCAGCACTCCTATGTCACCAAGCTGCAAGTTGGATGCCGATCCCTCTGGCAAGTCGGTCAACATCACACTGTATCGCAGTATCATTGGATCTCTTCTCTACCTCACTTCTAGCCGGCCGGATATCATGTTCGCCACGTGCTTGTGTCCCGTTTTCAAGCCGATCCCAAAGAATCCCATATGCTCGCGGTCAAAAGAATTTTACGCTACCTTAAGGGCACCTCTACCCTTGGCCTATGGTATCCAAAGGGTACGAATTTTAAACTTATCGGCTACACTGACGTCCGGTGGCGCTCAATTTAGGCGAAAAGATGGTTTGCTGGTCATCCAAAAAGCAGAACTGCGTGTCAACTTCGACGGCCGAAGCAGAATACGTAGCTGCCGCCAGCTGTTGCTCACAGATGCTGTGGATGCGGACACAGCTTCGCGACTATGGGTACAATCTAAATAATATACCCATATATAGTGATAGTCAGAGTGCAATCGCCATTACTTGCAATCCTGTTCATCATTCACGCACAAAACACATAGATATTAGATATCATTTCATCAAAGATCACGTAGAAAAAGGCACGATAGAGATGTACTTTGTGAACACTGAGTTTCAACTAGCCGACATTTTCACCAAGGCATTGGATGAGAAACGATTTCAATTCCTTGTCGGAAAATTAGGCATGTTGAATCTCCCGTAATATGTGCATTACCTGATCTTTTGTGCTATCACATGCTATATTCTATGTGTTTTCTATGCTTATTTGTTCTTATCTTGCGTGAAAAAAATAAATATAAATATAATATATATATATATATATATATATATATATTTCTATATATAATATAAAGGGGTATGACGAAATCCTTTAGGATGCTTTGATCTAAAGTCACTTAGAATTTTACCCCGACATGCGATTGATTTAATTGCTTAATTTTGTCAGTCTAAGTCACATTCTTGTGTCTAAAGGTCATTAGGTTGCTCCACTAGACACAAAGCCACTATAAATGTAAGGATTCAAGCCTGGTTATATTTTTCTTTCTTTGGATCTATTTCTCGAATGAGTCACTCATCAATTGCTTGTCTTAACTAGTGATACTTGGCTTCATACTCATCTTGCATTAGATCGTTAGGAAAATGATAAGGGAGTTTAGGTTATCCCTCATTCGGCCTTATATTAATTTCCCCACGATAGCCCTTAGTCATCCACTTTGAGCCTTCTCCGATGTCCCTTTTCTTCATTTGAAACCCATTCTCAGCCTTCTACCGAACTCTATACTCTTCGAATGGTTGTTCAAACGAGAAAAGGAGGGGGAGATAACGAACGAAAAAGTAAGATGATGACAAAATAAGGCATTGCTCAACGCGCAACAAACAGACCAAAGGAACCGGCCTTCCGACTACCTTGTAGAAAGTGGCATGGATACTGCTGTGAACTTCTCCAACGATAATCTCGTACGCTCGTCAGAACGGCTGGAAGAGGAGCACCACGAAATGAACTTCTCCAACGATAATCCGGTCTTATATCGGGAAACGAGAAGAGGAGTGCATCCGCGGGTACGAATTCCATAACCGTGAACTTTTCCAAAAAGATAATCTCTGAAACCTCTCTAGGAATTAAGAGAATAGGAGTACGGTATCGGCCCGAGAACCAACAAGAAGAACATCGCCTACGATAATCTCCTAGAGCCTCATGGAGAAGCGGAGCTTCCGCTTGAGCATAACATAAAAAGGGATAGTTCTTAAAAGAAAAAGAGGGAGAAAAGATTGAAAAGAAGAGAGACGCCGAAAAAAAAAGGGAGACGGATGTAGAATTGGAAGACGATGAAGAGATAAGCACACTTTCCTTTGAATTCCTTCCGTTCTAAATCCTAGCCAAATTATAACCCTTACAACCCTTTGATTCCACATAGACGGTCTCTCGCTTAGGTGAAATGATTAAAAATGCCTCGATCACAGGTAAATTGACATAAAATTGCTTGTGTTGACTTAAGTGATAAAAATATAAAAATCCCAAGATAGCTAATTGAGAGCAAGAGCGAACCTGGTGAGAGTTGTCGAAATGGACCAGTCTATGGACTTAGGACTTTAGTTTGACGACATGACGTGACGGCATTTTCTTCTTTCAAATGTTTCGTAAAATTTTAGGCGTGACGATTGATCGAAGCAAAATAATCTGACCCCATAAAAAAATAATAAAAATAAAAAAAAATAAAAATATATATATATATGAAAAAATATATATATACATATATATAATAATAAATAAATAATAAATAAACATTTCGCACATTTTGACATGAAATATTATGTTTCATATGCGTTGAATTGAATAAATGCGAATTTCTTTAGGGTATCGCACATTCTAAATGCAATTTTAGATTGCATTGGTACTGAATTTTTTAAATGCGATAAATTTTTCACTGCTTCTACCCTCACACAAAACTTTAAAGTACATGTGACCATGTATACATGCTTACTTGGTAAATTTGTGTGCTCGTGACTTGAATTGATTTCATATGCTTGCATAATTAGTCAATTCGTGTGCATCATTTGAGGGGGAGCAAGTATAAGACTTGTAGCTTAGCTCCAATATTTTTGATGTTTCTCTGAGTATTTCAGATCTTTCAAAATTAAAGAGCGAGACGTCGACTCTACAAAGAGAGGAGCTAGACACAAGACCAAATATTTCAAAGATAAAACTGCCAAAAATAATTGTTGATTAACTCCATTATTTCTAACGCTTATCTCTAAGTGGTACAGATTTTCAAAACTTCTGCCAGGGGAGCTAGACGTTACTACACGGACAATACACGGAGTTAATTGCATTTATTTTAAATACTAAGGGTGAGTCTTACAAAAGGTTTTATTTTGAAATAGGGGTCAATCTGAAAAATTTTAAAAGTACTTACTATCGAGAAACTAGATAGAAGACTTAATTCACGATCATAAGTTTCTCGATCGTAAACAGTGTTGGAAACAATTTTGATTGGCCGCGATAATTTGCGATCGAAAAATTTGAATTGAGAGGAATTTTTAAATCAAAAATTTCTCCAGCGCAAATAGTAATGGGCCTGATCCATTTAATCGCAAAACGTCCAATCGCAAACCCAACATTTGACTTAATGATAGTTAATAAAAGTTTAACTTTTGTCAGTCGAAAAACTTTTTCTCGCGCAACCCTAAATCTGTTGCATTTGCGTGTGATTTAACTTCGTTAGCATCTGCATTTTGTAGTTTTTCGCATGATTTATGCTAGTTTCTCGACTGTTCTTCAAAACTGAGAAATCGCATACTATTTCATAGTGTTTTAGGCTTGATTTTGAACTTTATCTGAGTTTAATGCCTGCACTTAAGATAGTTTCGATATTCTCTATGAATCTGATAGAATGGATCATCGGAATCTGCATCTTCGACTGTAATCTGAGTTTGATGAAACTGGGTATTTGAGTTTTTAAAGCCATTGAAGAACTTTGTCGATCGCAAACAGTCTTAAGTGAATTCCGATTTAATTGAGATACTGTTTGTGTCGAATTAGTTTTTCGATCGGTAAAATTCTGTTTTAGTCGCACGATAGAAGATTTTGACCGAAAAATTTACTTACCATCGAGAAATCTAATTAGGATTTTTATGAGCGAAAAACTTACGCACTGATTAGACAATTTAGATGCTAATTTTATCGAGTCTAAAACTTACTATCGCAAAATAGAAATTTTCGATTCAATTTCAATTTGATCGCAAAAATTTAGCAGCGAGAAATTAACTTTTCAACACTTAATTTTTCGATCGCAAAATCGCCGCTTGAGATCTAATTGATTGGAAAATTTCTCGACGATTGACTTAGTCTTTTGTTGACTAATTTCTCGATAAAATTATATCGCAGCGAAAATTGTTTTACTTACAATCGAAAATCACATTCCGCTCGACAAATTTCAAATCGAAAATTTTATTCAATCGAGGAAAATTTCTCGATAGTAAATTTACCTGAGAAATAATTTCTCGATCGTAAATTTACACGGAATTTTTCTCGATCGTAAAATAGGTCGACTACAGTCTCGATTTCAACTTCAATACTTAGAAAATTTTACTAAGTCTTTTACTCTGTAGCGGACTTTTGCGTATAAAATTTTCTCGATCGAAAAATCGAACAGAGTCATTACAATTGAAATCAATGCATAGGAAATCATTTTCAAAATCAATTTTATCGAGCGAAAATTTTCTCGGCATGAACAGTGTCCTTTTACGATTCAACACTTAGAAAAATTTCGAACTATTTTTCACGCGATTCATACTTCATTCGAAATTAACTCATGCAATTACGATTTTCAAAATTGAGCATATACTATGCATTTGATATGTTTTCAATTCAAAATTCAACGAACATGCGATTACTTGCGATATTACTATAGTTTGATGAAATTTATTCATACTTCGACTGAAAATAAAATTGAACTAATAAACTTTTATCTTATTTTTCAGATCGATCGCTATCCGACCTATAATCACATATACGAGAAATCCCTATATCTCAATGTCCACGACACGAACTTCCAACTGGACCTGGCCACCTTCCGGTGTCCAGACGACATCATCGTGTCAATCCTTCAAGGCCATCCCCTGTGGCATGGACTTACCGTGACGGCATCAGTGCCGATGGTCTACCTCCAGCAGTTTTGGGGGATGATCAAGAGCATCATCTTGGACGGGGGATATCATTTCACGACGGTTGTAGGGACGAGGCACATTTCCATGGGCAAGATCGAGTTCAGAGCTCTACTCGACCTCCCTCACAGCCAAAACTACGACCCCCTCCCATCAGATGAAGAACTGGTGGCTGATTTCCTTCAAATGGGTTACCGTCCGCCGCTCACCAAGCTCGCTCAGGTTCAGAGCAACGGTATCCCTCACCCATGGAAGATACTGTTCGGGATCGTGAACAAGTGTTTATCGCCGAAGCACGCCGGCTTCGACAAGGGCAACGTCCACATCCTCCGAATTTTTCACGGAGTCGTGTTCTCGCAAAATTATGATTTCGCCCAGTTGATCTGGAACGACCTTGCAGAACAGATTAGACAAAAGGAGAACAACCGCTCCAAGAACGTGCCGTACGCGAGATGGTTCTCCGTCATCATCCGCCAACACATGGAGATATACGCACAGAACATTCCTCGCCTGCCACCGGGTGGAAACTATCAGCCGCCACGGCTCAAATTCTTCCACAACCCAGGGCTGGTGGACCTTACACAGCCTTCAATGGCCATATCTCTCAACCTTCTTCGGCTCGCTGACCCCGCAGGAGCTGAATATTAGAGATACTGCCGGGAACATCACCTCACAGAGGAAATGATTAGAGGGCCCCCGACAGATGTACACATGAGCCCTCCCCAACCGCAACAACAGCTAAGCCCTGAGGACGCAATGATTGATGATGTCGCTCAGGAGCTAGCACAGGAGCCACCATTGGTCGAAGAGCCAATGCCTGACGTCGATGATACGCTGATAGACGTCGTGGCTACGGAAATGGAACTCGAGGCTCCTGAGCTCGCATTGCAAGTGGAAGAGCCCTTACATGTAGGCGTGCTCGAAGAAACCATTGAGGAGGTTCTTCTACAAGAAGCACAGCCCGAGACAGAAATTGGGCAGAGCTCGCTTCCACTGGTGACGGATCAGGCTCCAGGGGATGTTGAACGTGATCCCACTCCTCTCACAGCTACACCATCCGACACGGAGTCAGATGAGGAGATTAGCCAGATAAGACGGACTCTCAGACGACTTAGTATTCAACTGGAGTCCCTCTTCCCGGCCGTCACCGGCGCACCAGATATCACGCTGACCACAACGACAAGTGTTGCCGGCACTTCTTCGCTCAATCTTGAGCCGCAACCAACTCACGTGGTGTCTGGTTCGCAGGCGCAACCCGAGCCTGCAACAACATCCATAGAGACGAATCCTCAGGATTCGACTCGAGGATTGGGTGGAAGTTTCATACAGTCACAACCTCAAGTGACTGAGAGCCAACCCATAGAGTCGGTGTCTACTCAAGGGTTGATAACAGGCGATATCAGTCGTCCAGGTCCATCTCAGGAGGCGTCGCATCCTTCGTGACGACCGAACAATTCCAGGCCGCTCTCTCTGCCGCTGTACAATCAATGGAAGAAAAGATCACAGAGAGAGTACTCCAAGCACTCGAGGCATCCCGAAGAGATACCGGGAAAGCACCTGCCTCTGAAGGCCCGTCGTCACGAACCAACCCCACACCTTCACAACCCAAACCCACCGACCCTCTAGCCACGTCCTCCATCCTCATCAACCCATACACAATCCCCATCACCGAGCTCCATGACATTCTCCTCGCCCGTCTGATAGGACTTATCGCCGCAAGAAGAATCCCTCTATACGCGATTGGTGGACCATCCTGAGCCACCGACTGACACCTGCCGAGGCCAAAGCTCCCACTCACGGCGCAGACATGATGATCCTGACGATCAGGACCCTCATGAGGGGGAGAAGAGGCCAATGACATTAGGAAGCGGCCAAGGACAAGGCTCGGGCGCTACGCAGACAAGCGCTGGAGCTGGTGAAACCCAAACAACCCAAACACAAACCATGGCCGAGGAGCATCAAAGACAACGGCTTCATGACGTCCGACGCTTTCTACAACAAGCGTCCATAGATCTCGTAATCATAGAAAACGACGAGCTTCAGGAAGGTGAAGACTACGAGCGAGTTATCCCAAGACTACCAGAGTTAATAGCTCAATAGGCGGTTCCCTCTCCAAGGCTAACGGCAGGACCGACCGGATCGACACGCAATGGGAAAACATTCAATGTAGGACCCCAGTCCCCGTAAATTAGGTCTGCCAATAAATTTCGTGTATGACTAGCGTGATTTCATGTTAATTGCATATATGTTGAATGCTTATGTGACGTTACGAATTTTTATGCTCGTAAACTATGTGCGAATTACGAGTAAGTGCGAGTTAATAATTACGGGTCTACGATGACTCCTAATTCATGAATAGGAATAATCGGAAAAATAGTGGAGGAAATGACTAAGGATAGTCAAATGATAATTGGACTATGAATTATCTAGTTGGGCTAGGAATTTTTAATATAGGCCCAATCCATACTTAGCCAAACCTTAGAGACAGAGTTCCCTAAAATGAGGAAGGCCCACACCTAAGCTATGCCTACTAACATTGTTTAAGGAAAAATGTCTAAGATAACTACTCAACACTCCATAACCTCACCCCACAAACAACGAAAATCAAAGCAAAGGAAAAGAGAAGGGCCGAGAGATAGTTCGAACCAAGGATTGTCCAACTTGCTTAGGATTTCGAGTTTGGTAAGTGAAATACCTCCCCTAGAGCTTTTAATTTCGTATCCTAAGTACTGTTAGGTGCATTAATGACATTAAAAGCAAGGTAGTTGGAGAACACACGAGAAAACCCTAAATGTCGAGCTTGAAATTGTATTAAGGTTTCTAGTTGAACGAATTAGTGATCGAATAGTACAATATACGATTTAGAACTTAGGGGTTCCGCTTTTAGGAGGAATCATACGATTTTGGTAGCAGAAAGGGATGGAATTTATGAGTTTCGACTGGTAATTTGGGAAGAAAGCAGTTTCGATGGGATGAACACTTTCGATCGAAAGTGAGGAATGTGTTTTGATCGAAAGTGGAGAGATTAATTTTAGGGTTTCGGACGATAGGATTCATGAATTTAGTTGTCGAATTAATTAATTTTGAATAGTAAATTCCATAAGTTATGAGTATCGACCGAAACTCATTTTAATACATGAGTATCGATCGCAACTCAAGTCCAATCCATGCAATTGATCGAAAGTGGCTAACCACTTTGCATGGTTTCGATCGAAACCTAAATGATGTCACTGCTGACGTAAGACACGGCGAAACACCAACTAATTGGAAAGGGAGTCGAGCGAAACCCTACAATTGATCGAAATTAGCTAATAAAAGAGGGTTTCGACCGAAAGAAATCTCGGCGAAACTCCCACCATCGAAAGTGACCTTGGGAGAAACTAACACATAGTAACTAGCAATTGAAATTGGGGTTTAGTATAAGGGAGTTTCGATCGAAAAGTCTGCTTTCGGTCGAATTAGATCTCGGCGAAACTTGTATGAATAAGCCAAATCAATCGAAACCTAAAATCTATCCCATGTGATTGATCGAAAGAAATAACTTGAAAGGGTTTCGGCCGAAAGAAAACTCGGCGAAACTCAACCCTATCAAGCCATCGATCGAAACTAGGGTTTAGGGTACAACAATTTAATTAAATCGAATCGGGCAAAGTAGATCTCAATAGCTAATCACTTTCGCCGAGCTTCTTACGCTAGGAATTTTAATGTTTGGACTTATAATTTAATCGGGAATAACAACATAGGAGGGATTGAACACTTAGAAGTTTCGACGAAACCGAATCACAATTATGGGACTTTCGCCGAGACGTATGGGTGAAGCATTAATTTCCTAAGTTAACTTAATCGAGGGTAGGAAATCAAATGACTTAAGAAAAATTCAAATAAGGCAAATTGAACAATTTGGAGTCTAGAAAATTTGTACAAATCCAAATAATTAATAAGACGGAATTTAATGATCTCGACGAATCAGCCAAGGAAAACAAGGTACTAATACTTCAATAATTTTATTTAAAGGTCGAACGTTAGGAGCGAACGAGGACGTACGCTAATTAAGCTTGGACCACAGGTAAGTAGAAATTCAACTACGACACGTAACTTGCCTGCGTTCCGAATTATGTGCTCGTGTGGTTTATGTGAAAGATGCATGTTAAGACATGATTTAATTTTACGTATGATGGCATGGTTTGCATATGTACATGAGCATAGCATGAGCACTTGCACGCATGCGTTGTACGTAAGGCGCGAGGTATGAGCGTGCATAAGATCGCCTGTGTGCGATGTATACTCGCCGATATTGGCGTTGGTGTCGACTCGAATGAAGAGTCACGGCTACCCCTATGCGGCCATGGCGAATGAAGCCATAAGGCCTGTATAAGAGGCTGGGGGAATACCCCGTATGCGGGAGATGCAACCTGGAGGGTGCGGCCCGGGGCACACGCTGAGTAAGGGAAGATTCCTTCGGGTGACCTTCTAGCGTGTAAAACACTACCCGGAGGGAAGATTCCTTCGGGTGACCTCCGTGGTTAGTGGCCTCGGTGTTGGCTGCCAGTGAGAAGCGTCCGCGTGGAGGCCACACTGAGTAAGGGAAGATTCCTTCGGGTGACCTTCTAGTGTGAGAACCTCCACACTTGAGATCTCTATGATATGGCGCATAGTGGGATAGAAAGCCGAGGGCCCGAATGAAATAAGAGTATAAGAAAAAGAGTATGAGTCGGGAGAAGAGTAAGAGTACGAGTAGAAGTGTACGAACGATAGAAAACGACGACGTGGATTGTCGATCGTTAGGACATGTGCATACATGCATAATTTCCGCTTACTGAGCCTCGGTGGCTCATTGTTTACGTTACGTGTTGTAGGTACAGACGATCACGGTACGTGATCCTAACGTTATGCGAGGCCAGTCTTTTGAAGCTATCCGGCTGCTTTTGAGGTGGGAGTGTGTGTATGGATGACGACCTGTGAAGGCCGGGCACATAGGGAGCTTTTGGCTGCACGCACACACACACTTGTATTTTGTGAAGACACGATTTCGATGATTTGTAGAACGAATTACGAATATTCTTTTGACATGTATATAAGACTTCCGCATGCACGTTTAAAATGAAAAATTTTATTCGCATTTTTGCGTAACCCGCACGATAATAAAGCATTAACACTTAGATTTAGAACGGAATACTAGGGCGGGACGACGGGTCCTGACATTCAAATAGAAATTCCCTTCCTAGAAGAAGTTTGTGAGAATATTTGGAGGTCTCCGGACAGAGTGAAGAAGCCGAACGAGTTCGAGCTTAGAGGGATCTCTCATTGGGATCAGCAGAAGAGGATGACCTACCTCTGGATGCTGACCAAACTAGGACCTGATGTTAGGCTGGGGATGACTATGACACAAGCCAAGAGCCATTATAAGAGTCTCTCCCCAATAAGCCAACTACTCAACGTCTACTGTGACAAAGGAGGACTTCCAACACCTCACTACATCATCGCTCGAGTGGACAGGACCCGAGAGGAACTGAGCGAGAGCGACCTGCCGTACCTCCCCGCCGATGAAGTGTACCGTCTTTATCAGCTATATGTGGAAAGTACAAAGGTACTCAGGGCTTCATCAAGAAAGAAGGCCTCGAAGGGCTCTACCGATTCATGATGCGCCAAGTCAAGTACTATGCCGCACACGACCTTCAGATGGCTATGGAGAGCAATATGAAGAAGGTCAACATGACCGCTCCACTCAACAAAGGACCTGAGATCGAAGGGCTTCCCAACAATCACGTGCACATCAGCTCAGTCCTAGGCATCACCTACCACAATCCAATAGCAAAGAAGAATAGGTTGATGCTGAAGACTGAGATTCACAAGTTTTGCAATGGGACGCTCAATGTCGTCAGGAAAAACATCGAGCAGAGGATGGAAGAAATCAACAGAGACACTATGCTGAGGATCCACAGGTTCGTGAGAGAACAGCCGCTCCTAATGGAATTGCTTGAAGATATCGAGGAGCGACTGGAGCTTAGGATCACTCTGAGGACTATGAGCATGCGATGGCCTTGCGCAGATCGTATTACGCCCGACGAGGACAAACGGCGCAGAGACGCAATCAAGCCCAAAGGGGGAGATTGTAGAATACTATTTGTAATTGTGCTTGATTTCATTAGTTGTCCTTGTAATTAGGGGCGTTTTGTAAAGTAGTCCTTAGATTAGGACTAGTTTGATATTGTTTGTTTGGTATAAATACTTGTAAATAAATTGAGCTTAATAGAGAAAGTTTTAGTGATCCGAAAGGCTTGCAATTCGATTTCTAGAGAGAGAAACAACAGTAACTTTCTCACTGTACTCGAATTCTCTCTCTTGTTCTTCATTTGAGTTTTGCGATCGAATTAAATTGTTTATCTAAACTATCGAATTGCTGTGAATTCTAGCCTTGGATCGTAGAGTTGTTAATCGTAGGACCTAACAATGAGCGTGCATGATTATGTCGCAAATAGTGAAAGATAATTGCCGAGGTGGGCAATCAAGTCATAAGTTAAGTAAGGGGAGTTGTAGAGTATACATTTTAGATTGTGCTTGATTTCATTAGTTGTCCTTGTAATTAGGGGCTTTATTTGTATTATTCCATAGATTAGGACTAGTTAGATATTTATACAAGTTTGTTTGGTATAAATACTTGCACAAACATTATGCTTAATATAAAAATTAGAGAATTGATCCGAAAGGCTGTCGAATTCATTTCTAGAGAGAGAAACTCAGAAAACATCATCTTACTAAAGGAATTCTCTCTCGTGTTCGTCATTGAAGATTTTCGATCGAATTTCAATTTAAATCATTGTAATTGATTTGCTTAGAATTCATGCCTAGGATTGATTGAATTGATAACAGATGACCTAACAATTGGTATCAAAGTAGATTCGTCCTGTTATGAATCGAAATTGTTAGAATCAGATTGAATTTCATTTTCTGGAACTGTTCCCGCGAAGGACAGTTTTGGGGCGAAAAGCTTTTCGATATGAAGTGCCTAATTCTTTGCTTATTTGATCTGATTTTGATGTTTGTGTGGTCGCATAAGTAGTATTAATCAATCAGGATTAGATCGGTAGCAATCAGAATCATGATTTGAGTTGAATTTTTGATTCTATGAGATTACTGTTCGTGCGAAAACAGTATGAACGTGTTTTGATTTTCGTCAAATTGAACATTATTTGCTTCAAAACATGTTTAATCTTCTGTTCGTGAATACTCAGTAGCTGATTCCGAGCATATACCTGTAGTTTCATCGATTAATTTCCCTTAGTTGCTTGAATCTGTGTTAAAATCGTATTCTGCGTTTAAACTGTGAATTTTAATTTTCTCGCTAAGTCTTCGATCGAAATTAATTTCTCGATCGAAAACCTCTGTGCGAGAAATTTTGCTCAATTAGAATACGGATTAGTTACTGAAGTCGCTGTTGTCAAGAACGTGTTTAGAAAAATTCGACGAGAATTGTCTATTTTGACCCCCGCGCAAAACTTTTTTCTCTCGAAAATTTAGTCGTTCACACATATTTGATTCTCGCCCGTAAATTTTTTCGGTCAACCATTTAGATTTGACTCAGCGAGAAACTCCTTAGGGCACTGTACCTTAACGACCGAAATCAATTATAAAGAAATTTTACGCTCGAAAATTGTGGTCAATCTTTCGAGTCTTTACATTGTGGATTCTGGTGAACAAAATATTTCGACCTTAAAAAAATATTCGATCGCAAAACTTCACTCAATAATTTTACGATTGATGTCACTGTTTACACACTTTCTCAGCGTAAAATTACATTCAAGTTGAAATATTTTTCGCTCGAAAATTTTTGAACAGTGCCTGACGCGAAAACAGTACCATCTTTTCAAATCGAAGAAATTATTTTCGATCAAACTTTAAAGATTGAATCGAAATTAATTCTCGATCATTTTTGAATCAAACGCTACTAACAAATTTGCTAATTGTGAAGCTTACTACATCAAAGTTCATCAAAACTAACGAAGATCCTACATCAACTCCACAAAGATTCAAAAAAGAACATTTTCGAAAAGAAGGATGGATGCTTACTCGCTAGGAAATGACAACCGTCCACCAATCTTGCAACGTGGCGAATATACAGTGTGGAGAAGCCGGTTCCTAAACTTCATAGCTCTAAAAGATCAAGCCGAAAATCTGCTAAAGTCACTCGAAAGAGGGACCCGCACAGTTCTGGGTTAACGTAGCCGGTGATGACACGGTTACTCCTCAAATTCCCGCTACTAGGCGACTAAAGGAACCTAGGGAATACACCATCGAGGAAAGGGCCGTGCAAAGGCATATCTAATGGCTATGAACACACTTATGCAGGGCATTCCCAACGACATCTATAGACAGATAGACAGCCTCCCAACGGCTAAGGGGGTGTGAGATGAACTGCATAGAGTGATGCAAAGGAGTGAAGTAGGCATCAAGGCCAAAAAGGCGAATATTCTCACTGCTTATGACTCCTTCAAAGCAAAGCCGGAGGAGAGTCTCTATGTCAGGACCTCAAATCAAAGTTTTATATAATTCTATGCATTATATGAGTTTATGCATTAATTATTGCATTTTTATGATATAACTAAGATACTATAGTAACAGTGAGTGATAAAGGAATTGTAGTGGTTTGCGTGAAGTAAGATTTCGATAGATTGTGTTATGAAAATTAGGACTTCTTGAAGAAGTATTGCCGAAAGGCAATTAGAGACAGTGAATGGAATTTTTTTTAAAAAAAATAAAATAATAATAATAATAATAATAATAATAATAATAATAATGATAATAATAAAATAGAGTAAGGTGTGAAGAATGGACTTCAAAAGTTGTAAAGGGAATAAGAATTTCGAAACCCTAGGTTTCGAAATTTAGAAATGCGAAAAGGATTTTGAATAAGGTGAATTTCGAAATTTTAATGGGCTTTGAGATTCTTTAGAGGTGAAGTTCGAAAGTATATAATGAAGTGAAAAAAAAAAACTTAAATAATATCAAGGAAATGCACAATTAATACTTTAAGCAACCAGATAAATTTCGAAATGAAAAAAAAAATTCGAAACCCTAAAGTCATAGTTTCGAAATTATTTGGACAAGGATTTAGAAATATTAGTAAGGGGTTCGAAATGGGTTCCGTACTAACTTTAAGTTTAATAATGAAATTAGCAAGTGACAAATAAAGAAAATAAAAGGTGAATAAATGATAAGGTTAGGTTTGAAAACATTGGAATTATCTATTTGTAGTATAGTGCTTGGAAGGATAGAGGTTAATAACGGTGATATCAATAATTCATTTTATAAGCAAAAACTTCAATATTAAGCTAAGGAGCGAAAAGTCTAAACAGTAAATGAACGCAAGCTAGGAAGAGGTATGAATTTGGTTATGAAGTTCATGTTTTTACACTAAGATTAACATGATTAGGATTAGACATACGTGAAAACTCGTATTAGTCAATAGAAGTTTGATTTTCTATAGGACGAACATGTTTAGAGTCTGGGTTAAGTTGATCATGTTCTTAAGAATTTTGATTTTGATCGTATGAATTTTAGATGTTAAAGACAAAATAGTGCTTCGGTAAGATTTGATTTAGTATATGAGAATTTCGAAAGCAAATTGTTGTTTAAAGATTTCGATGTTAAATTGAAGATCTCGACATAAGGGTAAAAAAAATTGATAAGGAAAATGTCGAAATGTGATATGAAATCCAAAGATCTCGATGTCATAAAATCTCGACATAGGTTTTGAAATTGGCTATAAAAGTCGAGATATGTTTCGAAATCATTTATGCTATACTTGAAGATCTCAACATGTTAAACTAAAAAGATCTCGACATATGAGGTCGAGTTATGATAATATATTCAGATAGGATCTCGAGTTATATATCGAGATTTAGAACTTCAATTAAATAGGAGTTCGAGCTATGATTTTGAATTAGATGTCGAGATTGGTAGTTAATCATGGAATGAGAGTTGCGAAATTTGTTTCGAAATCAAAGGATTTGACTAAGTAGAATCTCGAAGTAGGGTCAAATGGATTTCGAGATCCATAGAAATTTCGAGTTATAAAATGATAATCTCGAGAGAAAATGTCGATAGAGAAGTTCGAAGTTTGAGACCTCTTATCAAACTGATATAGTTCAAAGCATAAAAACGTTCTTGTAGTTTCCAATCGTTGTCACAATTCAATAGCGAATATACCTGCTGGATAGCAAAATTATTGTTAATAATGATTAATAAATCATTCCTTAGTCTCAAAGTAATCAACATCACTAATAATAAAATACTTATATAAATACAAAAGTACGATATATATATATATATTATATATATATATATATACATATACAGATATAAGAATTAGGGTTTTCAATAATATTTTCGGTATAGTATAGTTATACAAGTTTTAATATTGATCCAAAATATAACTTCTAAGTCAAGAATGTAATATATTATTAAGTAATGAATAGAAAGGTAAATGTTACGGATATAAAAACGACCATTGTGATAAAGCATGCATATCACGCACGCATGTCATTATAGGAATTTTATATTTACAAGAAAAATATTTTTATAGGTCAGGATTCAGAAAAAGGCAAGGACAAAGTCGAGTGAGGCTTTAAGCCATACTGTGAGTATGATATGCAACACGTGTTCTGTTCTTATGTGCTTTATGTGAATTACATGATTGATGGTTTTCTTATAGACATAATATATTTGAGATGAACGCGAATTATGTGGCCATAATGTGTTACGGTGATATGTATTATTCAATGGTGCATGGAATTGATAAGTCATACAAGGCAGAAGTATAGCATTGCAAAAGAATAATAATAAAAAGAGAAACCGTTATGACTGCTACGACATCAGACGTCTTGATACACAGCTATGGTTATATCCCTACAAATCGGGGGATTACAGAGTCCTGTACAGGCACACAAAATATATCTATGGTTACAGAGTCCCATGCATGGGCCCCTACGGGGTTATTAGTACGAGTCTAGCAAGGTCATAACGGAAGTACCAGAAATAAATGATCATGTAGATTTGCATACCTCACTCTTCTCGATGAGATGAGGAAGATAGAAATATCGATGACAAACATGGAAACAAATATCAGATTTCTATCATCTCTGCCCTCGGACTGGAAAAAGATATCCACTCAACTTAGACAAACAAAGATCTGGAGGAGTTGGATATCCATGCAGTATTTGATAATCTCACCCAACACGAGGAAGATGTTTGCGAGACTCAGAGAGAGCAGAAGGGCAAGCAGGTTGACAACACCGTTGCTCTAGTCTCAGAGAAGCGTGGAACAAAGCCTCGCAAAAAGAAGATCGTGAAGCCTACCTCCTCATCTGAGTCAGAAGAAGATTCCGAATCAGATGCCGAGCCAAACATGAAAGCACTGGGGAAGCAGTTGGCTTTAATCGAAAAGATCATTAGCAATAAATATTTCAAGAAAAAGTCGTCATCCTCGGCCAACCGACTTCGGACCTCAAGCTCTAAGAACAAGGAACATGCACCAGGGAGCTCCGAAGTCAAGAACACTAAAGAGCCCAACAAGTGCTTCAACTGTGGCAAGCCTGGTCATTTTGCTCGAGAATGCACTCTTCCCAAGAAAAGAGATGCTAATTACTACTCCAAGAAGCTTCAACTCTCAAAGCAGAAGGAAGCTGGACTAGCTCTCATGGCAAAGCAGGACCACTGGCTCAAAAACACATCCGATTCTGGAGAAGAGAATCTTGCCCTCATGGCACGCCTTGATAAAGACATTGACGCTGAAGCATCCAATCAGATGGACGAAGACGACGCATCCACCTCATCACAAGAGGTAGACACTGCTTCCACATTATTGACCATGCTAGATTCATATAAAAAACAACATGCTAACATGAAACGTGAGCAGAAAAGTATTAAGGAAGTAGAGGATAAACTTTCTCGGTCTCAGGAAAGGATAAATAGTCTCAAATCAGAACATAGGAGCTCTACTGCTAAAATAGAAGAACTTACCAAGAGCCTACATTCTAGAGAGACTGTTAACCTCAAATAGGACAGCATAGCGAAAAGATTAAGGAGTTGGAAGATAGGCTAACAAATAACTACAATAGCTTGGTTAGGAATCTCAATGAGAAAACCACCCTAAATTGTAGGATAACCGATTTACCACTAAAATCACCAACTTAGAAACTCAATTAGAATTATCAAATGCTAAGGTTAGTGAGCTTAGTAAAGAATTAGATGCCTGTCAAGCTGCCAAACTGACGATAGAAAATAATTATGCTCTCCTACGTGAGGAACGCAAGAAACTATATGCTAAAATTAAGAAATTAGATGATATAGTTATGCGTTGGGGACAATCCGAACAGACGATATTTTTGAACAAGCCCAAGGATATAGAGTTCTATAATCCGATAGAAGGCATAGGTTTCACTAACCCACGAGTTCTACGGAAAAAGGAAATATATGATATTAAGCACATGGGTTTAGGAGTAACCTCTCTTACAAAATTTACTGAATCGACGTACCAAAATAATTTTGATTCATCTATGAGAAAAGCCTCACATGGGCCTGGGATCCCCTTTGACTACATTGCGCTAAACGAAAGAGACAGAAATATGAAACCGTCATTAACACTTGTCTCTGACCTATTTCAACTTCCCGACCCTCAAACAGTCCTCGAGGAAGCCAAAGTCGTTCATTATAAAAATTCTCTCTACATACCTCCTATAATAAAACAGATAGAGGAATCTCAAGCTAAATTAGACAAAGAAAGAGAGAATTTCGAAGCTGAAAAGAAAAAGTTCTTAAAAGAGATGAAAAATCTCAAAGCTTCCTCATCCTCCCAAACTACCTCTTACGCTATATTGCAAAGCGTGAAAATCGAAAAATCATTCGAAAGATCAAAAGTGTATTAATAATTCTGTTAAAAGTGCTAAGACTAAAGTTACTTTACCTACGTCTACCGGGAGCGTAGGGCAAGCACTAGAATCGAAGGCATGAGTGTCTAGTCTTAAGAAGGAGCAAGTAGATTTGAGTATGCTTAAGAATGTTACTCATTCTGTACGAATAAATGACACTCGTAGAAATAAAAGAGCCATTTCTTCGCTTAGAGTAATTGCTTCTACGTGTACTCTTCAGCCCATCACCTTTAGAAGCACCAACTACGAAATAGGCTTTACCTCACAAATAAAAAATAATCATTCTGAAACAAATGCCACTAGGAAGACTCGTAGGAAACAAGATCCAGCCATAAAGAAAGCTTATGGCGCCGTACATGCTTGTAATCACCTAAGGTATCCCGTAAAGATTGAGTCCCCCAAGCACCTTAGGAGATATCAAAAGAAAAGATCTTTTCCTCAGTCAAGCCTACCAAAGCATTTGTACGTGCTGAAATTAACCTTCCCTGCAAGGTTGAACCCAAATGGGTTCCTAAATCTCCGCCTAGGACGACAAAAGCCAAAAAGGCCAAGTCACCTAAAGAGGCAACACCCAAAACCACTTCTACGAAAGTGACTTGGGTTATTATAACTCCCTCAAGTAATAATTTAGGAATCATATCTGAACCTAAAATTAAATCTGCTAATCTGAGAGGACCCATGCTTAAATGGGTACCTAAAGCTCTCTAACTTGTTTTTGCAGATCCATCATGTGTGGTACCTCGACTATGGTTGCTCCACACACATGACTGGAAAACAAGAGCTGCAGAGCAACTACAAAGACCGGCCAAACGGCAAAGTCAGATTCGGAAACAATGACTCAGCTCCAATTCTTGGATATGGAGATATCATTCTGGAGAAACTAACAATAAAAGATGTCTCATTTGACGAAGGCCTCCGTCATAACTTGTTCAGCATAGGCCAATTCTGTGAGAAGGGATTTCAAGTGGTCTTTCACGCTGACCGGTGCAGAATTTTGGACAGTCATGACACAGAACTCCTCTATGGACTTCGAAAATCCATCCTTTACACGATCAACCTGACGTCCGTGAGGCCCTCGACAGCTGTATGCCTCATCTCGCAGATTGATTTACAGAGGAACAGCTTATGGCATCAGCGACTGTCTCATCTGAATATGAAAGCTCTCCAACGCCTTTCTACGAAAAAGTTGGTTCATGGTCCTCCAACTATACTACTACAAAAGGAGAATCAATGTTCGGCATGTCAATTAGGAAAGATGAAGCGAGCGTCTCATCATGTCAAGATAATTGCGTCTACTTCTCGACTATTGGAACTAATCCACATGGACCTCTGTGGGCCAATGCAGACACAGAATATCAATGGACGCAAGTACGTGCTAGTGATCGTCGATGATTTCTCTCGCTACACTTGGACAATGTTCCTCCGAACCAAAGATGAGACAGGAGACTTGATTATCAACTTTGTGAACACTACTCAAAATCTGCTGCAACAGACTATTCAAATTATTCGAACAGACAACGGCACTGAGTTCAAGAATAAACATCTCAGTGAGTTTTATCAGAAGCTTGGAATTAGTCAACAATTCTCAGGCGCAAAAACGCCTCAACAAAATGGGGTCGTTGAAAGGAAAAACAGAACCCTAATGGAAGCCGCTCGTACAATGCTGATCCATTCCGACCTCCCACACTTTCTTTGGGCTGAAGCAGTTAATACTGCCGTTTTACCCAAAACAGGACGATGGTTCACAAACGGTTCAACAAGACTCCATACGAGATTGTGAATAAGTGAGTACCCAACATCTCATTCTTTAAAGTCTTCGGGTGCAAGTGATTTGTGGCGAACGACAGAGAGCACCGTGCTAAGTGTAATACCCGCAAAATTTATACGGGATTACTTCAATAATATTTGAAATGTACGGAATTGACTTTCGAACAAGAAACGGTTTCTTTTCGAACGAGCCCAAAATTTACAATTGGGCCCGAAAAAAATTTAAATGGACCAAAAATTTATTTATGGGCCAAATGAAGAAAATAATGGCTCAAAATAAAAGGTTGGAAGTTTGGTCCTTTAATAAAAATAAATGGATCGAAAACAAGAAATGAAAATCCAAATAAGTGAATAAATAATATATAATAATAATAATAATAAGGGGCCCGAAATTATTTAGAGATCAAATAAAATAATAATAATAATAATAATAATAAAAATAAAATAAATAGAAAGGCATCTCCAAGATTCCACTACCATACATGTGTTTTCATGAGAGTTAGGTTCTCCTTGAGATAAAATAATAACATTCAACACCTAATATACATACTATAATACATTAGGACAAGTTATTAACAAATAAAACAAAGAAAATAGGAGAAGAGAGGGAGAGATGACGAGAAAGAGAGGAAATGAGAGGAAGAGGACAAGATCCCAACTAAGATGCCATTTCCTCATGCAAGTGTACAAATAAAAAATCAACTAATAAACTTAAAGACACCTAAGGCCGGGAGCCAAAATAAAAATAGAGAAAGGAAAGAAAGAAGAGGGAGAGGTCGAGAGAGAGAGAGGGAGAGAAAGAAAAAGAGAGAAAGAAGGAAAGGAGAAGGAGGAGAAGAAAAATCTTCGGAAGCCCGGGATCGAAGCTCTCGGGTCGGGATCACACGAAAACACCCTGTGAATTAGATTTCTCCGGAGTTAAGGTAGGTGAAGATCACCTACACACGTAAACAAGTTTTGAATCCGTGAATTTTTCGTGATTGCATGATCTCTTTCGAATTTATACGTGTTTATGTGCTAAACGTGAATTTCTTGTATGATTTTCGCGATGATGCCTACATGCTAAAATTCGGCCAGCTTAATAGCTAAATCTTTATGAAGTTTAGGTCTATGAAACATAAGAATAGAGTTAGAGGACTTGTGATTAAGAGGATAGAACAAAACTTGGGGAGGATTAGTGTTTTCTAGGGTTTTCTTTATCCATTTCGGCCAAGAGGTTCAAAAATTCATATCTCACGATCTAGAATTCGGACTAAACATCCCTTTGGACAGAATCAAGATTTGCAAGTTCTTTATCTATGTTTAAAATTTCAGGTACATCGGACGTCGGTTACCCTGTGATCATTGAGAAATACTAAACTGTCGCAAAACAGCCGTATAAAATAGTTTTTTTAAAAATTTGGAGACTAGATTGAAAAGTTTTAAAAATCTGGGGGCTGAGAATGTAAAATCCTAACAAGGGAGATTTTTGAAGAAATATAAAGCTTTTGGGGCAGATTTGAAATTCGGAATAAATAATTGGGGCCCTTTGTCTAATTTTCAAAAATTAGGGACTAGATTGAAAAGTTTAAGAATCTAGGGGCTGAGAATGTAAAAGTCCGAAGGGGGAGATTTTTAAAGAAATATATAGCTTTCGGGGCTAATCTGAAATTTTTAAAGCTTTCGGGGCAGATCTGAAACTTAGGAAAGTTTTTGGTCCTAAAAAGTAAATTATGAGATTTTGGGATTTTAAGTGCAAAATTCATAAAGATATTTTTAAATTAGAAATTTAAGTGATATTTTGAAAGTTGGACGTTAGAATTTTAAAATATATTAAATTAGGGACAAATTGTGAAATTAGGGTCTTAAAGTAAAAAGGATTAAATTTTGGGAACTATTAGTGAATTTCGGGAGAGTTTCTGTGGTTAGGGTCGATTAAATCGGAACGCGGGCTTTAGTCTCGAATTATTTGGTGTATGATAGTTTTTTTTTAGATCCGGCCGAGATTATATATTGGGCCGATATGTTGTTGTTTAATATGATGCATTTTATATGTTGCATTCTATTTGCACGACATTTGCATACACATGTACGAAAAGAGAGAACTGTGTGGTGTCACGGTAATATTGTATAGTGATGTTCAGTGGGGTAGTTTATGACCGATTGATGGTTGACGAATGGTATGAGTTGAGGTTAGGACTAAGGCGCACTATATGATTGAGATGTGGGGAGTGGGCCTCCCGAGCTACTGACCCTTGTGGGGAGTGGGGCCTCCCGAGCTACGGACCCCTGCGCGCGCGTGTTGCCTTTAGTTCCTAAGCCTCGGGCCCTGATTGTGATGAGATGAGTTGAGTTGATGATGAGATATTATAAAAGAGTCGAGCGTGCATTTTTTGAGATGTGTCGAGTTTGGGATGTGAGAGCATTTGCATTCATGCATATTTTCATCTACTGGGCAAAAGCTCAAGGTTTACGTGTGTAGGTAAGACGGCTGATGGCGGTGACTGCACGGACTTTTGAGGGCGGCGCAGTACATGGGACGCGACCTGTGGAACGAGTTTATGTTTTGTGTTTTTAAGTTTGGGCTTGGTCTTATTGGGCTTCGGTCAAATGAATCAAAATGTGTTTGGGTTTGAACTTATTGATTTAGACATCGAACGTATTTGTATTATTATATTTTAGAAGTTTTAATTAAATGGGCTTTCGCTGCGAAAATCCGCCAAAATATGTATCTAGGAAGTTGGGTCGTTACAGGTGGTATCAGAGCGTTAGGTTATAGGTTCTGTAGACTGTCCATGTACTGCCGCTCAAAAGCCTGGAGGGTCAGCCTACGTCTGTAAGTTTAATACGTAATTATGTGATTCATGATTTTCGTATATATGCTTTACGTGAATATTTGGGTGATTTTATGTGCTCCTTGATGTGTTCGAAAGTTAGAGATTTCGTACTTTTACACTTAGATTGGTAGGAGAATCTCGGTTAAATTAAGGTATGGAGAGAATAATAATAATAAAAAAAAAATCGGACTTTTGATAGAATTTGTGGTTGCTTAAAAATTCGGGTAAAAATTCGGGTTAATTTGGAATTCGGCGAAATTTTAATTTTGGGCCTTTTCAAAATTTGGGCTTTGTTAATTTGGGCTTGACCGAATTGGACCAAGCTGAAATTCGGAAAGTTAAAATAAATAAACGGCGAAATAAAAGAGAGTCGACCGATATAAAATTTTTAAAAATCGGAGCTTGTATACAATTTTAAAATGAGATGAGGACGTAGAGAAACATGGTTAATTATAGAAATTTAGGAAGCGAGACGAGAACATAGAGAAAACATGGATAGAGTCGATGCATAACGATTACATAACTGAAAATCATATTACAATCCGAATACATCAAAAAAAAACCTTAGAAGATAAAACATCAACGACGTTCTGGAAGTTCTGCCGGCGTCTTCTTCCAATATGCCAGAAAAAGGCGCGGCTTCCCATGACATAACCTTTCACAAATTAAACGCAACTGCAGTGAGTAGCAACCCACATCACAAAAATGGCGATGCAGCGAAGAGCAATCCCAAAAGAAGGAATAACTCAAATTTAAGCTTTTCGAGATTTTCCCTCCAAAAAGGTTCCTGAGGAACATCCTCACGATCCGCATTTCCTCCAAGATTATACATTGCAAAAATTAAATGATGTGGGTGGAGAGAATGTGTTGTGGTGCATAGCGTGCATCAAGTATCTATTTATAGGCGTGAGTGAAGCGAAGGATAAGCAGCATTAATTTCGAGTTTCCCTTCGAACGCCGTATAAAGATAAACTTCATAAATTTCGAGATCAGATTTTTTCTTCGAAACGCCGTAATCTTGATTTTAGAGATCACGCACAGGAAGAAAATCACATTGGATTTTTATCACAAAAATCCAATCCAAAATCTCGAAGAAAGATGTTGATGTCCATTGCGACAAAGAAATTGTGCTCTCGTTTAAATCAATGCCGTATTTACATGCACTGCGTAGACTCTGTCGCATCAATGAAATTAGTACGGCGAACTAACGCACAAACACGGCTGAGCATCATCCTATGTCCACGGATCAACCGAGCTTCCTTTCTTATTGATCACAACACGGAAATTATAGATCTTTATCTCTTCTACAACGCTCGTGTTTTCACCTCACGATGACTTTCACTCTAAAAGAAGTTACATGCTCGTGAAAGTAAACTAGAAATCCGACATTAATAAGATAGAAATAATGTTTTAAGCGTGATTCGCGATCTATCTTCACCGCCCATTTTATCCGATCGAACGCTCCACAAGTCGCCACGTGGTATTGCATTTCTGCGTGTTAGAGCAAGAATCGCATGCAACTCTGTAAGTGAAATAGCACCTTCACTATCATCCGTCCGATTTCTGATTCTACGCTCACGATTCACCATCCGCTTCTTTCACTTCTTAAACATCTCAGCCATCGATCTTTTCGCGCGATATCCTAGGAACATAGTTAAATCTTCAGCCTTCAAATTCTGACCATTAGATCGCGCGCCATCTTGGATCCAACGGCAGCTGCTCATCGTGACAATAACGGTGAAGAAAGCCAGACTTAACTTATGGAGAACGTTCCATTTAAGTGGACGAAATCATGTGAAGATAATTTCCAGGATTTGAAGAAACAACTGATAACAGTTCTTGTTCTTAAAATGCCTTTGGTATCGAAAGATTTTCGGTATACAGTGATGTCTTAAAAAAAATGGCTTGAGTGCGTGTTGATGCAGAACGTGAAGGTAATTTCGTATTCCTCCCGACAGCTCAAAACTCTACGAGAAAAATTACCCCACACACGATTTGGAACTCGCAACCGTGGTGTTTGCCCTGAAAATCTAGCGACATTATCTACACGGAGAACGATACGAGATTTTAACAGACCATAAAAGCCCAAAGTACTTCTTCCCGCATAAGGAGTTAAACATGAGGCAATGACGATGGTTCGAGTTAGCAAAAGACTACGATTGCATGATCAATTATCACCCAGGATAAGCGAAAGTAGTCGCAGAAGCTTTGAGCCGTAAATCAGTTAATACAAACCTGTGCCAACCCGGAGTGGAATAATCAATTTCGGGAAGATCGAAATAAAACTAGCATCGTTAACGTTGAAGCCGACACTGTTAGATCGAATTCTTGAAAAAAAAAAAACGTAAAGGATCATGATGCAATCTAGGTGATCGTCGACAGATTGACTTCAGCCCATTTCCTGCAAATCAATCAAACTTGTTCCATGGAGAAGTATGCAGAGCTGTACATAAAAGAAATTGTGAGACTCTGTGTGATCCCGATTTCAATCGTCTCAGATCGGGATTCGAGGTTTCTGTCCCAATTCAGGGTGAGATTACAAAAGGCCATGAGGACGAAATTGACCTTACACACGGCATATCACCCTCAGACGTACGAACAGCCTGAGAGAACAATCCAGACGCTTGAAGATATGTTAGAACGTGCGATCTGGATTTCCAGGCAGAGCAAATACCTTCCAATAATAGAGCTTTTCTATAACAACAGCTATCAAGCCACAATCGGGATTACGCCTTACAGAGCCTTGAATGAGCGTAAAAATGTTGATCCCCAATTATTGGGATGAAATCGGCGGAAAGCGTTGTTGGGTCCTGCAATGATTCGTGAAATGACTAAAGCTGTGGGAAAAATCCGGGAGAGGATGCAGACGGCCCAAAGTCGTCAAAAGAGTCATGCAGACAATATACGAGGGCCGTTGTAATTCGACGAAGGTGATCAAGCCCTTAAAAAAAAAATTCACCGATGAGAGGCGTGAAGCGATTCGGGGAAGAGGGAAAATTTAGCCCAAGGTACATTGGCTCTTTCAAAACACTCAAGAGAGTAGGAGAAGTTGCATATCAGCTGGAGTTACCCGCCTCGTTAGCCCAAGTCCACGACGTATTTCACGTATCAACTTTACGTAAATACTTTGCGAACCTCAATCAGGTGCTGAGAAGCGAATCACTTCATCAACAATTGAAGCTGGACTTGAGCTATAAAGAAAGGGCGGTGGAAATTTTGATGTACGAGATGAAACGTCTTCGAAATAATAACATACCCTCGTGAAGGTCTTGTGGCGGAAACCAAGTATTGGAAGAAACCACTTGGAAATGAGAAAACGAAATGAGAAAGAAGTACCCCGAATTATTTTCCGTACTGTAATTTCGGGGACGAAATTCTTATAAGGGGGGAGGATGTAATACCCGCAAAATTTATACGGGATTACTTCAATAATATTTGAAATGTACGGAATTGACTTTCGAACAAGAAACGATTTCTTTTCGAACGAGCCAAAAATTTACAATTGGGCCTGAAAAAAATTTAAATGGACCAAATATTTATTTATGGGCCAAATGAAGAAAATAATGGCTCAAAATGAAAGGTTGGAAGTTTGGTCCTTTAATAAAAATAAATGGATCGAAAACAAGAAATGAAAGTCCAAATAAATGAATAAATAATATATAATAATAATAATAAGGGGCCCGAAATTATTTAGAGATCAAATAAAATAATAAAAATAATAATAATAATAATAAAAATAAAATAAATATAAAGGCATCTCCAAGATTCCACTACCATACATGTGTCTTCATGAGAGTTAGGTTCTCCTTGAGATAAAATAATAACATTCAACACCTAATATACTTACTATAATACATTAGGACAAGTTACTAACAAATAAAACAAAGCAAATAGGAGAAGAGAGGGAGAGATGACGAGAAAGAGAGGAAATGAGAGGAAGAGGACAAGATCCCAACTAAGATGCCATTTCCTCATGCAAGTGTACAAATAAAAAATCAACTAATAAACTTAAAGGCACCTAAGGCCACCTCTCTACAGATTTGAAGCCAAAATAAAAATAGAGAAAGGAAAGAAAGAAGAGGGAGAGGTCGAGAGAGAGAGAGGGAGAGAAAGAAAAAGAGAGAAAGAAGGAAAGGAGAAGGAGGAGAAGAAAAATCTTCGGAAGCCCGGGATCGAAGCTCTCGGGTCGGGATCACACGAAAACACCCTGTGAATTAGATTTCTCCGGAGTTAAGGTCACCTACCCACGTAAACAAGTTTTGAATCCGTGAATTTTTCGTGATTGCATGATCTCTTTCGAATTTATACGTGTTTATGTGCTAAACGTGAATTTCTTGTACGATTTTCGCGATGATGCCTACATGCTAAAATTCGGCCAGCTTAATACCTAAATCTTTATGAAGTTTAGGTCTATGAAACATAAGAATAGAGTTAGAGGACTTGTGATTAAGAGGATAGAACAAAACTTGGGGAGGATTAGTGTTTTCTAGGGTTTTGTTTATCCATTTCGGCCAAGAGGTTCAAAAATTCAAATCTCACGATCTAGAATTCGGACTAAAAATCCATTTGGACAGAATCAAGATTTACAAGTTCTTTATCTATGTTTAAAATTTCAGGTCCATCGGACGTCGGGTACCCTGTGATCATTGAGAAATACTAAACTGTCGCAAAACAGCCGTATAAAATAGTTTTTTTTAAAAATTTGGAGACTAGATTGAAAAGTTTTAAAAATCTGGGGGCTGAGAATGTAAAATCCGAACAAGGGAAATTTTAAAGAAATATAAAGCTTTTGGGGCAGATTTGAAATTCGGAATAAATAATTGGGGCCCTTTGTCTAATTTTCAAAAATTAGGGGACTAGATTGAAAAGTTTAAGAATCTAGGGGCTGAGAATGTAAAAATCCGAAGGGGGAGATTTTTAAAGAAATATATTGCTTTCGGGGCTAATCTGAAATTTTTAAAGCTTTCGGGGCAGATCTGAAACTTAGGAAAATTTTTGGTCCTAAAAAGTAAATTATGAGATCTTGGGATTTTAAGTGCAAAATTCATAAAGATATTTTTAAATTAGAAATTTAAGTGATATTTTGAAAGTTGGACGTTAGAATTTTACAATATATTAAATTAGGGACCAATTGTGAAATTAGGGTCTTAAAGTAAAAAGGATTAAATTTTGGGAACTATGAGTGAATTTCGGGAGAGTTTCTGTGGTTAGGGTCGATTAAATCGGAACGCGGTCTTTAGTCTCGAATTATTTGGTGTATGATAGTTTTTTTTTTAGATCGGGCCGAGATTATATATTGGGCCGATATGTTGTTGTTTAATATGAGGCATTTTACATGTTGCATTCTATTTACACGACATTTGCATACACATGTACGAAAAGAGAGAACTGTGTGGAGTCACGGTAATATTGTATAGTGATGTTCAGTGGGGTAGTTTATGACCGATTGATGTTTGACGAATGGTATGAGTTGAGGTTAGGACTAAGGCGCACTATATGATTGAGATGTGGGGAGTGGGCCTCCTGTAATACCCGTAAAATTAATACGGGATTAGTACATAATTATTTTGTGATGTTCGAAATTAATGAAGATGATTTTCGAACGAAACCAAATTTTCGGGAGCAAACCGAAAATTTTTAGTTGGGCCGAAATTGTTTAGGAAGTCCAAGTAATTTATAAAGAAAATGGCCCAAGTCAAATATTAAGGCCCAAATATAGGGATATTAATTAACCAATTATTAATTAATCAAGCATGGAAAATCACGTAGGTGTGTGATCACCTACTTTGGGGTTAGAGTCTCACCACCTTAAACAACCAATCAAAACTAAAAGTGAGAAAGGATAATAAAAATCGTTACTTAATATCAAGGGAAAGCCACGTTGAAGGGATATACTTACATGCTTGGCAGAGATAGACTTACGATTTGAAAGGTTAGTCACACACCCTAAGTGATAACCGAGAACTTCAATAAGTAATCCTCACTTGTATTTTCCAAGAACAAAACGTGAAAGGAACGAGAGGGGCGGAGAATATTTTTGGTAAGCTAACATTTCGAATTAACTTATAAATATTCTATAAGCTAATGTGTTAACACCTTACATGGTTTGATGAAATTTCATTAAGCCGAAAAAAGAAAATACGAAGGAGGAGCAGATCCTAGCAAGCTTGATCGAATTTTCAGCCTAGGGAATTAATCGAAATTAGGCTTGGAGGCTAGGTAGGTGGTTCTAAACCCCTACAACCCGTAATATTTTCCCGAAAAGTGTTAAAAATCGAATGGAAGGCCATTCGAATTTGAATCTTCAAGTTTTATGATTTTTATAAATTTTTGGAATGTGTTATTACGTGAATTTCGAACTCAATATATGAGTTCTGTATCTTATTTATGTTCTTATATGGTTCGTTGTGTTGAATGTGTTAGAATTTCTGAGAAAATTTTAGGGTTTTATATGAAGGTTTCAGAGAAATCGGACGATTTGTAGAAATCGGACGATTTAGGGCTTTATAGTAAGATTTTAAATCGCGGGCCTGAGTTGAATTCACGAAGTCGGGCGAAAATGATTTTTAAGTGATAGGAAATCGGCCGAATTGGATTTCGGGTCGCGAAAGTATTTCGCGTTCGCGGGCCCAATTGGTTTTGATGTGTGAGTAAAAATAGGTTTCGCGGGCCAGAGTTCAGGTTTCGCGGGCTGAAGCATTTCGCGAGTTGTGAGATAGCGCCGGGCCGATTTTGGGTTTCGCGGGCCGATTTCAAATCGCGGGGTGATTCCTGTGAGAGGAATCGGGCGATTCGTGAGATCAAATCGAGCTTCAGCGTCAAATCGGACGATTTGCGAAATCGCCGAAAGCTTTGCGAAATCGGGCGTTGACCTTACTTTCGCGGGTTGACCAGGGTTTCTAACGTAGAATCGGGCGAATCGTGAAATCGAGTGTTGACTCGACTTTCGCGAGTTGACCAAGTGTGTTTCGGGCGATTTTATATTGGGCTTTGACCGATTTTGGTGTGAGTTGACCAACGAATTTAATTTTGGGCTTTTGCCCTATTTTAGGCCCAAACATTTTAAATAAAATGGTTTTAAGCCCAAATCACTTTTAAATAAAATATTTTTCGTACTATAACGTATATTTTCGGGTCAACCCATATTTTAAATCATAAATATTATTTTTGGATTTTTAAACCATCGGCCTAGTTTAAATACTATACGATTACGTGATTTCAATATACGTATTTTATGTGATTTATTATATGTGCATTTCACGACATGCACGGGAGAGATGGTGGTACCGTATTTGTACGGTGACACCTTACGGTGTCGGTTGAGTGGGGTAGAGTGACCTTTATTGGTCGTCGAGGTTAGACTCGTGTAGCACCTGGTGAGAGAGGGGGTTTGCGACACCCATCTACTCAGGATTGAGCCACCCGAGGTGCACACCACCGGATATTATTTGGCTCAGGGACGGCCGACAGATGTGAGATTCCTGTCTACCCGGGTTGGTGGTAGGCCACTCGGGGAAAAGTCGTCGGGTTGAGATTGTGTGCGGAAGGAGCGACCCGGCACGACCGGCGTGGGCTACCGCATGATTTTGGCATACTTTGCCATTGCGCGCGTGGGTGCTGAGTCTAACCGAGGGCCCTGTTATGAGATGAGACGTGATAGGTTGAGCGTGCATATTTTATGTGTGAGGACATGGGATTGGGTTGAGTGCACGCACGCATACATTGCATGTTTTTACTGCCACCTACTGGGCATTTTGCTCAGGGTTATATTTTTCAGGTGAGACTGAGCCCGACACCGATGGGTGTCAGGGTTGAGATATAGGCTGGCTGGCGGCGGTGACTCCACGGGCTTTTGAGGGCGGAGCGGTACATGGGACGCGACCTGTGGAGAGGCGTAGGATAGTCGGGTTAGATTTTTGGGGCTCCGGCCCGTTGTATTATACAGACGCATTTTGTAAACCCGACTTAGTATATATATGTATATTATTTCCTCAAAAGTTTTTAACTAATCGGGCCCTCCGCGACTTTCGTTGCGAAAATCCGCCAACTAATCTAATTAGGAAGTAGGGTCGCCACAGGTGGTATCAGAGCATTAGGTTTTAGATTCTGAAGACTGTCCATGTACTGCCGCTCAGAAGCCGGGGGAACCAGCCCTGCCTGTAGGTATTATGTGCTAAGTTGATTACGTGTTCTTATTTGCTCGTGTGTTATATAGTATTTGGAAATGTCGAGAGGAAGACCTAGGCGTGAGTTTGTAGGAGAAACGAGTCGGCGGGACGAACCTGAGTCCTCGACTCGCGAACGTGATACTATCAATCGTCTGACCGAATTGATCCAACGACAGTCAGACCAGATCAATGATTTGATCAATCACCGGAGCTCATCCGAGCGCCGCATTTCCCCGCAGCCTGATCGTGTTGAAATTATTGGGGAGAGATTCCGCAAACTCAATCCTCCTAACTTCGCCGAGGCCGCCAACCCTGCGGTGGCCGAGGACTGGATCGGCACCATTGAAGATCTATTTGTTTATAGTCGCGTGCCGAACAATGAGAAGGTGCTATGTGCCGTTTCCCTACTCCGGGGAAGCGCGCGATTCTGGTGGAACACCGTAAAGGTGTTAGAAGATCCTGCAACTATGACCTGGGAGCGTTTCAGGGAACTATTCTACGACAAGTACTTCACTGCTCACGACCAGGAGCAGCGGATGTACGAATTTATGAATCTGAAGCAAGGCCGTATGCCAGTGGCGGAATATATCCGCCGATTTGAGGAATTGTCGCGTTTTGCTCCGCATCTCGTTGCGACCAACACGCTGAAGGTGACGAGATTTCTCAGAGGGCTGAAACCCGAGTTCTATCGGGACTTGAGTATAGCGGGTGTACGTCAGCTGGAATTCCGCCAAGCAACAGAGCGTGCCTTGATAGCTGAGCAGGCGGAAGGAGTTGTGCGAGAGTCCCAGGAAGCGAATCGGAAGAGGGAGAGTCAACAGGGAGGAAGCAGCCAGAAGCGGCAATTTTTCGGCAAGGGTCCGAAGAATAAAGGTAGTCGGCCAGGCCAGCAGATGTGGCGTCCGAACTTTAATTAGGGACCGACCAATGTTCCCTACCGACCAGCAATGCCAGCACCACAGTGCCAACAGTGCGGACGAAATCACTTCGGCATCTGCTACGGACCACGACCGAGCCTGAATCTACAGTGCTTCCGGTGTGGAAAGACCGGACACACTGCACGAAATTGCACGGAAGGCCAACCTCGACTTCAGAATCAGCCGCAGAATCTGATTCGACCTCCACCTGTACCTGCACGAGTGTTCACATTGACCAACGAGGAGGCAGAGGCGAACCTAGCCGTGGTGACTGGTACGTTGAATATCTTTCACGTACCGTCTTCTATTCTGATTGATTCCGGAGCCACACATTCGTTTGTGTCGGCAAAATTCGTGACCAGGGCGGGAATATATCCTGCCCATTCCTCATGCAATTTCATAGTATCCCTACCACACGGAGATCCAACTCGGACCAACTTAGTAGTAGAAAATTGTCCTGTTAGGATAGAAGGGAGGAAATTAGATGTAGACCTGATAGTGATCCCGATGAATGATTACGACATCATATTTGGGATGGATTGGCTCTCGAAGTACGGAGCAATCATAGACTGTGCGAAGAAAGTAGTTAGGTTTCAATCGACCGAGGGAGGGGAGTTCGAATTTTCTGGAAAGACGAACAATAAATCAACCCCTAGGATTTCTGCTTTGAAAGCTCAGCGACTCGTTAATACGGGTTGCGAATCTTTCCTAGTTTTTGCGGTAAAGGCTGAGGAGTCTTCTCAACCGAAGCCTGAGGAGGTTCCAGTAGTAAATGAATATCTCGATGTATTTCCCGAGGATCTTCCGGAATTACCGCCGGATCGGGAGATTGAATTCGTAATCGATCTTGTGCCTGGAGCTGCCCCGATCTCTAAATCTCCGTATCGGTTAGCACCTAACGAGTTACGAGAATTGAAGGAACAATTGGAAGATTTGTTACAAAAGGGTTTTATTCAGCCCAGTTTCTCGCCCTGGGGAGCCCCGGTACTTTTTGTTAAGAAGAAAGACGGGTCGATGAGATTGTGTATAGATTATCGTGAACTCAATAAAATCACGATAAAGAACAAGTACCCCTTACCGAGGATAGATGATTTATTCGATCAATTACAAGGGGCAACGGTGTTCTCAAAGATCGACTTGCGTTCCGGTTATCATCAATTGAAAATCCGTGAAAAGGATGTTCCGAAAACTGCGTTCAGCACGAGGTACGGCCATTACGAATTCTTGGTCATGCCTTTCGGGCTAACGAATGCTCCTGCCGCTTTCATGGATCTGATGAACCGAGTATTTAAGGAATTCCTAGACCGTTTCGCTATAGTATTTATCGACGATATCCTCGTATACTCGAAGACGAAGGAGGAACACGAGGAACATCTGAGAATGGTCCTTGGAATCCTTCGGGAGAAACAACTGTTCGCCAAGTTTAAGAAATGCGAATTCTGGTTGGAACAAGTGGCCTTTCTGGGACACATCATGTCGGGAAATGGAATTTCGGTGGACCCCAACAAGATTGAGGCAATAGAAAATTGGCCACGACCGACCACTCCCACTGAAGTAAGGAGTTTTCTCGGGCTTGCTGGATATTATCGGAAGTTTATCAAAGACTTCTCCAGCATTGCCTCGACGCTCACAAACCTGACAAAGAAGAATGTCTCGTTCAAATGGACTGAACACTGCGAGCAAAGTTTTCAGGAGTTGAAGAAGAGACTGACGACTGCTCCAATTTTAGCAATACCGGCGGGTACTGAAGGATTTTCGGTGTATAGTGACGCCTCGAAGAACGGCTTCGGGTGCGTGTTAATGCAGAACGGGAAGGTAATCGCTTACGCCTCCCGACAGTTGAAGCCGTATGAGAAGAACTATCCCACCCATGATCTCGAACTCGCCGCGGTAGTGTTTGCTCTCAAAATCTGGCGACACTATCTGTATGGAGAAAGGTGCGAGATCTTTACAGATCACAAGAGTCTGAAGTACTTCTTCACACAAAAGGAGTTAAATATGAGGCAACGACGATGGCTCGAATTGGTGAAGGATTACGACTGTGTGATTAACTATCACCCAGGAAAAGCTAACGTGGTCGCAGACGCGTTGAGCCGGAAAGCGGTGAATACCGAATTGGGCCAACTCGGAGTTGAAGTAATTCACTTCGGGGAGATTGAGACGATATTGGCAGCGTTGACTCTCAAACCGACGCTGTTAGATCGAATCATCGACGCACAAGGGAAAGATGAATTATACCTGAAAATTCGGGGTGGACGAGATGACGATGTTCCATCGGAGTTCGAATTCCAAGAAGACGGGAGCTTACGGTTCAGAAGTCGGTTGTACGTGCCTAAAGATGAAGAAATCCGTCGAACGTTGATGACAGAGGCACATACGACGACCTACTCGGTACATCCTGGTGCCACGAAGATGTATCGAGATTTACGACTGAATTACTGGTGGCCTGGAATGAAAAGCGATGTTGCTGCTTTCGTAAGCAGATGTCTGACTTGTCAGCAGATCAAAGCAGAACATCAAAGGCCGGCAGGAATGCTACAACCGTTGACGGTTCCCGAATGGAAGTGGGACCACATAACCATGGATTTTGTCGTCGGATTACCCAAGACGGTGAAAGGGCATGATGCAATCTGGGTAGTCGTTGATAGATTAACGAAATCCGCCCACTTTCTACCGATCAACCAGACATATCCCATGGAGAAGTTCGCAGAACTGTACATTCAAGAAATAGTGAGACTACATGGGATTCCAATGTCGATCGTTTCCGATCGCGACTCGAGATTTCTGTCTCAATTCTGGGGGAGCTTGCAGAAGGCTTTAGGGACCAAACTGTCCTTTAGTTCAGCCTATCATCCCCAGACGGACGGGCAATCGGAACGAACGATCCAGACGCTCGAAGACATGTTAAGGGCGTGAGCTCTGGATTTTCGTGGAAGCTGGAGTAAGTATCTCCCGTTGATCGAATTTTCATACAACAACAGCTTTCAAGCGACAATCGGGATGGCACCTTACGAAGCCTTGTATGGACGTAAGTGTCGATCCCCGGTACATTGGGATGATATCGGCGAAAAGGCGCTATTAGGGCCCGAAATGATTCGTGAGATGACCGAAGCTGTTAGTAAAATTCGGGAGAGGATGCAAACGGCCCAAAGTCGTCAGAAGAGTTACGCGGATAAGAGACGAAGGCCGTTGGAATTTGAAGAAGGCGATCAAGTCTTCTTGAAGATATCACCGATGAAAGGAGTTAAGAGATTCGGACGGAAAGGGAAACTGAGTCCGAGATATATAGGGCCCTTCAATATTTCGAATAGAGTCGGTGAAGTAGCATATCAGTTAGAACTACCGACATCCCTAGCACAAGTCCATGACGTCTTCCACGTATCTACGTTACGGAAGTACGTTCCGGATCCGAGTCACGTGCTACGAAGTGAGACGCTTCATCAGCAGTTGAAACCGGACCTGAGTTACGAAGAAAGGCCGGTAGAGATTTTGATGTACGAGGTGAAGCGACTTAGGAATAAGAACATCCCCCTAGTGAAGGTGTTGTGGCGAAACCAAGCGGTCGAAGAAGCCACTTGGGAACGAGAAGACGAAATGAGAGAGAAGTACCCCGAGTTGTTCCAGACGACTTAAATTTCGGGGACGAAATTTCTTTAAGGGGGGGAGAATGTAATACCCGTAAAATTAATACGGGATTAGTACATAATTATTTTGTGATGTTCGAAATTAATGAAGATGATTTTCGAACGAAACCAAATTTTCGGGAGCAAACCGAAAATTTTTAGTTGGGCCGAAATTGTTTAGGAAGTCCAAGTAATTTATAAAGAAAATGGCCCAAGTCAAATATTAAGGCCCAAATATAGGGATATTAATTAACCAATTATTAATTAATCAAGCATGGAAAATCACGTAGGTGTGTGATCACCTACTTTGGGGTTAGAGTCTCACCACCTTAAACAACCAATCAAAACTAAAAGTGAGCAAGGATAATAAAAATCGTTACTTAATATCAAGGGAAAGCCACGTTGAAGGGATATACTTACATGCTTGGCAGAGATAGACTTACGATTTGAAAGGTTAGTCACACACCCTAAGTGATAACCGAGAACTTCAATAAGTAATCCTCACTTGTATTTTCCAAGAACAAAACGTGAAAGGAACGAGAGGGGCGGAGAATATTTTTGGTAAGCTAACATTTCGAATTAACTTATAAATATTCTATAAGCTAATGTGTTAACACCTTACATGGTTTGATGAAATTTCATTAAGCCGAAAAAAGAAAATACGAAGGAGGAGCAGATCCTAGCAAGCTTGATCGAATTTTCAGCCTAGGGAATTAATCGAAATTAGGCTTGGAGGCTAGGTAGGTGGTTATAAACCCCTACAACCCGTAATATTTTCTCGAAAAGTGTTAAAAATCGAATGGAAGGCCATTCGAATTTGAATCTTCAAGTTTTATGATTTTATAAATTTTTGGAATGTGTTATTACGTGAATTTCGAACTCAATATATGAGTTCTGTATCTTATTTATGTTCTTATATGGTTCGTTGTGTTGAATGTGTAAGAATTTCTGGGAAAATTTTAGGGTTTTATATGAAGGTTTCAGAGAAATCGGACGATTTGTAGAAATCGGACGATTTAGGGCTTTATAGTAAGATTTTAAATCGCTGGCCTGAGTTGAATTCACGAAGTCGGGCGAAAATGATTTTTAAGTGATAGGAAATCGGCCGAATTGGATTTCGGGTCGCGAAAGTATTTCGCGTTCGCGGGCCCAATTGGTTTTGATGTGTGAGTAAAAATAGGTTTCGCGGGCCAGAGTTCAGGTTTCGCGGGCTGAAGCATTTCGCGAGTTGTGAGATAGCGCCGGGCCGATTTTGGGTTTCGCTGGCCTATTTCAAATCGCGGGGTGATTCCTGTGAGAGGAATCGGGCGATTCGTGAGATCAAATCGAGCTTCAGCGTCAAATCGGACGATTTGCGAAATCGCCGAAAGCTTTGCGAAATCGGGCGTTGACCTTACTTTCGCGGGTTGACCAGGGTTTCTAACGTAGAATCGGGCGAATCGTGAAATCGAGTGTTGACTCGACTTTCGCGAGTTGACCAAGTGTGTTTCGGGCGATTTTATATTGGGCTTTGACCGATTTTGGTGTGAGTTGACCAACGAATTTAATTTTGGGCTTTTGCCCTATTTTAGGCCCAAACATTTTAAATAAAATGGTTTTAAGCCCAAATCACTTTTAAATAAAATATTTTTCGTACTATAACGTATATTTTCGGGTCAACCCATATTTTAAATCATAAATATTATTTTTGGATTTTTAAACCATCGGCCTAGTTTAAATACTATACGATTACGTGATTTCAATATACGTATTTTATGTGATTTATTATATGTGCATTTCACGACATGCACGGGAGAGATGGTGGTACCGTATTTGTACGGTGACACCTTACGGTGTCGGTTGAGTGGGGTAGAGTGACCTTTATTGGTCGTCGAGGTTAGACTCGTGTAGCACCTGGTGAGAGAGGGGGTTTGCGACACCCATCTACTCAGGATTGAGCCACCCGAGGTGCACACCACCGGATATTATTTGGCTCAGGGACGGCCGACAGATGTGAGATTCCTGTCTACCCGGGTTGGTGGTAGGCCACTCGGGGAAAAGTCGTCGGGTTGAGATTGTGTGCGGAAGGAGCGACCCGGCACGACCGGCGTGGGCTACCGCATGATTTTGGCATACTTTGCCATTGCGCGCGTGGGTGCTGAGTCTAACCGAGGGCCCTGTTATGAGATGAGACGTGATAGGTTGAGCGTGCATATTTTATGTGTGAGGACATGGGATTGGGTTGAGTGCACGCACGCATACATTGCATGTTTTTACTGCCACCTACTGGGCATTTTGCTCAGGGTTATATTTTTCAGGTGAGACTGAGCCCGACACCGATGGGTGTCAGGGTTGAGATATAGGCTGGCTGGCGGCGGTGACTCCACGGGCTTTTGAGGGCGGAGCGGTACATGGGACGCGACCTGTGGAGAGGCGTAGGATATTCGGGTTAGATTTTTGGGGCTCCGGCCCGTTGTATTATACAGACGCATTTTGTAAACCCGACTTAGTATATATATGTATATTATTTCCTCAAAAGTTTTTAACTAATCGGGCCCTCCGCGACTTTCGTTGCGGAAATCCGCCAACTAATCTAATTAGGAAGTAGGGTCGCCACACCTCCCGAGCTACTGACCCTTGTGGGGAGTGGGGCCTCCCGAGCTACGGACCCCTGCGCGCGCGTGTTGCCTTTAGTTCCTAAGCCTCGGGCCCTGATTGTGATGAGATGAGTTGAGTTGATGATGAGATATTATAAAAGAGTCGAGCGTGCATTTTGTGAGATGTGTCGAGTTTGGGATGTGAGAGCATTTGCATTCATGCATATTTTCATCTACCGGGCAAAAGCTTAGGGTTTACGTGTGTAGGTAAGACGGCTGATGGCGGTGACTCTACGGACTTTTGAGGGCGGCGCAGTACATGGGACGCGACCTGTGGAACGAGTTTATGTGCACACCTCAGGACCCACAAGAGGAAATTAATCAATTCGAACGTCTTCAAGTGTGGAAATTAGTACCCCGCACGCATGGGAAAACTATCATCGGAACAAAATGGGTATTCAAGAACAAAAAGAATGAAGATGGCGAAGTGATTAGGAACAAGGCATGATTAGTTGCAAAGGGATACAACCAACATGAAGGTATTGACTACGACGAAACATATGGACCTGTTGCCCGGATTGAAGTCATTCGTCTCTTATTGGCTTATGGGGCTCACAAGGACTTCAAGGTCTATCAAATGGACGTTAAAACTGCCTTCCTCAACGGCGTACTTAAAGAAGCGTATACTTCGCTACCTAAAGGGCACAACTACCCTAGGACTATGGTATCCTAAAGGTACGAACTTCAAACTTATCGGCTATACTGACGCTGATTATGCAGGTTGCCGAATGGACAGGAAAAGCACCTCCGGTGGCGCTCAATTTCTAGGCGAAAAGGTAATCTACTGGTCATCCAAAAAGCAAAACTGCGTCTCAACTTTGACGGTTGTGGCTGAATACGGCGCAGCCGCCAGCTGTTGTTCTCAGATGCTATTGATGCGGACCTAGCTTCGCAACTATGGATACACTTTAAATTACCCATATATAGTGATAGTCAAAGTGCCATTGCAAATAACTTTATTAAAGATCACGTAGAAAAAGGCACCATAGACATGTACTTTGTGAACACGGAATATCAACTAGCCGACATTTTCACCAAAGCATTGGATGAAAAACGATTCCAATTCCTTGTAGGAAAATTAGGCATGTTGAATCTTCCGTGATATGTGCATTACCTGATCTTTTGTGCTATTAGATGCTCTATTCTATGTGTTTTCTATACTTACATGTTTTATCTTGCGTGAATCTAATAGATACTAAAATATATAAAAATACTATAAATATACCTATAATATAGGGGAATGACGAAATCCTTAGGATGCTCGATCTACGTCACAATTAGATTTCCCAGACATGCGACTGATTCCTTACTTAATTTTGTCAATCTAAGTCACATTCTTTTGTGTCCAAAGCTCATAAAGTTTGCTCCTCTAGAAAAAAAGCCACTATACAAAAGCGAGGATTCTGGCCTATTATTTTTCATTTCTATTAATTTATTCTTGAGCGAGTCACACATCAATTGCTTGTCTTAACTAGCGATTCTTGGCTTCATACTCGTCTTTCGTTATATCCTTAGGAAAATGATTAGAGCACTTAGGCAATTCCTCACTTGGCCTTAAATATAGAAAATCTCAATCCTTTAATACAGCCTTTAGTCATCCATTTTGAGCCTTCTCCAATATCATTTTGAAAATCCTTTGAGTCTTCAACCGACACCTAAGTCTTCGGTGGGATATTCAATCGAGAAAATGAGGGGGAGAAAAAGATACGACAAAGAAAATGATGACAAAAGAAGGTGGAAAATGCACACGAGGAATGCTCAATGCACAAAAAGCAGTAAAAAAGAACATATCCCTCGACTATCACAATCTCATATCATTAGAAGGGGATATGGATCTTGCTGCGAACTTCTCCATCGATAATCTCGTACACTCGTCAGTACGGCTGGAAAGAGGAGCACCACGAAGTGAACTTCTCCAAAGATAATCTGGTCTTATATCGAGACAACGAGAAGAGGAGCGCGGTCTTGGGTTCGAATTCCATAATTACGAACTTCTTCAAATTGATAATCTCCGAAAACCTCACTAGGAATTAAGAGAAAAGGAGCGAAGTATCGGCCCGAGAACGAACAAGAAGAACTTCGCCTTAGATAATCTCTCAGCCTCGTAGAGAAGCGGAGCTTCAGCTTGAGCAAGTGCAGAATGAGACAAAGAAATGATGAGAACAACGAACAATAAAAGGAAAAACGCCTAAAAGAAGGAGGATGACGAAGAAGAGGAAGAAGATCCTTAGTCCACAATCCCAAAACTATCCTTCCCTTCTTAGTCAGCCAAAATAAAACCGTTCACAGTCTTTATGATTCCACATCGACGATCTCTCGCAAAGGTGAAATGATTAAAAACGCCTCGATCACATGTAAATTGACTTAAGATTGCTTGTGTTGACTTGAGTGATATATATAATCATCCCAGGGTATAAATAATCGAGTGCTAGAGTGAATCCAGTGAGAGTTGTCGAAATGGATCATTCTATGAACTTAGGACTCTTTAAGTTTGACGACATGACTCGACGGTATGTGATCCTTTCAAATGTCTTGTGAAATTTTAGGCGTGACGATGATCGTAGCAAAATAATATGACCACATACTAATAATACTATTAATATAAAAAATTTATATATAAATATATAAATCGCACATTTTGAATGCATGTTTAACTTGCATTGGTACGGAATTGATTAAAATGCGACTTTACTTGTTTATGCTCATACCCTCCCGCAACATTTTGAATACTTGATTTGGGGACCATGTATCTAAGTGAAATTGCCTAAATTGCGTATAATAATGATTGTTACTTGTATTGATTTGCTTGATTACATAATAATTCGATACATGTGCACTATTTGAGTGGGAGCATTTACAATGATTCCATGTTTTGAGCTCCAAATATTTTTGATGTTCTTTCCTTTAAGTGTTGCAGAAATTTTCATTCTAAGAATTGCTTTGGTCAATGGTTAAATAAGGAGGACCTCACAGAATTTCAGGATCGTGAGCTCAAGACATTGATAAAACAATACAGGGGGAGCCTTAGTAGATCAATTACTTCTTGATTAACTCTAATATTCTCGACATTTTGCTCTAAGTAATGCAGATTATCGAAGATCAATTTTGGAGTCGGATGCCACTTCTTCGAAAATACAGGGAGAATTGCATTTTCGTTTATAATTAGGAGTAATTCTGAGGTTTATTCTTAAAATTTAGGATCAATCTGAAATATTAAGGTAAAGTTAGTATCGAGAAATACGGGCAAATTTATAATTTTCAATCGCAGTTTCTCGAGCGCAAATTAATTTGGAACACTATTGTAATTTTCGCGTTCATATTGTCGAGCAAAAATTAAACAGGAACCAAAAAGATTTTCGATCGGAATTGTCGAGCGAAAATTGAACAATAACCAAATCAAAATTCTCGATCGCAAGTTTCTCGATCATAAATAGTAACGGGCTTAATCCTCCAAGTATCGTAAACGTCTAATCAGCGCAAATTAAACGAAATCATTAGTTTGCAGTCGAAAATCCCTAAATACACGCAAAACCCTCGATCGCAAAATTCAACAGTCAAATTTTCTCGCGAAAAACTTTTCTCTCAAAAGACAAAAGTAAAATCCTCAAAATCCTTCGATTTGTCAACTGATTTTCGTCTTTTGAAGGTAGATTTGACTTTCTTTAGGGTTTTTCGTGCATTTAAACTAGATTTGCATCTGTATTCTGGAATATTTCGCATGATTCTTTGATTATTTCTCGACTGTTCGTACTCTGAGAACTCGAAACCCTCATTAGCAATATATTAGACCTTTATTCTAAGTATAATCTGGGTTAAAAACTGCATAATAGACTAGTTTCGATATTTCTTGATCATTTTGAGTGAATATATCTTTGATTTTCTGCGTTATTTGTGTTCGATAGAAAGTTAGGACTGAACTGGAGTTTGAAGGTTTAAATGCATCGAAGAACTTTCTCGCTCGCAAACAGTGAAAATTGAAATTCGATTTGATTAAGTCACTGTTTGAATCGTAAAAGATCTTCGATCACAAATATTTTTAAGTTAGTCACTACGATAAATAACGCTGATTGAAAAGTAATTACAATCGAGAAATCGAATTTGGATTTTATGCGAGCGAAATATTACTGAGAGAATAAATAATAGATGCAATTCATTTCAAAAAATTTCGAGCACAAAACTTACAGTCGAAAATGATTTCAATCTTGTTCTCGATCGAAAATTTTAAGCAGCGAAAAATTTTCCTTTTCAATAAAGTTTCTCGATCGTAAAAAACACGCCGTGAAATTTTGATCGATTGAAAATTTTCTCGATGGTTGACTTAGTCTCTAATTGAAAATTTTCTCGATCCTAAAACTTTGCAGCAAAAAACCTCTTTAAATCGAAATATTTCTCGCTCGTTAAATTTCATAGCGAAAATTTTATTCATGCGCGGAAAAATTTCTCGATCGTAAATTTACTTGGAAATCTAATTTCTCGACCGTAAATTTACACAGAAATGTTTCTCGATCGTAAAATTTCTCGGCTACAGTACCACGTTTTAAGTTCGAACACTTAGAAATTTTCTAAGTCCTTTCTCAACCGTAGCTATCATTAGCGAATAAAATTTTCGATCGCAAATATCCAGTTCAAAATCACATCTAGGCAAATCAATCGAGAATTTCAATTCTCGCGCGATAAAAAGCACGGACTGAATAGCGCTTTTTCAAACTTAGTAAAATTTTGAACAAATCTTCTTTGAACTAACATACATATGTCGAAATAAATTATAACTTCAAAACTTCACTCGATATGGCCTATATGTGCATTCATATTTCCATTACAATTTTATCAAACATGTTATTACTAGCTTCATCATTATGGTTTGATAAAAATAAATTTCGACTACATTTTAAATCTAGCTAATGACTTAACTTTGTATTTCAGATGGATCACTACCCTACCTACAACCACATCTACGAGATGGCCATGTACCTTAATGTCCACGACACGAACTTCCAATTAGATCTGACCACCTTCCGGTGTCCAGATGACATAATCGTGTCCATCCTGCAAGGCCATCCACTATGGCATGCACTTACTGTGACGGCATCAGTGTCGATGGTCTACCTCCAGCAGTTTTGTGGGATGATCAAGAGCCTCATCGTGGACGGGGCGTATCACTTTACTACAGTTGTAGGGACGAGGCACGTCTGTATGAGCAAGAACGACTTCAGACTTCTCCTCGACCTCCCTCACAGCCAAAACTACGACCCCCTCCCATCAGATGCAGAACTGGTGAATGATTTCCTCGAGATGGGGTACCGTCCGCCGCTTCACCAACCTAGCTCAGATGCAGAGCAACGGGATTCCCTATCCATGGAAGACACTATGCGGGATCATCAATAAGTGTCTATTCCCGAAGCACACCGGCTTCGACAGAGGCACCGGCCACATCCTCCGAATATTTCACGGAGTCGTTCTCTCGCGGAATTATGATTTCGCTCAATTGATCTGGAACGACCTCGCAGAGCAGATCAGACAAAAAGAGCACAAAAGGTCCAAGAACGTGCCGTATGCGAGATGGTTCTCCATCATCATCCGCCAACAAATGGATATGCATGAGCAGAACATTCCTCGCTTGCCTCCAGGAGGAAAATATCAGCCACCCAGACTCAAGTTCTTCCACAACCAGAAGCTTGTGGACTTAGATTAGCATTCGATGGCCATTCCCCTCAGACTTCTTCGGCTCGCCGACCCCGCGGGAGCTGAATATCAGAGATACTGTCGGAACATCATCTGACTAAGCAGATGATTAGAGGGCCCCCGACAGACTTCAACATCAGCCCTCCACATCAGCAACAACAACCTAGTCCTGAGGATATGATGATGGATGAAGTTGCTCAGGAACTAGAGCTGGAGCCTCCAACTCACGAGGAGCCAATGCCTAACTTAGATGCCACGCTGATTGATGTTGTGGCTGCAGAGTTGGAACAGGAGGCTCCAGCAGAAACGCTTCAAGTGGAAGTCCTCGTCCATGTTGGCGTGCTCGAAGAAACCATTGAGGAGGTTCTTCAACAAGCAGCACAGCCGGAGGCAGAAATAGGGCAAAGCTCGCTTCCACTGGTGACGGATCAGGCCCTTGAGGACGTTGAACGTGACCCTACTCCTCACGCAGCCACCCCGTCCGAACTCGTTAAGAGAAGAACCAGACGTATGGCTGAAATCCCCTTCAACTACAAAGAGTTAAATGACAGTTACAAAGCCAGGATAATACCCTTGACACGTAACTGTGATTTAATTCAACTGCCTGAGCCTCAGCCTGAACTTAAAGAAGCCGAAGTAACTCATTCTGAAATTTCTCTTTAAAAACCTCCTATCATTAGGCAGATAGAGGAATTACGAGCCACATAGCTAAAGAAAGAGAAGATTTTGTAGCTGAAAAGGAAATATTTCTAAAAGAGATGGAAAATGTCAAAGCTCCCTCTACCTCCCAAACCACTTCTCACGCATCTCCATCACAAGATAAAGTCATTTTGAAGAGCGTCAAGAAAGAAAAATCGTCTTCCAAAGAACGAAAACCTAAGAATAATGTTCTTAAAAATATTATCTCTAACCCTGTTTCCACTACGTCTACAAGGAGTGTAGTCAAGGAGCTAGAGAAACCAAAGGCGAGAGTTTCTAGCTTAGAAATAAAGGAGTCACTAGATGTCACAATTCCAAATTTATCACCTCCTTCTGTAAAAATAACGGACACTCGTAGAAATAAAAGAGCAGTTTCTTCTCTCAAAATAATTGCATCTACTTGCTTCTTGACGCCTACCACCTTTAAAAGTACTAACTATGAAATTGGCCCTTCCTCAAACATAACGAACACTCATTCTAAAACAAATGCATCTAGGATAACCCGCAGGAAACAAGATCCAGCCATTAAAAAGGCTTACAGTGCAATTCATGCATGTTCTCATCTAAGGTATCCCGTAAAGATCCAATCCCCCAAACACCTTAGGAGATTATCAAATAAAATTTTTTTTCCTCGATCAAGCCTACCAAAGCATTTGCTCGCGTTGAAATTCAACTTTCCTGCCAGGTTCAACCCTCATGGGTTCCTAAATCTCTGCCTAAGAAGACAAAAGCTAAAAAGGCCAAGTCTCCTAAAGAGGCAAAACTCAAAGCACCTTATTCGAAGATGGTTTGGGTACCTAGAACACCTCTGACTAACAATTCAGGAACCAAATCTGAACCACTTCGTATATCTGCTAATCTGATAGGACCCTTTCTTAAAAGGGTACCTAAAGCCCCATAATTTGTTTTTTGCAGATCCATCATGTGTGGTATCTTGACTCCGATTGCTCCACACACATGACTGGAAATAAAGAGCTGTTGAGCAACTACCAAGACCATTTCCATGGGAAAGTCAGATTCGGCAACAATAATTCGGCTCCAATTTTGTGTTTCAGAGATATCATTCTGGAGAATCTGACGATCAAGGATGTCTCATTTGTCAAAGGCCTCCGCCATAACTTGTTCAGCAAATGCCAATTCTGCAATAAAGGATTCCAGGTGGTCTTCCTACCTGGCCGGTGCAGAATTTTGGACAGTCAGGATACAGAACTCCTACAGGGATTTCGGAAATCAAATCTGTACAAGATAAACCTGACATCCGTGCGGCCTTCAACTCTTGTTTGCCTCATCTCTCAGCGAAATATTGAGACGTACGGCCTATGGCATCAAAGAGTCTCATCTTAACTTCAAAGCTCTACACCGCCTTTTAACCAAGAAGTTGGTTCACGGTCTACCAGCAAATTTGGCGGCGCAAGCGCATCAATGTTCGGCATGTCAACTCGGAAAAATGCAGCGAGCATCTCAGCACGTTAAGCTAGTTGCTTCTACTCAGGTCCTATGGAACTACTTCATATGGAACTCTGTGGAAATATGCAAACACAGAGTATCAAAGGACGTAAGTACGTTAGTCATTGTCGACAACGTTTCTCGCTACACATGGACGAAGTTCCTCCGAACAAAGATGAGACAGGACACTTGATTATTAATTTGTGAACTCAACCCAGAATTTACTGCAGCGGACTATCCAAATCATCCGAACAGACAATGGAACTGAGTACAAGAACAAGTATCTCATCAGAAACTTGGGAGTAGTCAGTAATTCTCAGCCGCAAAGACGCCTCAATAGAATGGGGTAGTTGAAAGGAAGAACAACATACCAGCGGAAGCCGCGCGTACAATGTTGATTTATTTCGGCCTCCCACAATTCCTTTGGACTGAAGCAGTAAATTGGTGATCCTTCGAGTGGCGTACGAACAAGACATCAGAAAGGACTATTCACCCGCTTCTTAAGCCAAAACGAGCCTACCAAGGTAGAGGACGCACTTAAAGACACATATTGGGTTATCGCTATGCAAGATGAGCTTAACCAATTCGAGCGTCTCCAAGTGTGGACTTTAGTACCGAGACCACATGGGAAAACCATCATCGAAACGAAATGGGTTTTCAAGAACAAGAAAAATGAAGATGGAGTGGTAATCAGGAACAAGGCTCGACTCGTCGCCAAAGGATACAACCAACAGGAAGGAATCGACTACGACGAGACGTACGCCCCAGTTATTCTTGGCTTACGCGGCCCATAAGGACTTCAAGGTCTACGAAGTGGATGTAAAGAGCACCTTTCTTAATGGCGTGTTGAAAGAAGAAGTATATGTCGCTCAGCCAGAAGGATTCGTTGATCAAGATCACCCTGATTACGTCTATCGATTGGATAAAGCTCTCTACGGACTAAAACAGGCCCCACGTGCTTGGTATGATGTCCTGGGCGAATTCCTCATGCAGTCTGGTTTCATCTGGCAAACAATCGATACGACTCTTTCATTAAATGGCAAGACAAGGATTTGATGATCGTCCAAGTATACGTCGACAACATCATCTTCGGTTCTACTAATCCTCGGCTATGCCTAAAATTCGGAGATCTAATGAAGACCAGATTTGAAATGAGCCACATGGGAGAGATGCAATTCTTCCTAGGACTTCAAGTCCGACAGCTTGAAGATGGAATTTTCATAAGTCAGACCAAATATATCAGAGACATCTTGAAGAAATTCCATCAAGATCAAAGCAAGCCTCTCAGCACTCCCATGGTGACAAGCTGTAAGTTAGATGCAGATCCCTCTGGAAAAGCGATCGACATCACACTCTATCGAAGCATCATCGGGTCTCTTCTGTATCTCACCTCAAGTCGGTTGGACATCATGTTTGCCACGTGCCTGTGTGCCCATTTCGAGGCCGACCCCAAAGAATCTCACATGCTCACAGTCAAAAGGATTTTGTACCTTAAGGGCACTTCCTCGGACTGTGGTATCCGAAAAGGTACGAACTTCCCACTAATTGGCTATACTGATGCTGATTATGCAGGTTGCCGAATGGACAGGAAAAGCACATCCGGTGGCGCTCAATTTTTAGGCGAAAAGCTCGTCTGCTTATCCTCCAAAAAGCAGAACTGCGTCTCAACATCGACGGCTGAGGCTGAATACGTTGCGACCGTCAGCTGTTGCTCGCAAATTCTTTGGATGGGGACAGCTTCGCGACTATGGGTACAAATTTAAATAATATATCCATATATAGTGATAGTCAAAGTGCCATCCCCATAACGTGTAATCCTGTTCACCATTCACGCACTAAACACATAGACATACGATATCACTTAAAGATCACGTAGAAAAAGGCACAAGTGATATGTATTTCGTAAACACGGAGTATCAGCTAGCCAACATTTTCACCAAGGCATTGGATGAAAAACGATTCCATTTCCTTGTCGGAAAATTAGGCATGTTGAATCTAACTTGATACGTGCTTTATTTGATCTCCTGTACTTTCCTATATTCTATTCTGTGTGTTTTCTGTACTTAATTGCTCTATATTGCGTGAAAACAAAATTTATATAGTAATACAAAAATAAAATCCAAATATATTATACATATACTTATAATATTAGGGGGAATGACGATATCTTTAGGATGCTCGATCTAGTCACGTATTAATTTTCCATGACATGCGACAGGTTATTTGCTTAATTTTATCAGTCTATGTCGCATCTTGTGTCTAAAGGTCATTCGTTAGTTCCACTAGACACAAAACTACTTTACATAAGTGAGGATTCTAGCCTTTTAATTTTCTCTCTTCAGATTTCTTCAACGCACAAAAAACAGTCCAAAAGAACATGCCCTCCCAATTATTGAGATCTTTCAGGAATCATAAGAAGAGGGGCATGGATCTTGCTGTGAACTTCTCCGTCGATAATCTTGTACGCTCGTCAGAATGGCTGGAAAGAAGAGCACCACGAAGTGAACTTCTCCAACGATAATCCGGTCTTATATTAGGAAACGAGAATAGGAGCACAACATTGGGTTGGAATTCCATAACTGTGAACTCTTCAAATTGATAATCTCTGAAACCTCTTTAGGGATTAAGAGAAAAGGAGCACGGCATCGGCCCGAGAACCAACAAGAAGAACTTCACCTTAGATAATCTCTTAGCATCGTAGAGAAGCAGAGCTTCAGCTTGAGCAAGTGTAAAAAGGATGAAAATGACAAAAGAAGATACGATAAGAGAAATGCCAATGAAGAAGAAAGACTAAAGAAAAGAAAGACGAAGACTCTAAGCCCACCTAAACTTTTCCTTTCTTCTAAGTCAGAGCCAAACAAAAATCCTTCAAAAACCCTTTGATTCCAAATTGACGTTCTTTAGGTGAAATGATGAAAAGCGTCTCGATCACAGGTAAATTGACTTAAAATTGCTTGTGTTGACTTGAGTGATATAAATATAAAAATCCCAAGGTAAAAATAATTGAGCGGTAGAGCGAACCTAGTGAGAGTTGTCGAAACGGATCATTCTATGAAACTAGAACTTTAGTTTGTCGACATGACTTGATGGCATATGATCTTTTCTAGTGTATTGTGAAATATTAGGCATGACGTTGATCGAAACAAAATAATCTGAACCCATACTATTAATAATATTGATATACATAAGAAAATTAATATATATATATATATATATATATATTTAAAGAGAGGGACATCACACTTCATCATGCCAATGAGCCATATTGTCAAATTAAACAACCAAACGAGACCTCTATTATTAAAATTTACTTGTTCATTAACTCTAACATTCTCGACATTTTGTTTTAAGTAATGCAGATTTCTCGAAAATCGGTTATGGAGCCAGATGTCACTGTTCAAAATTACAGGGAGTTAATAGAATTTATTTTAATACATTGGGGGAGCAAAATTGTGGTTTTATTTGAAATAAGGGTCTAATCTGAAATAATTAGAAACTTACAATCGAAAAACTGGATCGAAAAAGTAATTTTCGATTCCAAGTTTCTCGAGCGAAAACTTCAAATGGGCATGTCCAATGGCGACCCAAAACATCTTATCAGCCCATTAAATAGACTCGTCTTTTTGCGATCGACAAAGTTATTCGACGACTTCATACATTTAGAAACCCAGTTTAGTCGAAACTTCAATCGAACTTTCATCCAATGCCTTGGTGAAAATGACAGCTAGTTGATATTCATGTTCACAAAATACATGTCAATGGTGGCTTTTCCTACGTGATCTTTGATAAAGTGATATCGTATGTCTATGTGTTTTGTGCGTGAGTGGTGAACAGGATTACACGTAATCGCAATGGCACTCCGGCTATCGCTACAATGGATATATTATTTAGATTATCCACAACATTTGCGAGCAACAGCTGGCAGCCCCGACGTATTCTGCCTCGGCCGTCGATGTCGAAATGCAATTATGCTTCTTCGAGGACCAGCAGACTAGCTTTTCGCCTAGAAATTGAGCGCCACTGGATGTGTTTTTCATGTCCATTCGACAACCTGCATAATCAGCGTCAGTATAGCAAATAAGTTTGAAGTTTGTGCTTTTAGGGTACCATAAACCTAAGGTCGAGGTGTCCTTTAGGTAGCGAAGAATCCACTTCACTGCGAGCATCGAGATTCTTTGGGGTCGGCTTGGAAATCGGTGCATAGACATGTGGCAAACATGATGTCCGCCTGGCTTGAGGTGAGATAGAGAAGAGAGCCGATGATGCGGTGATATAATGTAATGTCGATCGCTTTTCGAGTGGGATCGGCATCCAACTTGCAGCTTCTAGACATGGGAGTGCTTATCGACTTGCTCTGATCTTGATGGAATTTCTTCAAAATGTCCTTGATGTATTTAGTCTGACTGATGAATATCCGATCATCGAGCTGCCTTACTTGTAGTTCTAGGAAGAATTGCATCTCTCCCATATGACTCATTTCAAATTTGCTCTTCATCAAATCTCCAAATCTCTTGCATAGCCATGGATTTGTTGATCCAAAGATGATGTCGTCTACATAAACTTGGACGACCATTAAATCTTTGTCTTTCCATTTTATGAAGAGGGCCGTATCAATCGTTCCTCGGATAAATCCAGATTTTACGAGGAAATTGCTCAAGACGTCATACCAAGCACATGGGGCTAGTTTCAGTCCGTAGAGAGATTTGTCCAATCGATAGACGTGATCGGGATGTTCTTGATCAACAAAGCCTTCTGGCTGAGCGACGTAGACTTTCTCTTTTAACACGCCGTTAAGAAAAGGCAATCTTTACCTCCATTTGGTAGACTTTGAAGTCTTTATGAGCCGCATAAGCCAAGAAGAGACGAATGGCTTCGATTCGGGCAATAGGAGCATATGTCTCGTCGTAGTAAATTCCTTCATGTTGATTATATCCCTTCGCAACCAATCTCGCTTTGTTCCTAATCACTTCGCCATTCATTCTTCTTGTTCTTATACACCCATTTCGTCGCGATGATTGTTTTTCCATGCAGACGGTGTACTAAGGTCCATACTTGAAGACGCTCAAATTGGTTGATTTCATCATGCGTTGTTGCTACGCAATCTGGGTCTTTTACTGCGTCTGCTACCTTGGTTGGCTCATTTTGGCTTAAGAAGCAGCTGAATAGACTGTCGTGATGACGTGTCCGTACTCCACTCGAAGGATCACCAATAATCTGATCAACCGGATGTGCTTTCGCTCATAAGATAGTGCAGGGCTAGACGCATCGGCCATTTGTGGATTGAGACTTCCAAGGATTTCAGATTGTTCACTTGGTTGAGGTAAGTCAGATTCTGCACTTGAATCGAGTGATTCTGATGAAACTTCCTCATTTGACTGTTGTAGGATCTTCAGTGATCTGTGGTAATTCCGAATCGGGTGAGGTAGGGATATGTGAAGAGCTCGGTACGTCGGCCTCGTCGAGTGGGGGCTCCACTAATGGTGTAGTAATAATGGTTTTTAGCCGATATATGGGCTCAAAGAGAGAGTCCAAATCTTCCAACGCAAGTTCCAGAGCTTCTTCAGACGTTGAGTGCATAGTTGTTGCCATCTTCTGTTGGTTTAGTGCCAACACATCAGTGTACACGAGTTCTGAACTGTCGTATTCAAAAGCCATCGAGTTTGGCACGGGTCGTGAACAGAGGTGTGCAGGAGACATAGGGTTATGTACAGGTCCTGGACTGATGTGACCAGAAGCCATCTCTGCCACTTCGTAGAAAGTGACGTTGTAGCTTTCTTTGATTGATCGATCGGACTTGATGTAAACTCGGTACGCCTTTGACGTTGATGAATACCCGACGAATGTAACTTCGAATGCTTTAGGATAGAACATAGCACGTTACTCTCTGTCGTTCGCCAAAAAGCACTTGCAGCTGAAGACTTTAAAGAATGACATATTGGGTCTCGCTTGTTTATTATTTCGTACGGAGTGTTATCGAAGCGCTTGTGAACCACCGTCCTGTTCTGAGTAAAACGGGCGGTATTTACTGCTTCAGCCCAAAGGAAGTGTGGGAAGCCGGAATGGATCAGCATTGTACGGGCGATTCTACTAGAGTCCTTTTCTTCCTTTCAACGACCCCGTTCTGTTGAGGCGTCTTAGCGGCTGGGAATTGCTGACTGATGCCAAGTGTCTGATAAAATTCACTGAGATACTTGTTCTTGAACTCAGTGCCGTTGTCTGTTCGGATGACTTGGACGGTTTGTTGCAGCAAATTCTGAGTAGTGTTAACAAAATTGACTATCAAGTCCCCTGTCTCATCTTTGGTTCGGAGGAACTTTGTCCAAGTGTAGCGAGAGAAGTCATCAACAATTACCAGAATGTACTTGTGTCCATTAATACTATGTGTTTGCATAGGTCCACAGAGGTCCATGTGAAGCAAATCCAGTGGACGGGAAGTAGAAGGATTCTGTTTTATTTGATGAGATGCTCGCTTTATTTTTCCTAATGCGCACACGGAACATTGATGCTCCTTCTGTAATACTATAGTTGGACGATCGTAGACCAATTTTTTCGTCGAAAGCCATTGAAGAGCTTTAATATTGAGATGTGGCATACGTGGATGCCATAAGCTGTTCCTCTGAATTACAGTCTAAGAGATGAGGCAAGTAGCCGTCGAAGTGTGCACGGACGTCAGGTTGATCGTGCAAAGATTTGATTTCCGAAGTCCTTCAAGGAGTTCTTTGTTTTAACTGTCCAAATTCTGCACCGGTCAGTAAGAAAGACCACCTGGAATCCTTTGTCGCAGAATTGGTCTATGCTGAACAAGTTATGGCTGAGACCTTCGACGTACGAGACATCCTTTATGTCAGATTTTTCCCCGAATCCTAGTATGGGGGCTGAATCGTTGTTGCCGAATCTGACTTTTCCATTTGGTCGGTCTTTGTAGTTGCTAAGCAGCTCTTGTAGTCCCGTCTGTTAGGGAGTGTGCCCTCGGAATGCCATACGAGGAATAGGAATAGTTTAGGGCGCACAATGATGTATAGGTCGTTAGACAATTTTATTGTATATACTGTTAAAATAAAGTAGTGAATACTATTTTCATTATAATAAAGGCATTATTATTTATTTATCGAATTTAAAGTCTGCTTGGCATCTGGCGGTGCGATAAATAAATAACACCAGAATGTTTGAATTGGACGTCTGATTCTCGTGGGGACGAGGGAGGAGACACCAGACGGTCCTTAATCTCAACATTAAATGAAAAGTCCGTAAGTCTAAGGATTCTAGGTGGAGATTTCCGAATATGACTTATTCATTGACGACCACATAGTATCGGTAGTGTATCCGATTATCTGAAAGGTTGTGGGTCGTGATGGAGATATTGGTGATCGGAGAGATCGCGTATTCAGACATTCGGCTCGTATTCGACTCGATCACATGACTAGAATGTTGTCAATGATTGACCGAATGACTATAGCAGCCTCAGACTGATAGGGTCACTGATGGATTTGCTTTCGCGATTTCGGTTTGTCGCTAGTTGGCTAGGTCCGCAAGTGTTCGGAAATGGGACACTGGCCAGCGACGAAATGCAACTGACTTTATGGAGGGGATTGCCGGGCTTTGACTGCTATCGGGATTCACTGCCTATATTCGTATAAGTTAACGTCCTATGAGGTAATTTGAGAACGACAATTGTAAAGCCTTCGGCCGAAGCTTGGAAAGCTCGCTCGTATTATATACGGAGCAGAGTTTAAATAATCGATTGGGTCTCGATTATAACATAGAGTTAGGTTAGTGAGTTTGACATTTACATGGCTCTCACCTAACCGGGACACAAGTGAAAGGCGTAAGATGTATTTAAATGTATACACTATAGTCGGTTCGCCCGAATTTCGATTAGATCAGAATTCATTCTCAACTGGATTTGTCCGGTACCGCGGGATTGGCTAGGCGAATACCGGGACTCGCGGATTCCTTCCGTGCCAGTTGAGACGGACCTAGAGAGTCGCGCTTAAAAATGGTAATGAACTTAAACGACGGCGGGCTTTTCTCTATAACGTAACGAATGGGATTCGTTGAGGTAGTGGCAAAGTTGATACGAGGTATCGATGATTTAGTTAAATTCCGGTGACGGTCACGGGAATAATTAGGACTTGAGATTGTCTTAAGTGTTTAATTAATTAACTAAATGAGGATCGATTGTAATTACGATTGGATTTAATTATTTTATTACTTAAAATTGAGGGACTAAATTAAGAATTTAGAAACCTCGATAGTCAACTTGGAATAACTTGAAATTTTGCATGGTCTTGGACATGTGGAGAATTCCATGGCTTGCCACATAGCTTGAGGTGGCAAGTTACTCACTTTGAAGATACATGACAAGTGTTGTAGAAATATTATAAACAAAGTTAGTGGAATTTTACTACATGAAATAACATGACACCTAACTTGCTTACAAAGATAGTAACACATGGTACTTAAGTAAGAAGCATGCAATGTGAGTTTGTTTTCTAAGCTTGAGAACTTGGTACATGCTCTAACAAATCAACAATAAAAGAGAACTAGAAAAAAGTGAGTTTAGGTTTTGAACTTCTCAAGCCACGTCAAGCTACGGGATCGTTTGACGAGTCCCAACGCCCAAACCGAACTGCGCTAGCCATCGGGAGTAGTCTCGGAGGTTTGATCAAGGTCATACCGGCGTGACAATCTAGCCCGGACGCCTCGAGAACCAGACGAGGCGCAGCGACGTCCATCCGAGGTGAAATCACGTTCATCGACGGTATGTTTCGAACCCTACTGATTTGATTTTACGAAAAATACCAAACGATATCGGAATGATTCGAAAGACCCCTCGTTACTATCGTTGGGAAGTGTAGAATCAGTCTGGAATACTGATCTAAAATCATTTCGGTTGTCGAACTGTCAAAACGACGGCAGACTGCCGCTTTAGTCGAATTGATAATTTCGAACCACTGATTTTATTTTGCGAAAAATATCAAACGACATTGGAGTGATTCGAGAAGTGTAAAATCAATCTGGAAAATTTGGTATCGATCGAAAATCGTTTCGGTCGCCAAATAGTCGAAACACTGTCGGCTGCCGCTTTGTTCGAACTAGTTTGGAATGAAATTATTAATTCGAATAAATTTGTATTAAATTCGAATCTGAGAAGTTCGGATTAGACGTGGTCTCTTGAGAAGTTAGTTTTCTAAGCTTGAGAACTTGGTATATGTTCTAACAAATCAACAATAAAAGAGAACTAGAAAAAAGTGAGTTTAGGTTTTGAACTTCTCAAGCCACGTCAAGCTACGGGATCGTTTGACGAGTCCCAACGCCCAAACCGAACTGCGCTAGCCATCGGGAGTAGTCTCGGAGGTTTGATCAAGGTCTTACCGGCGTGAATGTCTATCCCGGAGGCCTCGGGAACCAGACGAGGCGCAGCGACGTCCATCAGAGGTGAAATCACGTTCATCGACGGTATGTTTCGAACCCTACTGATTTGATTTAACAAAAAATACCAAACGATATCGGAATGATTCGAAAGATCCCTCGTTACAATCGTTGGGAAGTGCAGAATCAATCTGGAAAATTTGGTATTGATCTAAAATCATTTCGGTTGTCAAACTATCAAAACGACGGCAGACTGCCGCTTTAGTCGAATTGATAATTTCGAACCACTGATTTGATTTTGCAAAAAATATCAAACGACATTGGAATGATTCGAGACCCCTTTTTGCGGTTTACGGGAAGTGTAGAATCAATCTGGAAAATTTGGTTGATCGGAAATCGTTTTGGTCGCCAAATAGTCGAAACATTGTCGGCTGCCGCTTTGTTCGAACTAGTTTGGAATGAAATTATTAATTCGAATAAATTTGTATTAAATTCGAATCTGATAAGTTCGGATTAGACGTGGTCTCCTGAGGCTCAGGGAAGTATCTTGAGCCCTCGGAGAAGCTGAAGTGCGCTAGGAAGAATTTAGATGTTGAAAACCGAAAATTCGGCACCCTACGCCGCGCGGTTCAAAACGGGCTTCCGCTATCGCCAAGTTGCGCTGTTCAGGGGCCGGCGTCGATTAATCGGGCCTACCCCAACAGTGGTATCAGAGCTACGGCTCATGCATGGTTCGACAAAAGGCCTCGAAAGCCGATGTGGCAAATGAACGGTCGACGTAGTTTGGAGACGATCATCGCTCGTGATGTCGGTTGGGCACCCGGCGTCAAAATTCTGTGTTGCATGTTTATGTGGGACATTTATGCGGGCTTATGTTCTAACCGGGTTATTTGTTTAAGGGCCGTTTGCTACCCCCCGGTATGTACATGGATTACGGGTTATTCGGGAAATAATTCCCCCCTTGTTTTGTATTTTATCGCTTTATTAGATAAGTAAGATAAAATGGCGGCCGTTCGACGTAAGGCGAGATTGGAGGGTTCGACGACCCACGTGATGACGAGTCGACGTTTGGAGATTGTTGGATTGTTGGATCTTTGATTACCTCAAAAATTGTGCTGGGAAAACCTTATATACCACATTAAACCTAGGTATATTAAGGCCCAAACACAAATGATTAAACTAATTACAATCTAGTCCAAAGCCCAAGCCAAAAGGATAATTACAATAGATAACCCAACACGTAAACTAATGACACAATCTATTAAATATCCTAACAATCTCCCCCTTTGTGTCAATTGTTGGGAGTCTTGGATCTTGGGCGTAGTGATGGTGAATTAGCGAGTGTGAGTTTCGCGAAGGCCTAGCTTGAACTCGAAAGCGCGGAGATTCCTTCGAAGAATGATTCGATCAGCTATAGCGTCAATGAACTTCGCGAATTTGGATTGGCAGTGTGGGTCTTCTTTCGAAAAGATGCGGCAAATCCTCATGAGCTTGTCTTGGATGATGGTGAGTGTCACATCTGAGAACTTTGCCACTTCGGAGCAGCGCAGTAGCCTCATCTTTCCCTTGTAGTTCGAGTAGCCGACCGCCGGATCATCTCCGTCGATCACATCGCCCTCTCGATAGTCGTCCACATTCTTGAAAGATGGGCGAGTCAGTCACCTTTTTTAGGTTGTGCTCCACCGCCATCTGCAGATCGTGGGAGGCGAAGAATCTCACCTGTCGGAGCATGTGCCGCTTGAGAGCCACGTAGACCATAGTGACCGGTTCAGCCCGTACGAGATGTCTAGAACCTCTGGAGATGAGTCTGAACTGCTTCATGGAATCCAGCATGCTGTACAGATCACCCAGGCGCAAAAACTTGAAGTGCGCCTCATTACCGTGAACACTGGATAGTGGACACGTCCTTTCGACTCCTGGCGAATGTCAGTGACTTTGCAGATGGGAGCCCGATTCATCTCAAGCACGATGTTCTCCTCACCGGAGAGCGAGCGCTTTGTACACTTGCGGCAAAGAAGACTCCATCGGTAGAGCTTCTTCTTCTCCTCGCTCCAGTTTTGGATATTCATCAGCTCATATTCATTGAAGACTGTGATGATCTGCTCCTTGCGCCGCCAGATCCTCTTCCTGATCTCTTCTTGGAATGGTGCGGTGATCTTCTTGTTTTCCCACGGTACTTCCGGTATATCCGCCGTGGGCACATCCGGTTGAGCAGCAGGAGCCTCAGCTTGCTGCGCTTGAAACTGTAGGATGTTCTCGAGCTCGGCGGGTTCAGCGTCGTACTCCTCCCCGTTCTCGTTGTCTGCAGTGTGTTGATCAGCGTAAGCGATGCTTCCTTTAGCAGACGCCGAGCATTCTCCACCAATTTCCTGGCTACTGCGTCGGTGGGTGTGTAAAGCAATTCATCGTTGAAGATGTAGGCCTCGATCTCGTTCTGCGCGCAGTAGAAGTCCTCGGGAGCCACGTTGGGGTCAGTATTGAGAGGGGTAGAGCTGTGTTGCGGCGAGGGTGTTACGTCGGAGGAGGTTGTGGATTGTGGGGATGGTTGTGGTGGAGATTCTGGGGGCTCGATTGAGGTGATTGTTTTGGCGAGGATGATTTGGGTGTCGGGTGGCGTAGATGTGGTGGTGGCCTCTAATGTTGATGTGACAGTTAGAGGTTCCGAAAAAGGTGGGTGGAGAAGGTGCGGTGGTGATTTCTAACGTCGATGTGACGATTAGAGTTTCGGATACGGTTACAGTAGGTGGTGGTGAGGGTGACTTGGCTAGTGACTCGGGGTTAATAGGATGGGATTTTTGGCTTGTGGGGTGTGAGGTTTCTGTCGCGGGCATCGTTTCAGGTGCAGAGGAGGAGGGCGGCGTCGATTGCACAAGTCCTTTAGATTGGCCTTGCTGCCTATTCTCCCCCTCGCGTCAATCATGATCATCGTCTTGATCGTCGCGTCTGATCCTGCTAGACTCGCCTTGAGCGCGGCAAGTCATCGGCTGAGTCATGATGGCTTTCATTTGCTGTTCCTCCTCGTCGAGTTCCGTCATTGATTCGAATCGGGCTCGGAGGATGTAGAAAGCTCCTTTGCAGAAATGGAGGAGAGAATAGCTTCGTCGTCCACATGTTGCATTGGTGGTGGCCTCTCCGGGGCCACACCTTTGCCTTTGCGCGGGTGGACGCATCGAGACCCGCATAGACTTTATCTAGGATGGACGCCTCAAGAGACTTTGCAAACTCTTGAAGACGAGCCTCTAGCGCGGTCTCGGTGACGAAACGGGGTAAGTCTAACAAGTTGGAATCACGAAGAAATCCAACTGACACCGAGTCGGAGAAGAGAGCCGATCGGCCGCCCGTTTGCACAGGACGGGAAAAGACGGGGTCACTAAGACTTCCCGTTGGCATCATCAATGAGACAGACTCAAACGAATGATGGCCTAGGCTCACGGTTGTGGTGATGTTGGCCGTGCTAGGTCTTCCGCTCTCAGTCACAGAGACATCACTGAGCGTTCCGACAGAATCACGAAGACTCTGTAGTGCAGTAGAAGGTGTGTGTGTCATAGAAACATATGAAATTATGGGGAGTGAGGGCACTATACTCGATGTGATTGAAGAGGATGCAGTCTGAGGCGGAGGACTACTTGTTTCAACATCGACTATCTCCAAGTGGGATGTCGATGGCATACGTAGCTCCTCGTGGAATGAAGTATCTTCCTGTAGGGAGGAAGATAAGTGGATTGGTGGGGTCGTTTGCGTGGTTGAGCCAAGTGCCACGTCTTCTACTCGGGAGGTGAACATATCACCTCCTGCACCTATGGGTTGGGCTCGGCTTGTTTGTGACTTAGGAGGTCGATCGTTTTTCTATTTTGATCGGCGCTCCGTGGTGCAGCTTACGTCATCCTCACGCGACCGTTTTTTCGGTACGCGGGTGGAAGAGGATGCGTTCGTGGTCTAAACAGGCTAGACCACAGATGGGCGGTAAAGGACCTGATAAAGAAGTATCATCTGAAGATTATTGGACTCAATGAGACTAGAGTTTCGGAATCAAATGCTGCGGCTATCTCCCAATCGATTAGGCCCTGGAGCTGGTTTTATGACTACGAGGGCGGGCCGACCTCTCGCATCTGGGTTGGATGGGACCCTGGATTAGTTAGCGTCATTGTGGAAGCCTTCTCGACTCAAGCCGTACACTGCAAAGTGCATGTTCTTGAGGAAAGGCTGGTTTTCTATGTTACCTTCATTTATGGGCTGAACCTTCCTTCGGAGCGCCGTGAGTTATGGGCTGACCTTGCTAGGATCTCACGGGCGCAAGAAAACAGCCCGTGGGTTGTGATGGGAGATTTTAATGCTATTCTGGACGATACGGAAGCTCGTGGAGGGTCTCCTGGTGCGGGTTGCCCCGACTTTGCTGCTTGCCTTACTTCATCGGACCTCATCGGTCTCCCCCGGGTGGGCCCTTTCTTCACCTGGTATAACCAACGAAGTGGCACTTCTGGTGTTTGGAGACGACTCGATAGAATGGTGGGTAATCCTTCCTGGTTCAGCCGGTTCGGAGACTTGATCTACCGGTGCGACCTCCCATCTACCTCGGACCACTCACCGCTGATCTTGGAAGCTACCAACCCACCACGAGCAAAGGGCCCAACCTTCAGGTTTGATAACTTCTTAGTTAACGACCCTCGGTTTATCCCGTTGGTGGAGGAGTCTTGGCAACATCAGGAGTATGGCTATCCCATGTTCGCTGTGGTGAAAAGACTTAAAAGGATCAAATACGCCATGAAGCAGCTACGCCGTGACAAGGGTGATCTCAATCGCAACACTCTTGAGGCGAAACGGTTCCTTGATATCGCCCAAGACCTCGCCGTTCTCTACCCTATGGAGCACAACCTTCTCACGTTAGAAAAACGCTGCCGATTTGTTTATGCCAAAGCTGTGGAAATGGAACATGCGGCTCTATCACAACGAGCTAAAGTGGCGTGGCTAAACGACGGAGACCAATGTACCTCCTTCTTCTTCAAGAAAGTGGCCATGCGCCGGGCGAGCAACCGGATTTTCTACCTTGGAAATGAAGCTGGGGAAACTTTCGAAGGTGACGATCGAGTTAGAGTAGAGCTGATTCGCTTCTATACGCAGCTGCTTGGACAATCATCACATACGGCCCGCATGTCGCCAATGACGATCGCGAGTCTAATGGAACGGAAACTTGGAATGGAACCGAGGCAATGATCCAACCGATCACTGACGATGAGATTAAGAGCGCGCTTTTCTCTATGGGCGATAACAAATCCCCTGGACCTGATGGGTTTTCGGCTGCTTTTTTTAAGCATGCTTGGCCTACAGTTGGACCTGACATTACTCATGCAATCAAGGAATTCTTCAGAACCGGATATCTATTGGGGGAACTCAACTCGACACTTATCACACTCATTCCCAAAGGTGATAACCCGAGGATGGCCAAAGACTTTCGGCCTATCTCGTGCTGTAAGGTTTTATATAAAATCATCTCTAAAGTCATTGCAAACCGCTTAAAGGGCTGCCTCGACCATCTTGTTCATCCGACGCAAACGACGTTTATTCCGGGCCGGCGAATCTCGGACAATATCCTCTTAGCTCAGGAAGTTTGCCAAGGTTACAACAGTATTGGTCTCCCCGAACGAGTGGCGTTCAAAGTCGATATTGCAAAGGCATACGATAAAGTGGAATGGGACTTCATTCTCGCCACGCTCCAAGCTTTGGACTTCCATCATATCTTTGTGGGCTAGGTTCGTGCGTGCTTAACGACGCCCTGTTTCTCCATCAATATCAATGGGCGGAGGGGTACTTTCAAGGGCGACGTGGCCTACGACAGGGCGATCCTATCTCGCCGTACCTCTTCACACTTGTTATGGAGGTCTTGTATAACATCATCGCTGACGGGATTCGTCGCAACACCAGCTGTCGTTACCACTGGAAATGCGAGCTTTCCTCTCTCTTCATGCTCACCTTCGCGGATGACCTGCTCCTTTTCTCTCATGCAGATGTTGAGTCGGTGATGGTGTTCAAGCGTGGCCTGGAGCAGTTTGCTGCGCTCTCTGGTTTGCAGGCCAACATTCAGAAGAGCGCGATGTTCATATCTAGAAGAGCTGATCGATTGAAGGGCACTAGCCAGGCCGTTATAGGAATCCCGCCTGGGTCTCTTCCCGTTCGCTACCTTGGTGTCCCCCTCATCACTTCACAGCTAACGATTGCGGACTGTGCTCCACTTCTCAGTAGCATCGACCGACGTCTGGGATCGTGGACGAATCTATCACTTTCCTATGCGGGCAGAGTCCAACTTATCAAGTCTGTCCTCCTAAGTTTCCACACGTACTGGGCGGGCGTCTTCCTTCTTCCCAAAGGTATCATTAAGAGCATCGAGACACGGCTTCGGGCTTTCTTATGGAGAGGAACTTCTGCTAAAGTCGCTTGGGCCGATATTTGTCTCCCAAAAAATGAAGGCGGCCTGGGATTACGATCAATCAAAATTGATAATAAGGCGCTTTTACTTCGACTACTTTGGACTCTACTGAGCGGGGATGACTCTTCGGTTTGGGCCAGTTGGATCCGACAGACACGTCTACACAATAAATCGCTCTGGACCATCAAGGCCACCGCGCGGATGTCGTGGAGTTTGAAGAAGCTGTTGAAGCTCCGTGATCACATTAGACCACTCATTAAATTCAACATCGGAAATGGAACGACAATTCGAATGTGGACTGATCCGTGGCTGCTCCCGGGCCCCTTGATTGATCGCTTCCCTCGGGGACCAATGATTATGGGTCTCCCGCTCGATTCTAAGCTAAGCAAAGTGATTAATGAGGACGGTTGGTGGTGGCCAGCTCCTACATCGGTTGAATACATGGAGATAGAGCCATTGCTCCCTCATATTAGGCCGAATGAAGAGGACACAATTAGTTGGACCGCATCCCCTAACGGTAAATTCTCTACTGCATCGGCTAGAGACAGTCTCCGCATCCGGCGCCCTAAGGTTCCTTGGTACACACTATTCGGTGGCCCGTTGGCGATCCCCAGACACGAGATTATGCTATGGCTGGCGATTCGGGACAGACTTGCGATGAGGGATAAACCGTGGATAGCGGCGAAAGCGGGTACCTCCACTTGTCTTCTTTGTGACCTGCAAGAGGTGGAAACCACAAGGCACTTGTTCTTTGAATGCCCTTACTCCAGACGCTGCCTTCGGTTACTCCGACAGAAGCTGCACTTTGAGTGGCCGTTACGGGATTTGTTTGCCGGCCTTCGTTGGGCAGCACGGCAATGGCGGGGCAGACACTTAGCTAGGCTGGGCCCCCGACACGCGTTGGCTTCGCTCGTATATCACCTTTGGATGGAGCGCAACAGGAGATGGCACGATGGGAGGCAACGCCAGCCACACCAGCTTACTGCCGATATCGAGACGTTGCTTTGCCTGCGTTTGTCCACTCTTCCAACCAATTATGCGCTTCAAGTCTGCGCTCTTCGACGGATGTGGCACATCGCTTGGTAATGTACCTCTCGCCCTTACAATTCTTCTCTTTGTCAGGGTGTGGCTGGAATGGACCTTTGGCGGTTTTGGACTTCTGCCTTTAAGGGCTGCGTTTCGACAGGCACACCGACGCCCCACTTGCGGATGACTGAGTGAACCCTTGCTCCCTATTTCCTTCTTGTCCCTTGCTCTCTCCTTGTCTTTGTTGTTTGCTTGGGTGTAGGTTGCTGTTCCGTTTGTTTCTGGCGGACTTTATGCAGATTGGGGTGCTGTGTTTGGCGTGGGTTTGGGCCGGTTGACTTTGCTCCAACGTCCCTGGCTCCCCTTCACCTTGGGATGTTCTCGAGGATGCGGACCATTCGGGGGCGAGGCCGACTACGTCTTCCCATGGATCTTAGTCATCTCTGACTTCTACTCTGAACCCCTACTGTTTCCTCACTCCTCTTGTCATCCACTCGCCTGTGCACTATCCCTTGTTTTGGCTGTCCCTTTTTCTTTTTCTTTGCAGGTTGGCCTGGCTGGTTCCTTTTCTTGGGTGTCCCACCTGCTTGCCCGTGTCGCTGGCGGGCCACACTTGCGGGTTGCCCTCCCTGGCAGAAAGAAATAGGAGTTGGCTTCTACGCCTTTCCCCGACCAGACCTGCGGACGCACTCGCTGCGCTTCCCCCCTCCATTTGATAACTCCTGCACTGAAGTTATCTTCCGCTGTGCCCTGGCACTTTTTTTCGCACATCAACCGACAGCCCTGCTGGCGCTACAACTGGTGCCAGGCTCCTGCTGATTGTTTATGGATTGTGACACCTCCTTTGCCTTTATCTTGTGTTGGTTTTCGTTGTATTTGGCTTGGTCTTGTAGGGACCTTGTTGGTGTCTGGGCTGTTTTGGTTTTGTTGTGCTGTCTGGTCGGTAGACTGTTACCGCTTGTTGCGTCGTGAGCGTTATCATGTACGCTGTCCATGTACTCCTGTTTCTTTAAACTCTTTCCAAAAAAAAAAAAGTGGTGGTGGGGCTTTGGCTAGTCCCGGGTTTAGGAGCAGCGGGGTTGGTCTGCTCCGTAGGGACAATGGATAGTGGACGGGGACTCTTGCGAAATGAAGCGGTGGAGGCGCGATATTCTCAAACGTTCGGGTTTGTCGGGTTGGCATAGGCAAGTACTTCGTCCCGGATGGTCATGGCGTGTCGATCTTTCGCCGAGTGTTTTTCTTGGCGAACTTCTCGACAACGGGGATCACGAAGTGTTCACTCACCGGGCGGATGCGGATGCCGGTGGAGAACTGGCGAAAGTGTTTGATGAGCACTGGGAGCCACCGCATGTAAGGTACGAAGCAGTTCTTGACTTCCTTGGCGACTTCCCGATCGCGATGTTGAATCATGGAGACAAGATCCATCCAGATGATCTCAGTGTAGTTGTACTTGCGGTTGTGTGCGATGCCAGTTAGGATGGTAAGGATCTGGTGGTTCCCGCGGTCCTGGCCAGCATGCTTCCCTGACATGCATTTGTTCAGTAGGAGGTACAGTGTTCGCCAGGGTTGAGGTAGGTTGCGTGTGGTGACTTCGCTGAGAACGAGTGGGCCTTTCTTCTTGTTGTTTTCAGGTTGATAGCCCAATCTGTCGATGTCCTCGATGAGTTGTTCGTGCGTTGGTAGTGGTTCGTAAGGTGAGTAGACAGGGAGTTGAAGTACTTCTTGGACAATCTTGTGAGTGAGGACTACTGTTTCTTGATCGATTTCGGCGGACATTGATGAAGCGAGGTAGTGTGGTCCAGCAATCTGCAATGTGTGTCAGAACTGCTGGAGATAGACTTGCGCTTCTGGCTCGCCATGAGTGAGGGCGTGTCGGAGGGGATGCCCTTTGAGGATTTCTATGATGATGGGGGCATCGACCTAAAGTTGTCCAAGTCCACCATGTGATTGTTTGGTATCAAGGCAGCCCATCGATTTGTTGGGAAGACCTGCTCGATCGGTGGAACAACTGTCAGTGTATTGAGCTCGATGCGAGCGATGTCCCTTTGGATTGTTGCAGCCTCAAGTGCTTCAAGTGCTTCTCGATTTGTGTTGGTCATATCTGTGCTTGACAGTAATTGTAGCATGATTAGTACGGACTAAGTCCCGAGAACATGGATATAAGTAAGTTGTGGGTGAAACAATAAAAAGAGCCAAAAATCGTAAAACTAAAATTAAAAAGATTAAAGGTAACTTAGAGTCCGTTTGAAATAAATTTGTTAAGATTGAATGATGGTAATGTGATGGCGAGTTTCAACAATTTTCGGAACGAAATTTTTCCAACACTTAGAAAATTTTCAGTATTGAAAGTGTTCATGTGATATGAGAAAATTTTGGTACATGAGCAAAATTTCGTAGTAGAGAGAAAATTTTCGCTTGTAGTGCAAAATTTTCGCTTGTAGTGCAAAATTTTTGCAAGTTAAGGAATTTCACAAGTTATCCAAAAATTTTCGCATGCAATGGAAAATTTCGCTGATTATAACACACAGAACGTGAGAGAAAATTTTCGCATATAGTGTAAAATTTCGCATGTAGTGTAAAATTTTCGCATGTAGTGGTAAATTTTTGCAATATAAGAAATTTCACAAGTTATCCAAAAATTCGCAGTTAAAATATTTTCTCAAAAGGTATTAAGGTTTCGCAAGTAGAGAAGTTTTCAAGTTAGCAAAAATTTGGCAAGTTTTGAATTTTCTCAAGTGATATGAAAGTTTCGCGGGGTGAGAAAATTTTGAAAAAGTTTGCTCAGGTGGTATAATTTCTTGGTTTGAAATTTCTCAGTTTGACAAGTGATAAAATTTCTCGAATTGACAATTTTCTCAGGTTGAGAAATTTGCGTGATCCGCGAAAAAACATTGACGTATGAGTTGAGAAATTAATGAACCACTGTAGCTGCGAAAGAATTTGATCAGCACGGATCCGAGAAAAATTTAAGTTTATGGGTTGAGAAATTTTTGGGTCAATGTAGTTGCGAAATAGTGAACATACGAAAAGATTTGATATGAAGTGAGGTGTATGAAAATTTTGCGGGGCATGACTCACTGTACAGCAAAAAAAAAATTAACGTAAGGGAAAAAATTTTCTCGGATGAAAACTTTCGCGGGACTTCACTCACTGTAGCAGCGAAATTTTAACGCAAGAAATTTCTCGGATAAAACTTTTGCAGGACTTCACTTACTGTAACAACGAAATTTTAACGTAAGAAATTTCTCGGATAAAACTTTCGCGGGACCTCACTTACTGTAGCTGCGAAAATCTATCGTTACAGTATTTTCTCTGAAAATTTTCTCGGTGAAGAACACAGTGCGGAAACGTACGAAACGACGCTATGATTTTTGCCTTAGAACCACTCAAATCTTAACCTAAATGCAATAAACTGAACTCAATCGACTCGAAATTGGACGGGCAATACATATTTGGGGGTTTTAAACACCAAAATCCTAACATGCGTCCGAATTGAAGCCGAGAAAAATTAATTTTAAACCTAAAAATTTTAAAAGAACGGGGCAAAACAGAATAAAACGAACAAGGATTGGTTTATTTGGGATGTATTCATACCGAAATGCTGATTTTGACGGAGTATGCGGAAAAACGGATTTTGAAGGCGGATTTGAAGAAGACGACGATGCGAGAGGTTGAGAAATTTTCGAAGAGGAGGGCGCGAAATTTTTGAATTTTTCTCGGGAAGTTGGAAAGATTGTTAAAAAAGTTAAGTATTTTGGGGTTTTGTGACTGTTCATGTGAGATATTGAGTAAATGGGCCGAATTTCGCGGGCATGGTCAAAATTGGGTCCTGGGCCAAATTTCGCGGGCTTGGTCAAAATTGGGTTCAATTGGTGTCCAATTGGTCAATTTTGACTCCGTTTGACCAATATTTAAAACTTCAACCCAATTTTTTTTTGGCAAAATCAGGAACTCCCCCTTAATCGAAAACTCCCTTTTTAAATAAAGAAATAAAAAAAAGCAGAAACTCCCCCTTAATTGAAAACTCCCCCTTAAGAGACATAATTTTGAAGACACATAGAAATGGAGTAAAGTGAAGAAAAATATGTACACTTTATCAAAGTTTATGTAGGGCCGATTGATCATTACGGAAGATTCAACATGCCCAACATAGTCACTAGGTGTTGGAATCGTTTGACATCCAACGGTTTTGTGAACATGTCGGCCAGTTGATCTACGGTAGTGACGTAGTGCAATTCAATCGTCCCTTGTTCGACATGTTCTTTGATGAAGTGGTGACGAATATCTATGTGTTTCGTTCTCGAGTGATGCACTGGATTACTCGTCATCGCGATCGCACTCTTCGAGTCACAATAAATGGGAATTTTATCAACATGAAAATTGAAATCTCGTAGTTGGGTTCTCATCCACAAAAGCTGTGAACAAACAACTAGCGGCGGCGACATATTCTGCCTCTGTCGACGAAGTTGAGACACAGTTTTGTTTTCGAGAAGACCAACTCACGAGTTTACCGCCCAAGAAGTGTGCAGCTCCTGAGGTGCTTTTCCAATCCATCTTGCATCCTGCGTAATCCGAGTCAGAGAATCCAACCAGTTTAAAGTCCGATCGAGTGGGGTACCACAAACCCAGATTGGGTGTTCCTTTGAGATAGCGGAGAATCCATTTACAGCAGTGAAATGCGATTCCTTGGGTGTAGCCTGAAAGCGAGCGCAGATTCCTGTCGAGAGAACGATATCCGGTGGACTAGCAGTGAGGTACAAAAGAGAGCCTATTATCCCACGAAGACGGTTTGGTCGACGGGAGCACCAGACGGGTCCGCGTCGGGTCGGCCAGAGGGAGACATAGGTGTAGCGGCAGTCTTAGCATCCTTCATTCCATATTTCTCGAGGATGTCATGGATGTATTTGGACTGGTTTATGAAGATTCCGTCGGGGAGTTGCTTTACTTGAAGACCAAGAAAGAAATTCAGCTCGCCCATCATACTCATTTCAAATTTCTCCTTCATCAGTTCTGCGAATTCTTCACACAGTTGTGGTTTAGTCGTTCCAAAAATGATGTCATCGACATAAATCTGTACAAGCATGATGTCCGGCCATTCTGCTTGGTGAAGAGAGTTGTATCCAGAGTTCCTTTCTTGAATCTTGACTGAACGAGGAAGTCTGAAAGGAGTCATACCAAGCTTGGGGATCCTGCTTCAGTTCGTAGAGAGCCTTGTAGAGTCAATATACGTGATGAGGAAACTCTTCGCTCAAGAACCCTTCAGGTTGATCAACGTACACTTCTTCTTTGAGAAATCCATTCAGAAATGCAGTCTTCACGTCCATTTGGTAGACTTTGAAGTTCTTGTGAGCAGCAAAGGCAAGAAAGATTCGTATAGCTTCGATCCTGGCAACGAGGGCGAAAGTTTCATCGTAGTCGATGCCTTCTTGTTGATTGTACCCCTTAGCCAAAAGTATTGCTTTATTGCGGATGACAACACCGACTTTTTGTCTTGAAGATCCACTTCGTGCCGATAATGGATCTGTTGTGAGGGCGTGGTACGAGTTCCCAAACTTGTAAACGTTCGAACTGATTTATTTCCTCCTGCATTGCAATCAGCCAATCAGGATCATTGAGAGCTTCAGCTACTCGTGATGGTTCGGCTTGACTGAGATAGCAAGCGAACAGGCTTTCATTCATCGTAGCCGAACGCGTCGAAACACCGGATGTGGGATCCCCAATAATCTGATCCGCAGGATGAGAGCGAGCCCAAAGTGGGACATTAGTCTGTGAAGAGCTAGCCGCATTTGTGTCGATTGGAGGCTCATTAGATTGGGGTCCGATGTCAGAGGATGAGATCTCAACTGTAGTAGATTGAGAGGGTTCGGTGTCAGGATCAGCAATGTTCACAGGGTTGGGTAATGTCGTCTTCGTTGAGATTGAGATCATCCAAGTTTGGAGGGACGACATCATTGCCGATATCCGGTGGTGTAGGTGGGGTGGTTGCAGAGGTAGGTTGAGTGGTGGTGACTGGTGTCTTGGGGACTGGATAAAAGTACTCGAAAAGCATATCGATATCCAGTTCGCCAGAGTCTTGAAATTGAGTTGTGAAAGGCGTCGGTGCCATAGATCGTTCAACTTGGGTGTAGCACGAGAGAGAAGGCAAATTGGTTGAGAGGTAGTAAGATTGAGTACGTAGAGGTGAGACGTGCGCGTTCCAGAAAGAAGAGGCGGTCCCAAGGCATCGATAATGCTACAGATGTCTGATTCGAAGAGAACCTTGTATCCTTTGTCGTAGAACCGACCAATGCTGAAGAGATTGTAGCTCAAGCCCTCGACATAAGAGATGCCCTTGATCGTCAGTTTGTCATGGACGAGATCGCCATTTTCGAGAATTGGCGCCATTTGACTGTTTCCGAATGAGACCCTTCCGAGATAGCGCTCAGAGAAGTTGCTCAACAGCTCCTTGTTCCCCGTCATGTGTGTGGAGCAACCAGAGTCTAGATACCACACATGACAGACCTGCAATCATCAACAAACATTGGCTCCCCGTTTACGGACGGGACCTTCTTGTGATACAAGTAAAATTTTCATGCGCTTAACGGGTGGTCTAAATCAGGTTGCGCTGTATCTAAGTTAGGTTTCCGTCGTGATTTGTTTGATGAGGCGGGATTATGGTTTCTCTAACCCATATTTGCCTAACTTGTGCTCGGATGTACGGTGCCTTATTCATGAATTGGCGTGAGGATTTTGGTTGTTGTTGTCGTGCTTCGGTTTTAGTCGTCTTTTGCTTGCGAGCAGTAGTTGGCTTTGTATTTAGCGTCGGAAGGCGTTTTTGCTTAACTGTATGTTTAGACGAATTGGAAGAATGCAAAGGCGTTGTAGAGGAGGTTCGCTTGCTTGGTCGGAGTGTTGCGTGTTCGTGTGTTTCATATTCATGAAAGCGTGGAAGAATAAAGTCATTGCAGCAACACATAGACATAAGTTTGGTAAAGGAAAGATAAGTTTTGGCAACATAATTGTCTACGCCCTTAAGATATTGGGATTCATAACCTAAAGAGGAAAGACGAACATAGGATGGTCTTTTCTTCTTGTCATCGAAGAGCGGTTCTCCTTTATTTCAAACGAACTCCCTTCCAGAGGCGTCGAACTCACATTCCCTATATCCATAAGAATACGAGAGTTAGTGTTTGGACAAGTTTCAGCTCCAGGAGTCATCTTCGCCGCCCTCTTACATTTACATGTTTGAGAATCGGGTACTTGACTCGACGTAGAGGGTTTGTTCGTATTGTGAAATTGCTCTAGGGTAAAGATTTTGCTAAGTAGATCATTTCGCTCCTTCGTAAAGGCTTTCCGCTCTAATTCTAGGGTTCGTTCTAGTTCTGCTATGACCAGAAGTTTCTCTGGGATATAGATACGAGAAAGCGCTTCTCGGAAAGCAATATCCTGTTCTTCGGTTGGGAATTGAGTCGTGATGTCCTCAGAGAGTGAAGGTTTTTTAGTCTTATAACTAGTATTAAATTTTGTGTAGTCGTACGCGATTTCTGCCCAAAGAATGTTTTGTTCCCTCTTTTCTTCCAAAAGGACAACGGTGGAGGATCTTACAAATGGCATAAGAGGCGTGCGTTTTTGTTTCTAAGGTGAAGTTGCTCTTCAAGTTCTTTCACCTTTCGGTACAGTCTAATTCTTTCTTTAGTAAGCAGTTCATATTGTGCAGCTGTTAAGAGACGGGAGGTTTCACATGAACTGATGGCCAGAGTGGTTTCCTTAACCTTAGTCTCACTTTGTTTATTCTTGTTTTGCAGACGTTTGACTAACGCTTCAGAGGCAATTAGTCGTTCGTTTGCGCAAGCGAGCTCTTCTACTTTTAAACTAAGTAAGGCATAGTTGTTTTCAAATTTTAGTTTTAGTTCATCATAATCCCTAGCGTCTACGGTGGGTTTCTTAATGGTGTGGCGGTGATTAAACGCATCTTCGAGTTGTGAAATTCGTACCTCAGACTCTGCGTTGGTAGGGGTCTTAGCAGACTTCTCACCGGTGTTAACCATCTCCTCGTCCTCGTCACGTTCGACCAGCCTTGCCATGCAGCAATCCTCATCCTTAGGCTCCTCGTCTTCGGAAATGTCGTTCACCCACTCAGCTTCTTCGGTGAGAATAACTTTCCCACTTACCATTTTGCGGGTCATTCTGGCCTTACGGTCGTAGTAACCAGAGTCCTTCACGCGTGGGGTGTGGCATTCCTTGGCAAAGTGGCCTGACTTTCCACACCGAAAGCACTTCACAGACTTTTGAGGTGCAGATTCCTCCTCTTTTATTATCGGCTTGGCTTCCTCCGTAGGGGTGGTCTTTTTGGTGCCGCTAAAGGTTCTTTGACGATTGGAGTAAGATGAGGATTTTTTTCCCGATCTTCTTTGAGACCATCTTTGTGAGCATTGCCAGCTACTTGCGTAGATCACGAACATCTTCATCAGATTCTGTATCAGCTTCGGTTACTGAAGAGGTGTCAGATACAACAGCTGGTTGCTTCCCTTTGTTCTGCTTGGCCTTGGAGGTGGAAGATCGTTCAGCAGTCTTGTTCGAGAGGAGAGCAAGCGGGTCAACTTGAGTGTTGGTAGAAAGCGGTTGTACGTAAGGTGCATAGGCAGACAGGCTGTCGTAGAGAGCATGGATGGAGGTGTTGAAGAGGTCCTTACTCTGAATCATCATCACGATCGCATTGCCCCAATGTGGTTTGAGGCTACCAAGGAAGCGGTTGTTGATATCGAATTTGTCCCTCGAGATCTTGGCTTTCTTGAGTTCATTGATGACCTTCTAGTATCGGAGGTACGTGTATGCAGCTCCTCTCCTTCATAGGCCTGGAAGTATTCATACTGCGAGAGAAAGGCTGATTTCCTCCCCTGAGCACTCTCTGTTGTGCCTGACATAATTTCCACGAGTTCATCCCATATTTCCTTGGCAGTTGTGCAGCACTCGATGTGTGCGTAGACTTCGTTCCATAGCCTGGAAAAGGTATCCTTGGCAGTCTCATCGGCCTGTAGGCGAGCCTCTTCATCCTCATTAATGGGACCTCTTGGAGTGCGGCGTTCATCCATAGGAGGGTTCGCGTTTGGTTGAGCATGGATGATCGTCCAGACTGTGCTGGACCGTTGAGGATGGAGTCCAGTAAGTATTGAGCGAGTGGTGCGCGCCTTTGTTCCTGATGAACGTGAGGAACCTGTTTGTCCATATGCTGCACCTTGTCGAGGCATCGGAGGCCTGGTGTCGGAGCCCACTGTTGAGATGTCATTTGAGGTAGACATGGTTGGTGCAGTCGAATCGTCCGTGGTTTTGATCTTGTATAGATAAGAAGGTTAGTGACGAACGAGATGAGAAATATGAGTTTAACGTGTAGAGTTTGAGAAAATCGTTTGAAGAATTTCTTAGAACTAAGTGAACGTGTGTGATGGTCGAAAACGTATGAAGGGAAAATATATCTTGAAATTCGAAGTAGTTCTAGAAATTAAAAACGAGAATGGAAGAGTAAATTTTTGTCAAAAGTGGTCTAGGGGGATAGAACTAAAGTGTAAAGGATCAAGACTTGAATAGATTCGAGAAAAATTTTGTTAGGTCCTACGATTAACAACTCTACGATCCTAGGTTAGAATTCATAGTAATTCGATCATTTAGATAAACAATTGAATTCGATCGAAAAACTCAAATGAAGAACAAGAGAGAGAAATTCAGTAGAGTGAGAAAGTTACTGTAGTTTCTCTCTCTAGAAATCGAATTGCAAGCCTTTCGGATCAATTCTAAAAACTTTCTCTATTCAGCTCAATTGATTTACATGTATTTATACCAAACAAACTTGGTACAAATATCAAACTAGTCCTAATCTAAGGACTACTATACAAAATGCCCCTAATTACAAGGACAACTAATGAAGTCAAGCACAATTACAAATGGTATTCTACAATCTCCCCCTTTGTGCTTGATTGTGTCTCCGCGTCGTTTGTCCTCGTCGGGCGTAATACGATCTGCGCAAGCCCAGCGCATGCTCGTAGTTCCTCAGCGTGATCCTCAGCTCCAGTCGCTCCTCAATATCTTCTAATAGTTCTATTAGGAGCGGCTGTTCTCTCACGAACCCGTGGATCCTCAGCATCGTGTCTCTATTTATTTCTTCCAACCTCTGCTCGATGTTTTTCCTGACGACCTTGAGCGTCCCATCGCAAAACTTATGAATCACAGTCTTCAGCATCAACCTATTCTTTTTTGCTATTGGATTGTGGTAGGTGATCCTAGGACTGAGCTGATGTGCACGTGATTGTTGGGAAGCCCTTCGATCTCATGTCATTTGTTAAGGGGAGCGGTCATGTTGACCTTCTTCATATAGCTCTCAAGCGCCATTTGAAGGTCGTGAGCGGCGAAGTACTTAATTTGTCGCATCATGAACCGGTAGAGCCCTTCGAGGCCTTCTTTCTTGATGAAGCCCTGAGGACCTTTGTACTTCTCCACGTATAGCTGATAAAGATGGTACACTTCATCGGCGGGGAGGTACGGTAGGTCGCTCTCGCTCAGTTCCTCTCGGGTCCTGTCCACTCGTTCGATGATGTAGTGAGGTGTTGGAAGTCCTCCTTTGGCACAGTATATGCTGAGTAGTTGGCTTATTGGGGAGAGACTCTTATAATGGCTCTTGGCTTGTGTCTTTGTCATCCACAGCCTAACATCAGGTCCTAGTTTGGTCAGCATCCAGAGGTAGGTCATCCTCTTCTGCTGATCCCAATGAGAGATCCCTCTAAGCTCGAACTCGTTCGGCTTCTTCACTCTGTCCGCAGACCTCCAAATATTCTCACGAACTTCTTCTAGAAAGGGAATTTCTATTTGGATGTTTTCCCATTGCGTGTCCATCCGGACGGTCCCTGGCGTTAGCCTTGGAGAGGGAACCGCCTGTTGAGCGATTAACTCTGGTAGCCTTGGGATAACTCGCTCGTAGTCTTCACCTTCCTGAAGCTCGTCGTCTTCTATGATTATGAGGTCTATAGACGCTTGTTGTAGAAGGCGCCGAACGTCGTGAAGCCGTCTCTTTGATGCTTATCGGGCATGGAATGGGTCATCCACTGTCCTTCGAAGATGTACTTGTCTAGGGCCTCGTGTGGATTGACGCCATGTCCAGAGGGTCCCGGTTGGTCTGGAGCGATTGAGGGAGTGGCTTGGGTAGCTGCTAGAGCTACAAGCATCGCAGCACTTGCTTATTCTTCCGGAAGCAAGGGGCTTGAGTAGATCGGTGGTGTGGATGGAGGCGTCTTGAGGTGAAAGGTTGGTGGTTCGATGTGGGCGGTGCGGTGCGTGGTGTAGGTAGTTTGGGTGGTTTTTGTTTGGTGGGTGGTTAGTGTTTGGGTTTGGTGGGTTTGTGTTTGGGTTTCACCAGCTCCAGCGCTTGTCTGCGTAGCGCCCGAGCCTTGTCCTTGGCCACTTGTTGATGTCCTTGGCCACTTCTCCCCATCATGAGGGTCCTGATTGTCAGGATCGTCATGTCTGCGCTGTGAGTGGGAGCTTTGGCCTCGGTAGGTGTCAGTCGGTGGCTCAGGATGGTCCACCAATCGCCTATACAGGGATTCTTCTTGCGGCGATCGGATGGAAAGACCTATAATACGGGAATGTCATGGAGCTCGGTGATGGGGATTGTGTATGGATGAGGATGGAGGAAGTGGCTAGAGGGTCAGAGGGTGTGGGTTGTGGAGGTGTGGGGTTGATTTGTGACGAAGGGCCTTCAGAGGCAAGTGCTTTCCCAGTATCTCTTCGGAATGCCTCGATTGCTTGAAGTACTCTCTCTGGGATCTTGTCTTCCATTGGCTGTACAGCGGCAGAGAGAGCGGCCTGAAACTGCTCGTTCGTCACAAAGGGTGCGGACGCCTCCTGAGATGGACCAGGACGACAGATGTCGCCTGTTATCAACCCTTGAGTAGACACCGACTCTGTGGGTTGGCTCACAGTCACTTGAGGTTGTGACTGTATGAGACTTCCACCCAATCCTCGAGTCGAATCTTGAGGATTCGTCTCTATGGGTGTGAAGGCAGGCTCAGGTTGCGCCTGCGAACCAGACACCACGTTGGTTGGTTGCAGCTCAAGATTGAGCGAAGAAGTGCCGGCAACACTTGTCGTTGTGGTCAGCGCAGTATCTGGTGCGTTGGTGACGACCGGGAAGAGGGACGCAAGTTGAATACTAAGTCGTCTGGGAGTCCGTCTTATCAGGCTAATCTCCTCATCTGACTCCGTGTCGGATGGTGTAGCTGTGTGAGGAGTGGGATCACGTTCAACATCCCCTAGAGCCTGATCCGTCACCAGTGGAAGCGAGCTCTGCCCAATTTCTATCTCGGGCTGTGCTTCTTGTTGAAGAACCTCCGCAATGGTTTCTTCGAGCACGCCTACATGTACGGGCACTTCCACTTGAAGCATTTCTGTTGGAGCCTCTTGTTCCAACTCAGCGGCCACAACATCTATCAAGGTGGCATCGTCCTGAGTTGGAGGCTCCTGCTCGAGCTCCAGGGCCACTTCATCAATCAACATGGCCTCTGGCTTTGGTGTTGTTGCGGTTGGGGAGGGCTCATGTGTACATCAACCGGGGGCCTTCTAATCATTTCCTCGGTGAGGTGATGTTCCCGGCAGTATCTCTGATATTCAGCTCCTGCGGGGTCAGCGAGCCGAAGAAGGTTGAGAGATATGGCCATTGAAGGCTGTGTAAGGTCCACCAGCCTTGGGTTGTGGAAGAATTTGAGCCGGAGCGGCTGATAGTTTCCTCCCGGTGGGAGGCGAGGAATGTTCTGCGCGTACATCTCCATGTGTTGGCGGATGATGACGGAGAACCATCTCGCGTACGGCACGTTTTTGGACCGGTTGTTCTCCTTTAGTCTGATCTGTTTTGCAAGGTCGTTCCAGATCAGCTGGGCGAAATCGTAATTTTGCGAGAACACGACTCCGTGAAAAATCCGGAGGATGTGGCCGTTGCCCTTGTCGAAGCCGGCGTGCTTCGGAGATAGACACTTGTTCACGATCCCGAACAGTGTCTTCCATGGGTGAGGGATACCGTTGCTCTGAACCTGAGCGAGCTTGGTGAGCGGCGGACGATAACCCATTTGAAGGAAATCATCTGATGGGAGGGGGTCGTAGTTTTGGCTGTGAGGGAGGTCGAGTAGAGCTCTGAACTCGTTCTTGCCCATGCAGATGTGCCTCGTCCCTACAACCGTCGTGAAATGGTATCCCCCATCCAAGATGATGCTCTTGATCATCCCCCAAAACTGCTGGAGGTAGACCATTGGCACTGATGCCGTCACGGTAAGTCCATGCCATAGTGGATGGCCTTGAAGGATTGACACGATAATGTCGTCTGGACACCGGAAGGTGGCCAGGTCCAGTTGGAAGTTCGTGTCGTGGACATTGAGGTATAAGGATTTCTCGTATATGTGATTATATGTTGGATAGCGATCCATCTGAAAAAAAAAATAAGAGATATAGCAAATCATTAGTTCATAATTTTTGATATTAGTCGAAAATGAATTAGGTTCATCAAACTATAATATTGTTTCAAGTCATGACATGTTTTGATGAATTTTGAATTGAAATCGTATGATATGCATATAGGATTCTTGTTTTAGAAAAAAACAATAATGGCATGATTGTAATTTCGAATTAAACATGTAATGCGTGAAAAGGAGTTCGAAATTTTTCTAAGTGTTGAATCGTGAAAAAGGACACTGTTCATGCCGAGAAATTTTTCGCTCGAAAATTCTGGTGTCAAATTGATTTCCTTATGCATTGATTTCAATTGCAATAACTCGGTTTAATTTTGTAATCGAGAAAATTCTATTCGCTAATGTTCGCTACAGTGTAAAGGACTTAGTAAAAAAACTTCTAAGTGTTGAAATTGAAATCGTGAGACTGTAGCCGATCAATTTTACGATAGAGAAAAATTCCGCGTAAATTTACGATCGAGAAATTATATCTCAGGTAAATTTACTATCAAGAAATTTTCCTCAATTGAATAAAATTTTTCGATTTGAAATTTGTCGAGCGAAATGTGATTTCCGATCCTAAGTAAAAATTTTCACTGCAATATTTTTCGATCGTGAAATTAGTCAACGAAAGACTAAGTCAACCGTCGAGAAATTTACCGATCAATTAGGTCCTAAGCGGCGAATTTTACGATCGAAAAATTAAGTGTTGAAAACTTAATTTTTCGCTGCTAAATTTTTGCGACCAAATTGAAATTAAATCGAAAATTCTATTTTGCGATAGTAAGTTTTACGCTCGATAAAATTTGCATCTAGATCGTCTAATCAGTGCGTAAGTTTTTCGCTCACAAAAAATCCTAATTAGATTTCTCGATGTTAAAGAAATTTTTTTTTGGTCAAAATCTTCTATCTTAGCGACTAAATAAGAATTTTACCGATCGAAAAACTAATTCCACACAAACAGTATCTCAATTAAATCGGAATCCAATTAAGACTGTTTGCGATCGACAAAGTTCTTCGATGGCTTTAAACATTCAAATACTCAGTTTCATCAAAACTCAAATTAACGAAGATGCAGATTTTCTGATGATTCATTCTACCAGATTCATAGAGAATATCGAAATATCTTAAGTGCAGGCATTAAACTCAGATAAAGTTCAAAATCAAGTTTAAAACACTACGAAATATTATACGATTTTCTCAGTTTTGAAGAACAGTCGAGAAACTAATATAAATCATGCGAAAAACTACAAAATGCAGATGCTAACGAAGTTAAATCACACGCAAATGGCAAAAGATTCTCATTTCTACCTTAAATAGACAATTTCGTGTTGAAAATCGAAAGATTTTTGAGAAATTTGAACTGTCTGTGAAAGTTTTTCGCGAGAGAATTTTTTTGCGATTTAGGGTTGCGCGAGAAAAAATTTTTCGACTGACATAAAAGTGAACTTTTATTTACTCGCTGTAAGTTGATGATGAGTTTACGATTTGACATTTTGCGATTCAATGAAACAGGCCCATTACTATTTGCGCTCGAGCAATTTTCGATTCGAAAATTGCTCTTCAATTCAATTTTCTCGATCGCAAATTATCGCGGCTAATCAAAATCGTTCCCAACACTGTTTACGATCGAGAAACTTATGATCGCGAATTAATTCTTATATCCAGTTTCTCGATGGTAAGTGTTTCTAAAATTTTTAGATTGATCCCTATTCAAATAAGATCACATTTGTAAAGCTCCCTTCAGAATTTAAATAAATGCAATTAACTCCCTGGATTTTTCTGTGTAGTAACGTCTAGCTCCCCTGGTAGAATAAAAAATCTGTACCACTTAGAGATAAGCGTTAGTAATAATGGAGTTAATCAACAATTATTTTTGGCAATTTTATCTTTGAAATATTTGGTCTTGTGTCTAGCTCCTCTCTTTGTAGTGTCGACGTCTCGCTCCTTAATTTTGAAAGATCTGAAATACTCAGAGAAAAAACGTCAAAAATATTTGGAGCTAATCTACAAGTCTTATACTTGCTCCCCCTCAAATGATGCACAAGAATTGACTAATTATGCAAGCATATGAAATCAATTCAAGTCACGAGCACATAAATTTACCAAGTAAGCATGTATATATGGTCCCCGAAAACATGTACTTTAAAATATTGTGTGAGGGTAGAAGCAATGAAAAATTTATCGTATTTAAACAATTCAGCACCAATGCAATCTAAAATTGCATTTAGAATGTGCGATACACTAAAGAAATTCGCATTTATTCAATTCAACGCATATGAAACATAACATGTCAAAATGTGCGAAATTTATTATTCATTATTTATATTATTATATATATGTATATATTATTTATTTACTTATTTATTTTTTTAATATGGAGTCAGATTATTTTGCTTCGATCAATCGTCACGCCTAAAATTTTTCGAGACATTTGAAAGAAGAAAATGCTGTCAAGTCATGTCGTCAAACTAAAGTCCTAAGTTCATAGACTGGTCCATTTCGATAACTCTCACTAGGTTCGCTCTTGCTCTCAATTATGGCTATCTCGGGATTTTGTTTTATCACTCAAGTCAACACAAGCAATTTTAAGTCAATTTACATGTGATCGAGGCATTTTTAATCATTTCACCTAATTTGGAATCAAAGGGTTGTAAGGGTTATAATTTGGCTAGGACTTAGAACGGAAGGAATTTAAAGGAAAGTGAGCTTATCTCTTCATCGTCTTCCAATTCTACGTCCGTCTCCTTTTTTTCGGCGTCTTTCTTCTTTTCAATCTTTCCTCCCTCCTTTTTTTAAGAACTATCCCTTCTTTTTTTTTGTTATGCTCAAGCTGAAGCTCCGCTTCTCCATGAGGCTCTAGGAGATTATCGCAGGCGAAGTTCTTCTTGTTGGTTCTCGGGCCGATACTGAGCTCCTCTTCTCTTAATCCCTATTGAGGTTTCAGAGATTATCAATTTGGAGAAGTTCTCGGTTATGGAATTCGTACCCGAGGCTGCACTCTTCTTCTCGTTTCCCGATATAAGACCGGATTATCATTGGAGAAGTTCACTTCGTGGTGCTCCTCTTCCAGCCGTTCTGACGAGCGTACGAGATTATCGTTGGAGAAGTTCACAGCAGGAACCATGCCACTTTCTACAAGGTAGTCGGAAGGCCGGTTCCTTTGGTCTGTTTGTTGCGCGTTGAGCAATGCCTTCTTTTGTCATCATCTTACTTTTTCTTTCGTTATCTCCCCCTCCTTTTCTCGTTTGAACAACCATTCGAAGAGTATAGAGTTCGGTTGAAGGCTGGGAATGGGTTTAAATGAAGAAAAGGACATCGGAGAAGGCTCAAAGTGGATGACTAAGGGCAAACGTGCGGGAATTTATATAAGGCCGTATGAGGAATATCCTAAACTCCCTTATCATTTTCCTGACAATCTAACGCAAGATGAGTATGAAGCCAAGCATCACTAGTTAAGACAAGCAATTGATGTGTGACTACTCGAGAAATAGATCCAAAGAAAGAAAAATATAACAAGGCTTGAATCCTCTCATTTATAGTGGCTTTGTGTCTAGTGGAGCAACCTAATGACCTTTAGACACAAGAATGTGACTTAGACTGACAAAATTAAGCAATTAAATCAATCACATGTCGAGGTAAAATTCTAAGTGACTTTAGATCAAAGCATCCTAAAGGATTTCGTCATACCCCTTTATATTATATAAAGAAATATATATATATTATTATTATTATTATATTATATAAAATTCTATGTGTTTTGTGCGTAAATGATGAACAGGATTGCAAGTAATGGCGATTGCACTCTGACTATCACTATATATGTGTATATTATTTAGATTGTACCCATAGTCGCGAAACTGTGTCCGCATCCACAGCATCTGTGAGCACCAGCTGGCGGCAGCTATGTATTCTGCTTCGGCCGTCGAAGTGGACACACAGTTCTGCTTTTTGGATGACCAGCAAACCAGGTTTTCGCCTAAAATTGAGCGCCACCGGACGTGCTTTTCCTGTCCATTCGGCAACCTGCATAGTCAGCGTCAGTGTAGCCGATAAGTTTAAAATTCGTACCCTTTGGATACCATAGCCCAAGGGTAGAAGTGCCCTTTAGGTAGCGTAAAATTCTTTTGACCGCGAGCATATGGGATTCTTTGGGATCGGCTAGAAAACGAGCACACAAGCACGTGGCAAACATGATGTCTGGCCGGCTCGAAGTAAGGTAGAGAAGAGATTCAATGATACTGCGATACAGTGTGATGTCGACCGAATTACCAAAGGATCGGCATCCAACTTGTAGCTTGGTGACATAGGAGTGCTGAGAGACTTGCTCTGGTCTTGATGGAATTTCTTCAGAATATCCTTGATGTATATTGTCTGGCTGATGAAAATCCCATCATTGAGCTTCCTGACTTGAAGGCCTAAGAAAAATTGCATCTCTCTCATGTGACTCATCTCGAATTTGCTCTTCATGAGATCTCCAAACTTCTTGCAGAGCCGAGGATTTGTTGATCCGAAGATGATGTCGTCGACGTATACTTGGACGACCATCAGATCTTTGTCATGCCATTTATTGAAGAGGGTTGTGTCTATCGTTCCTCGTATGAATCCAGACTTCACAAGGAAATCACTCAGGACATCGTACCAAGTACGTGGGGCTTGTTTTAGTCCATAGACAGCTTTGTCCAAGCGATAGACATGATCGGGATATTCTTGATCAACGAAACCTTCCGGCTGAGCGACTTAGACTTCTTCTTTTAACATGCCGTTGAGAAAGGCGGTTTTAACATCCATCTGATAGACTTTGAAGTCTTTATGAGCCGCATAAGCCAGCAGGAGCGGATAGCTTCGATACGAGCAACATGAGCATAAGTCTCGTCGTAGTCGATGCCTTCCTGTTGATTGTATCCCTTAGCAACTAGCCTTGCTTTGTTCCGGATCACTTCACCATCTTCATTTTTCTTATTCTTGAAAACTCATTTAGTTCCGACCACTGTTTTCCCATGTGGACGGGGTACCAAGGTCCACACTTGAAGACGTTCGAATTGATTGATTTCCTCTTGCATTGCAATTGTCCAATCCGGGTCTCGAAGTGCATCTACTACTTTGGTAGGCTCGTTTTGGCTCAGGAAACAACTGAAAAGACTGTGTTGACGACGTGTCCTCACACCAACCGAGGGATCGCCAATTATCTGATCAACCGAGTTGCCTCTCGTCCACTTGCGCTCATGAGGCAAAGCTGAAGTCGATGCGTCAGCCATCTGTGGATCTAGATTGCCTATAGTCTCCGATTGATCATTGGTCTGAGGAAGTTCCAATACTGCACTTGGATTGATCGTCTCTGATGATACTTCCTCGATGACCAGTGTAGGTTCTTCGGTGTTCTGTGGCAATTCGGAATCGGGTGGGGTAGAGGTGTGAGATGAACATGGTACGTCGGTCTCGTTCGGTAGATAATCCATTGTTGGTGTAGGCGTGTATGACCGATATACCGGTTCGAAGAGAGAATCCAAGTCGTCTATTGCAAGTCTCGTTGCTTCGTCTGACACTGATCCTGAAGTTGTTGCCATCTTCTATTGGTTTGTGCCAACACACTAGTGATTACGGGTTCTGAAATATTGTCGTCAGAAGGCAACGGGTTAGGCACGGGTCCTGGACTGAATTGACCAGAAGCCATATCTGCCACTTCGTGGAAAGTGACATTATAGCTTTCCTTAATAGTTCAGTTGGACTTGATGTATACTCGGCACGCTTTTGATGTTGAAGAGTACCCGACAAACGTAGCTTCAAATGCTTTAGGGTCGAACTTTGCACGCTGCTCTCGGTCGTTCGCCACAAAGCACTTGCCCCCCGAAGACTTTAAGGAAGGAGATGTTGGGCGCTCTATTGTTCACAATCTCGTACGGAGTCTTGTTGAACCGTTTGTGAACCACCCTCTTGTTTTGAGTAAAACAAGCGGTATTGACTGCTTCAGCCCGTAGAAAGTGTGGAAGCGAGCTCTGCCCAATTTCTATCTCGGGCTGTGCTTCTTGTTGAAGAACCTCCGCAATGGTTTCTTCGAGCACGCCTACATGTACGGGCACTTCCACTTGAAGCATTTCTGTTGGAGCCTCTTGTTCCAACTCAGCGGCCACAACATCTATCAAGGTGGCATCGTCCTGAGTTGGAGGCTCCTGCTCGAGCTCCAGGGCCACTTCATCAATCAACATGGCCTCTGGCTTTGGTGTTGTTGCGGTTGGGGAGGGCTCATGTGTACATCAACCGGGGGCCTTCTAATCATTTCCTCGGTGAGGTGATGTTCCCGGCAGTATCTCTGATATTCAGCTCCTGCGGGGTCAGCGAGCCGAAGAAGGTTGAGAGATATGGCCATTGAAGGCTGTGTAAGGTCCACCAGCCTTGGGTTGTGGAAGAATTTGAGCCGGAGCGGCTGATAGTTTCCTCCCGGTGGGAGGCGAGGAATGTTCTGCGCGTACATCTCCATGTGTTGGCGGATGATGACGGAGAACCATCTCGCGTACGGCACGTTTTTGGACCGGTTGTTCTCCTTTAGTCTGATCTGTTTTGCAAGGTCGTTCCAGATCAGCTGGGCGAAATCGTAATTTTGCGAGAACACGACTCCGTGAAAAATCCGGAGGATGTGGCCGTTGCCCTTGTCGAAGCCGGCGTGCTTCGGAGATAGACACTTGTTCACGATCCCGAACAGTGTCTTCCATGGGTGAGGGATACCGTTGCTCTGAACCTGAGCGAGCTTGGTGAGCGGCGGACGATAACCCATTTGAAGGAAATCATCTGATGGGAGGGGGTCGTAGTTTTGGCTGTGAGGGAGGTCGAGTAGAGCTCTGAACTCGTTCTTGCCCATGCAGATGTGCCTCGTCCCTACAACCGTCGTGAAATGGTATCCCCCATCCAAGATGATGCTCTTGATCATCCCCCAAAACTGCTGGAGGTAGACCATTGGCACTGATGCCGTCACGGTAAGTCCATGCCATAGTGGATGGCCTTGAAGGATTGACACGATAATGTCGTCTGGACACCGGAAGGTGGCCAGGTCCAGTTGGAAGTTCGTGTCGTGGACATTGAGGTATAAGGATTTCTCGTATATGTGATTATATGTTGGATAGCGATCCATCTGAAAAAAAAAATAAGAGATATAGCAAATCATTAGTTCATAATTTTTGATATTAGTCGAAAATGAATTAGGTTCATCAAACTATAATATTGTTTCAAGTCATGACATGTTTTGATGAATTTTGAATTGAAATCGTATGATATGCATATAGGATTCTTGTTTTAGAAAAAAACAATAATGGCATGATTGTAATTTCGAATTAAACATGTAATGCGTGAAAAGGAGTTCGAAATTTTTCTAAGTGTTGAATCGTGAAAAAGGACACTGTTCATGCCGAGAAATTTTTCGCTCGAAAATTCTGGTGTCAAATTGATTTCCTTATGCATTGATTTCAATTGCAATAACTCGGTTTAATTTTGTAATCGAGAAAATTCTATTCGCTAATGTTCGCTACAGTGTAAAGGACTTAGTAAAAAAACTTCTAAGTGTTGAAATTGAAATCGTGAGACTGTAGCCGATCAATTTTACGATAGAGAAAAATTCCGCGTAAATTTACGATCGAGAAATTATATCTCAGGTAAATTTACTATCAAGAAATTTTCCTCAATTGAATAAAATTTTTCGATTTGAAATTTGTCGAGCGAAATGTGATTTCCGATCCTAAGTAAAAATTTTCACTGCAATATTTTTCGATCGTGAAATTAGTCAACGAAAGACTAAGTCAACCGTCGAGAAATTTACCGATCAATTAGGTCCTAAGCGGCGAATTTTACGATCGAAAAATTAAGTGTTGAAAACTTAATTTTTCGCTGCTAAATTTTTGCGACCAAATTGAAATTAAATCGAAAATTCTATTTTGCGATAGTAAGTTTTACGCTCGATAAAATTTGCATCTAGATCGTCTAATCAGTGCGTAAGTTTTTCGCTCACAAAAAATCCTAATTAGATTTCTCGATGTTAAAGAAATTTTTTTTTTGGTCAAAATCTTCTATCTTAGCGACTAAATAAGAATTTTACCGATCGAAAAACTAATTCCACACAAACAGTATCTCAATTAAATCGGAATCCAATTAAGACTGTTTGCGATCGACAAAGTTCTTCGATGGCTTTAAACATTCAAATACTCAGTTTCATCAAAACTCAAATTAACGAAGATGCAGATTTTCTGATGATTCATTCTACCAGATTCATAGAGAATATCGAAATATCTTAAGTGCAGGCATTAAACTCAGATAAAGTTCAAAATCAAGTTTAAAACACTACGAAATATTATACGATTTTCTCAGTTTTGAAGAACAGTCGAGAAACTAATATAAATCATGCGAAAACTACAAAATGCAGATGCTAACGAAGTTAAATCACACGCAAATGGCAAAAGATTCTCATTTCTACCTTAAATAGACAATTTCGTGTTGAAAATCGAAAGATTTTTGAGAAATTTGAACTGTCTGTGAAAGTTTTTCGCGAGAGAATTTTTTTGCGATTTAGGGTTGCGCGAGAAAAAATTTTTCGACTGACATAAAAGTGAACTTTTATTTACTCGCTGTAAGTTGATGATGAGTTTACGATTTGACATTTTGCGATTCAATGAAACAGGCCCATTACTATTTGCGCTCGAGCAATTTTCGATTCGAAAATTGCTCTTCAATTCAATTTTCTCGATCGCAAATTATCGCGGCTAATCAAAATCGTTCCCAACACTGTTTACGATCGAGAAACTTATGATCGCGAATTAATTCTTATATCCAGTTTCTCGATGGTAAGTGTTTCTAAAATTTTTAGATTGATCCCTATTCAAATAAGATCACATTTGTAAAGCTCCCTTCAGAATTTAAATAAATGCAATTAACTCCCTGGATTTTTCTGTGTAGTAACGTCTAGCTCCCCTGGTAGAATAAAAAATCTGTACCACTTAGAGATAAGCGTTAGTAATAATGGAGTTAATCAACAATTATTTTTGGCAATTTTATCTTTGAAATATTTGGTCTTGTGTCTAGCTCCTCTCTTTGTAGTGTCGACGTCTCGCTCCTTAATTTTGAAAGATCTGAAATACTCAGAGAAAAAACGTCAAAAATATTTGGAGCTAATCTACAAGTCTTATACTTGCTCCCCCTCAAATGATGCACAAGAATTGACTAATTATGCAAGCATATGAAATCAATTCAAGTCACGAGCACATAAATTTACCAAGTAAGCATGTATATATGGTCCCCGAAAACATGTACTTTAAAATATTGTGTGAGGGTAGAAGCAATGAAAAATTTATCGTATTTAAACAATTCAGCACCAATGCAATCTAAAATTGCATTTAGAATGTGCGATACACTAAAGAAATTCGCATTTATTCAATTCAACGCATATGAAACATAACATGTCAAAATGTGCGAAATTTATTATTCATTATTTATATTATTATATATATGTATATATTATTTATTTACTTATTTATTTTTTTAATATGGAGTCAGATTATTTTGCTTCGATCAATCGTCACGCCTAAAATTTTTCGAGACATTTGAAAGAAGAAAATGCTGTCAAGTCATGTCGTCAAACTAAAGTCCTAAGTTCATAGACTGGTCCATTTCGATAACTCTCACTAGGTTCGCTCTTGCTCTCAATTATGGCTATCTCGGGATTTTGTTTTATCACTCAAGTCAACACAAGCAATTTTAAGTCAATTTACATGTGATCGAGGCATTTTTAATCATTTCACCTAATTTGGAATCAAAGGGTTGTAAGGGTTATAATTTGGCTAGGACTTAGAACGGAAGGAATTTAAAGGAAAGTGAGCTTATCTCTTCATCGTCTTCCAATTCTACGTCCGTCTCCTTTTTTTCGGCGTCTTTCTTCTTTTCAATCTTTCCTCCCTCCTTTTTTTAAGAACTATCCCTTCTTTTTTTTTTTGTTATGCTCAAGCTGAAGCTCCGCTTCTCCATGAGGCTCTAGGAGATTATCGCAGGCGAAGTTCTTCTTGTTGGTTCTCGGGCCGATACTGAGCTCCTCTTCTCTTAATCCCTATTGAGGTTTCAGAGATTATCAATTTGGAGAAGTTCTCGGTTATGGAATTCGTACCCGAGGCTGCACTCTTCTTCTCGTTTCCCGATATAAGACCGGATTATCATTGGAGAAGTTCACTTCGTGGTGCTCCTCTTCCAGCCGTTCTGACGAGCGTACGAGATTATCGTTGGAGAAGTTCACAGCAGGAACCATGCCACTTTCTACAAGGTAGTCGGAAGGCCGGTTCCTTTGGTCTGTTTGTTGCGCGTTGAGCAATGCCTTCTTTTGTCATCATCTTACTTTTTCTTTCGTTATCTCCCCCTCCTTTTCTCGTTTGAACAACCATTCGAAGAGTATAGAGTTCGGTTGAAGGCTGGGAATGGGTTTAAATGAAGAAAAGGACATCGGAGAAGGCTCAAAGTGGATGACTAAGGGCAAACGTGCGGGAATTTATATAAGGCCGTATGAGGAATATCCTAAACTCCCTTATCATTTTCCTGACAATCTAACGCAAGATGAGTATGAAGCCAAGTATCACTAGTTAAGACAAGCAATTGATGTGTGACTACTCGAGAAATAGATCCAAAGAAAGAAAAATATAACAAGGCTTGAATCCTCTCATTTATAGTGGCTTTGTGTCTAGTGGAGCAACCTAATGACCTTTAGACACAAGAATGTGACTTAGACTGACAAAATTAAGCAATTAAATCAATCACATGTCGAGGTAAAATTCTAAGTGACTTTAGATCAAAGCATCCTAAAGGATTTCGTCATACCCCTTTACATTATATAAAGAAATATATATATATTATTATTATTATTATATTATATAAAATTCTATGTGTTTTGTGCGTAAATGATGAACAGGATTGCAAGTAATGGCGATTGCACTCTGACTATCACTATATATGTGTATATTATTTAGATTGTACCCATAGTCGCGAAACTGTGTCCGCATCCACAGCATCTGTGAGCACCAGCTGGCGGCAGCTATGTATTCTGCTTCGGCCGTCGAAGTGGACACACAGTTCTGCTTTTTGGATGACCAGCAAACCAGGTTTTCGCCTAAAATTGAGCGCCACCGGACGTGCTTTTCCTGTCCATTCGGCAACCTGCATAGTCAGCGTCAGTGTAGCCGATAAGTTTAAAATTCGTACCCTTTGGATACCATAGCCCAAGGGTAGAAGTGCCCTTTAGGTAGCGTAAAATTCTTTTGACCGCGAGCATATGGGATTCTTTGGGATCGGCTAGAAAACGAGCACACAAGCACGTGGCAAACATGATGTCTGGCCGGCTCGAAGTAAGGTAGAGAAGAGATTCAATGATACTGCGATACAGTGTGATGTCGACCGAATTACCAAAGGATCGGCATCCAACTTGTAGCTTGGTGACATAGGAGTGCTGAGAGACTTGCTCTGGTCTTGATGGAATTTCTTCAGAATATCCTTGATGTATATTGTCTGGCTGATGAAAATCCCATCATTGAGCTTCCTGACTTGAAGGCCTAAGAAAAATTGCATCTCTCTCATGTGACTCATCTCGAATTTGCTCTTCATGAGATCTCCAAACTTCTTGCAGAGCCGAGGATTTGTTGATCCGAAGATGATGTCGTCGACGTATACTTGGACGACCATCAGATCTTTGTCATGCCATTTATTGAAGAGGGTTGTGTCTATCGTTCCTCGTATGAATCCAGACTTCACAAGGAAATCACTCAGGACATCGTACCAAGTACGTGGGGCTTGTTTTAGTCCATAGACAGCTTTGTCCAAGCGATAGACATGATCGGGATATTCTTGATCAACGAAACCTTCCGGCTGAGCGACTTAGACTTCTTCTTTTAACATGCCGTTGAGAAAGGCGGTTTTAACATCCATCTGATAGACTTTGAAGTCTTTATGAGCCGCATAAGCCAGCAGGAGCGGATAGCTTCGATACGAGCAACATGAGCATAAGTCTCGTCGTAGTCGATGCCTTCCTGTTGATTGTATCCCTTAGCAACTAGCCTTGCTTTGTTCCGGATCACTTCACCATCTTCATTTTTCTTATTCTTGAAAACTCATTTAGTTCCGACCACTGTTTTCCCATGTGGACGGGGTACCAAGGTCCACACTTGAAGACGTTCGAATTGATTGATTTCCTCTTGCATTGCAATTGTCCAATCCGGGTCTCGAAGTGCATCTACTACTTTGGTAGGCTCGTTTTGGCTCAGGAAACAACTGAAAAGACTGTGTTGACGACGTGTCCTCACACCAACCGAGGGATCGCCAATTATCTGATCAACCGAGTTGCCTCTCGTCCACTTGCGCTCATGAGGCAAAGCTGAAGTCGATGCGTCAGCCATCTGTGGATCTAGATTGCCTATAGTCTCCGATTGATCATTGGTCTGAGGAAGTTCCAATACTGCACTTGGATTGATCGTCTCTGATGATACTTCCTCGATGACCAGTGTAGGTTCTTCGGTGTTCTGTGGCAATTCGGAATCGGGTGGGGTAGAGGTGTGAGATGAACATGGTACGTCGGTCTCGTTCGGTAGATAATCCATTGTTGGTGTAGGCGTGTATGACCGATATACCGGTTCGAAGAGAGAATCCAAGTCGTCTATTGCAAGTCTCGTTGCTTCGTCTGACACTGATCCTGAAGTTGTTGCCATCTTCTATTGGTTTGTGCCAACACACTAGTGATTACGGGTTCTGAAATGTTGTCGTCAGAAGGCAACGGGTTAGGCACGGGTCCTGGACTGAATTGACCAGAAGCCATATCTGCCACTTCGTGGAAAGTGACATTATAGCTTTCCTTAATAGTTCAGTTGGACTTGATGTATACTCGGCACGCTTTTGATGTTGAAGAGTACCCGACAAACGTAGCTTCAAATGCTTTAGGGTCGAACTTTGCACGCTGCTCTCGGTCGTTCGCCACAAAGCACTTGCCCCCCGAAGACTTTAAGGAAGGAGATGTTGGGCGCTCTATTGTTCACAATCTCGTACGGAGTCTTGTTGAACCGTTTGTGAACCACCCTCTTGTTTTGAGTAAAACAAGCGGTATTGACTGCTTCAGCCCGTAGAAAGTGTGGAAGTCCCGATTGGATCAGCATTGTACGAGCGGCTTTCAATAGTGTTCGATTTTTCCTTTCAACGACCCCATTTTGTTGAGGTGTTTTGGCGGCTGAAAATTGTTAAGTTATTCCAAGTTTCTGATAAAACTCACTGAGGTGATTGTTCTTGAACTCAGTGCCGTTGTCTGTTCGAACAACTTGAATAGTCTGTTGCAGCAGATTTAGAGTTGTGTTCACAAAATTGATAATCAAGTCACCAGTCTCATCTTTCTTTCGGAGGAACTTTGTCCACGCGTAGCGAGAATAGTCATCTACAATCACTAGGACATACTGTAATACCCGCAAAAATTTATACGGGATTACTTCAATAATATTCGAAATGTACGAAATTGACTTTCGAACAAGAAACGATTTCTTTTCGAAACGAGCCCAAAATTTACAATTGGGCCAGAAAAATTTAAAAGGACCAAAATTTATTTATGGGCCAAATGAAGAAAATAATGACCCAAAATAAAGGTTGGGAGTTGGGTCCTTTAATAAAATTTAATTGGGCCGAAAACAAGAAGTGAAAGCCCAAATAAATAAATAATTTAAAAAAATAGTAGTAATAATAATAATAATAATAATTTAATTATGGCTAAAATAAATTAAGAGAAAATAAATAAATATGTACCTCCATGTGAGGTTTGTACAATAAAATAAAATAATAACTATAAAATAAATATCTTTACATAATGAGGTAATAAAACCAAAAGAGAATAAAACCACCTAATCACTAGATAAGAACAAGGTATCCCCATCTAATACATCTCATCTCCTTACATGAGGACAAAATGATAACTAATAAACCAAAGAAAACAAGAGAAGGGAGGGGGAAAAACGTGAGAGAGGGAAGGAAAGAAAGAGAAAAGAAGGGAAAAAGAGAGAAAGGAAAGAAAGAAGAGGGAGGGGCCGAGGGAGAAGGAAAGAAAGGAGAGAAGAAAAAAAAAGAAAGAAAGAAGGGGGAGAAGAAGAGAAGGAAAGAAAGGGAGGAGGAGAAAAAAAAAACCCGCGGACACGTGGAGGAGCTCGGGATCGAAATCCTAGGGTCGGGATCACGTAAAAATAACCCGTAACGTCGCTCTACACGGACGTAAGGTAGGTGAAGATCACCTACACGCATAAACAATTTTTTTTAACTCGTGATTTCTACGTGTTGCATGGTAATTTACGTGGTCGTATGAAATTTGTGATTTACATGCTAATATATATGCTCGAACGTGATCTCATGCTCGTTATATGAATACTTGTGTGTCGTCACCATTCTATGCCGTTCCATTTTCATGCTACTTGGTTTGGATCGTAAACTGTTCGGGGTTTAGGTAGAAAGATTGGAAATTAGGAAATTTAGGAGCAAATTCGGGTATTTTATAAATTAGGGTTTTCTAGTGTTTTTTTTTTAATTCAAAGGTCTAAAATAAATATTCTAAAACTAGGTTGGGGTGATTTGTGTAATTTTCAGAAATTTAGGGTGTTAAATAAATATTCTAAATCTCGACTAGGGTCATTTTATAATTTTCAGAAGTTTTCGAGGTGTTAAATGAACAATTAAAATTCGGCTAGGGGCCTCTATACAATTTCAGAATTTTCGTAGAGTTAAATAAATATTCAAAACTCGGCTAGGGGCTTATACAAAATTATCAGAATTTTCGGAGAGTTAAATAAATATTCAAAACTCGGCTAGGGGCCTTTGTGCAATTTTCGGAAATTCCGAGGGGCTAAATAAATATTAAATATATCGGTTGGGGATAATTGTAAATTTTCAGAAGTTTTCGGGTACAAAATAAATAATAAATTTCTCGGCTAGAGAAATCGAGAATTTTCAGAAGTTTTTCGGGACTAAATATTTATTAAAAATACTCGGCTGGGGTTAATTGTAAATCAAAAGTTTCGGGGCAAAACTGAAATTTTAAAATCCGGGCAGATTTGTAATTTCTAAAAATTTTTGGGACTTAACCTGAAATTTTGAAATCCGGGGCAGATTTGTAAATTTGAGAAAATTTTCGGGTCTTAAATAAATTTTGAGGATAATTTTTGGGTCATTTTATAATTTTCAAAGATTTTCGGATGTTAAGTTAAAATTTTCAAATCCGCGTCCTTAAAAGTAAAATTATGAGATTGTGGGGTTTTAAGAAAAAAAAAATTTGGAAAAATATTTTTAAATTAGGAATTTAGGTATTATTTTAAAAATTTGGGACTTAAAGTGAAAATAATTAAATTTTGGAACCATTAGTGAAATTCGGAGTGGGAGTTCGATGAGTAAGGTTTCGGGCCGAGTAAATCGGAACGCGGGTCTTGGGGCCGATTATTTAGAGTACGATAGTTTTCGGATCGGGCTGAGCTGATACCTTGGGCCGATACGTGATATAGAGATTTGCATTGTTATGTGTTGCATTTTGTTTGCACGACATTTGCATACACGTGTTACGTGGGGAGAGGATCGTGCGGAGTCACCGAAAAATTGTACAGTGATGTTGAGTGGGGTAGTTTATGACTGATTGATGGTCGTCGAATTGTATGAGTAGTGAGGTTAGGACTAAGGCGCACTATATGATTGAGATGTGGGGAGTGGGCCTCCCGAGCTACTGACCCTTGTGGGGAGTGGGGCCTCCCGAGCTACTGACCCCTGCGCGCGTGTTGCCTTTAGTCCTAAGCCTCGGGCCCTGATGTGATGTGATGTGATGTGATGTGATGAGATGAGTTGAGATGAGATATGAGACAAGAGTCGAGCGTGCATTTTGTGAGATGTAATGGTACGGGGATGTGAGAGCACGTGCATACATGCATATTTTCATCTACTGGGCAAAGGCTCAGGGTTTACGTGTGTAGGTACGAACGTCGGACGTTGGGAAACGTCACGACTAAGCGGCTGATGGCGGTGACTCCACGGACTTTTGAGGGTGGCGCAGTACATGGGACGCGACCTGTGAAACGAGTTTATGTTTCGTGTTTTTTTAAATTTGGGTTAGGACTTCTTGGGCTTCGGCCCAATGAATAGAAATATGTTTGGTTTTGCACCTATGGATTTAGACATTGAACGTATTTGTATTATTATGTTTTAAAATCTTTAATTAAATGGGCTTTCCGCTGCTTACGCTGCGAAAATCCGCCAAAATACGTATCTAGGAAGTTGGGTCGTTACAGGTGGTATCAGAGCCTTAGGTTATAGATTCTGTAGACTGTCCATGTACTGCCGCTCAAAAGCCTGGAGGATCAGCCTACGCCTGTAAGTTTAATACGTAATTAAGTTACGTAATTATGTGCTTTACGATTTTCTGATATATGCTTTACGTGAATGTTTGTGTGAATCTTATGTGCTCCTGAATGTGTTCGAAAGTTAGAGATTTCATACTTTTACACTTAGATTGGTAGGAGAATCTCGATTAAATTAAGGTAGGGAGAGAAGGAAAAAAAATTGGATCTTTGATCAAATTTGGGGTTGCTTTGAATTTTGGGTAAAAATTTGGGTTAATTTGGAAATTCTTCAAAATTTAAATTTTGGGCCTTTTTCAAAATTTGGGCTTGACTGAATTGGACCAGCTGAAATTCGGGAAGCTAAAATAAATAAGCGGCGAAATAAAGGAGAGTCGAACGATATAAAATTTTTAAAATTAGGAGCTTGTATACAATTTTGAAAATGAGATGAGGACGTAGAGAAAACATGATAGAGTCGATGCATAACGATTACATAACTGAAAATCATATTACAACCCGAAAAAAAAACGTTTAGAAGATAAAACATCGACGACGTTCGGGAAGTTCTGCCGGCGTCTTCCAATATGCCCCACAAAGACGCGGCTTCCCATGATTTAACCTTCCACAAATTAAACACAAGTGCAGTGAGTGGCAACCCACATCACTAAAATGGCAATTGCAGCGAAGAGCAATCCCAAAAGAAGGAATAACTCAAATTTAAGCTTTTCGAGATTTTCCCTCCAAAAAGGTTCCTGAGGAACATCCTCACGGTCCGCATTTCCTCCAAGATTATACATTGCAAAAATTAAATGATGTGGTTAGAGAGAATTGTGTTGTGGTGCATAGCGTGCATCAAGCAACTATTTATAGGGGTGAGTGAAGCGAAGGATAAACAGCATTAATTTCGAGTTTCCTTCGAACGCCGTATAAAGATAAACTTCATAAATTTCGAGATCAGATTTTTCTTCGAAACGCCGTAATCTTGATTTGAGAGATCACGCACAGGAAGAAAATCACATTGGATTTTTATCACAAAAATCCAATCCAAAATCTCGAAGAAAGATGTTGATGTCCATTGCGACAAAGAAATTGTGCTCACGTTTAAATCAATGCCGTATTTACATGCACGCGTAGACTCTGTCGCATCAATGAAATTAGTACGGCGAACTAATGCACAAACACGGCTGAACTTCATCCTATGTCCACGGATCAACCGAGCTTCCTTTCTTATGGATCACAACACGGAAGTTACAGATCTTTATCTCTTCTACAACTCTCGTGTTTTCACCTCACGATGATTTTCACTCTAAAAGAAGTTACATGCTCGAGAAAGTAAACTAGAAATCCGACATTAATAAGATAGAAATCATGTTTTAAGCGTGATTCGCGATCTATCTTCACCGTCCATTTTATCCGATCGAACACTCCACAAGTCGCCACGTGGTATTGCATTTCTGCGTGTTAGAGCAAGAATCGCATGCAACTCTGTAAGTGAAATAGCACCTTCACTATCATCCGTCCGATTTTTGATTCAACGCTCACGATTCACCATCCGATTCTTTCACTTCTTAAACATCTCAGTCGTCGATCTTTTCGCGCGATATCCTAGGAACATAATTAAATCTTCAGCCTTCAAATCCTGACCATTAGATCGCGTGCCTTCTTGGATCCAACGGCAGCTGCTCATCGTGACAATAACGGTGAAGAAAGCCAGACTTAACTTATGAAGAACGTTCCATTTAAGTGGACGAAAGCATGTGAAGAAAATTTCCAGGAGTTGAAGAAACGACTGACAACAGTTCTTGTTCTTAAATTGCCTTTGGTATCGAAAGATTTTCAGTATACAGTGATGCCTTAAAAAAAATGGCTTGAGTGCGCGTTGATGCAGAACGGGAAGGTAATTACGTATGCCTCCCGACAGCTCAAAATCCTACGAGAAAAATTACCCCACACACGATTTGGAACTCGCAACCGTGGTGTTTGCCCTGAAAATCTAGCGACATTATCTACACGGAGAACGATACGAGATTTTTTTTAACAGACCATAAAACCCCAAAGTACTTCTTCCCGCATAAGGAGTTAAACATGAGGCAATGACGATGGTTCGAGTAAGCAAAAGACTACGATTGTGTGATGAATTATCACCCAGGAAAAGCGAAAGTAGTCGCAGAAGCTTTGAGCCGTAAATCAGTTAATACGAACCTGTGCCAACCCGGAGTGGAAATAATCAATTTCGGGAAGATCGAAATAAAACTAGCAGCCTTAACGTTGAAGCCAACACTGTTAGATCGAAATCTTGAGGCAAAAAAAAAAAAAAACGTAAAGGGTCATGATGCAATCTGGGTGATCGTCGACAGATTGACTAAATCAGCCCATTTCCTGCAAATCAATCAAACTTGTTCCATGGAGAAGTATGCAGAGCTGTGCATAAAAGAAATTGTGAGACTCCGTGTGATCCCGATTTCAATCGTCTCGGATCGGGATTCGAGGTTTCTGTCCCAATTCTGAGTGAGATTACAAAAGGCCATGAGGACGAAATTGTCCTTCAACACGGCATATCACCCTCAGACGTACGCACAGCCTGAGAGAACAATCCAGACGCTCGAAGATATGTAGAGAACGTGCAATCTGAATTTCCAGGTAGAGCAAATACCTTCCACTAATAGAGCTTTTCTATAACAACAGCTATCAAGCCACAATCGATATTACGCCTTACGAAGCCTTGAACGAGCGTAAATTGATCCCCAACTCATTGGGATGCAACCGGCAGAAAGCGTTGTTGGGTCCTGCAATGATTCGTGAAATGACTAAAGCTGTGGGAAAAATCCGGGAGAGGATGCAGACGGCCCAAAGTCGTCAGAAGAGTCATGCAGACAATATACGAGTGCCGTTGTAATTAAACGAAGGTGATCAAGCCTTTAAAAAAAAAATCACCAATGAGAGGCGTGAAGCGATTCGGGAAAAGGGCAAATTGAGCCCAAGATACATTGGCTCTTTCAAAATACTCAAGAGAGTAGGAGAAGTTGCGTATCAGCTGGGTTACCGCCTCGTTAGCCCAAGTCCACGACGTATTTCACGTATCAACTTTACGTAAATACGTTGCGAACCCCAATTAGGTGCTGAGAAGCGAATCACTTCATCAACAATTGAAGCCGGACTTGAGCTATAAAGAAAGGCCGGTGGAAATTTTGATGTACGAGGTGAAACGTCTTCGAAATAATAACATACCCCTCGTGAAGGTCTTGTGGCGGAAACCAAGTATTGGAAGAAACCACTTGGAAATGAGAAAACGAAATGAGAAAGAAGTACTCCGAATTATTTTCCGTACTGTAATTTCGGGGACGAAATTCTTATAAGGGGGGGAGGATGTAATACCCGCAAAAATTTATACGGGATTACTTCAATAATATTCGAAATGTACGAAATTGACTTTCGAACAAGAAACGATTTCTTTTCGAAACGAGCCCAAAATTTACAATTGGGCCAGAAAAATTTAAAAGGACCAAAATTTATTTATGGGCCAAATGAAGAAAATAATGACCCAAAATAAAGGTTGGGAGTTGGGTCCTTTAATAAAATTTAATTGGGCCGAAAACAAGAAGTGAAAGCCCAAATAAATAAATAATTTAAAAAAAATAGTAGTAATAATAATAATAATAATAATTTAATTATGGCTAAAATAAATTAAGAGAAAATAAATAAATATGTACCTCCATGTGAGGTTTGTACAATAAAATAAAATAATAACTATAAAATAAATATCTTTACATAATGAGGTAATAAAACCAAAAGAGAATAAAACCACCTAATCACTAGATAAGAACAAGGTATCCCCATCTAATACATCTCATCTCCTTACATGAGGACAAAATGATAACTAATAAACCAAAGAAAACAAGAGAAGGGAGGGGGAAAAACGTGAGAGAGGGAAGGAAAGAAAGAGAAAAGAAGGGAAAAAGAGAGAAAGGAAAGAAAGAAGAGGGAGGGGCCGAGGGAGAAGGAAAGAAAGGAGAGAAGAAAAAAAAAAGAAAGAAAGAAAAGGGGGAGAAGAAGAGAAGGAAAGAAAGGGGGAGGAGAAAAAAAAAACCCGCGGACACGTGAGGAGCTCGGGATCGAAATCCTAGGGTCGGGATCACGTAAAAATAACCCGTAACGTCGCTCTATACGGACGTAAGGTAGGTGAAGATCACCTACACGCGTAAACAATTTTTTTTAACTCGTGATTTCTATGTGTTGCATGGTAATTTACGTGGTCGTATGAAATTTGTGATTTACATGCTAATATATATGCTCGAACGTGATCTCATGCTCGTTATATGAATACTTGTGTGTCGTCACCATTCTATGCCGTTCCATTTTCATGCTACTTGCGTTTGGATCGTAAACTGTTCGGGGTTTAGGTAGAAAGATTGGAAATTAGGAAATTTAGGAGCAAATTCGGGTATTTTATAAATTAGGGTTTTCTAGTGTTTTTTTTTTTAATTCAAAGGTCTAAAATAAATATTCTAAAACTAGGTTGGGGTGATTTGTGTAATTTTTAGAAATTTAGGGTGTTAAATAAATATTCTAAATCTCGACTAGGGTCATTTTATAATTTTCAGAAGTTTTCGAGGTGTTAAATGAACAATTAAAATTCGGCTAGGGGCCTCTATACAGTTTCAGAATTTTCGTAGAGTTAAATAAATATTCAAAACTCGGCTAGGGGCTTATACAAAATTATCAGAATTTTCGGAGAGTTAAATAAATATTCAAAACTCGGCTAGGGGCCTTTGTGCAATTTTCGGAAATTCCGAGGGGCTAAATAAATATTAAATATATCGGTTGGGGTTAATTGTAAATTTTCAGAAGTTTTCGGGTACAAAATAAATAATAAATTTCTCGGCTAGAGAAATCGAGAATTTTCAGAAGTTTTTCGGGACTAAATATTTATTAAAAATACTCGGCTGAGGTTAATTGTAAATCAAAAGTTTCGGGGCAAAACTGAAATTTTAAAATCCGGGCAGATTTGTAATTTCTAAAAATTTTTGGGACTTAACCTGAAATTTTGAAATCCGGGGCAGATTTGTAAATTTGAGAAAATTTTCGCGTCTTAAATAAATTTTGAGGATAATTTTTGGGTCATTTTATAATTTTCAAAGATTTTCGGATGTTAAGTTAAAATTTTCAAATCCGCGTCCTTAAAAGTAAAATTATGAGATTGTGGGGTTTTAAGAAAAAAAAAATTTGGAAAAATATTTTTAAATTAGGAATTTAGGTATTATTTTAAAAATTTGGGACTTAAAGTGAAAATAATTAAATTTCGGAACCATTAGTGAAATTCGGAGGGGGAGTTCGATGAGTAAGGTTTTGGGCCGAGTAAATCGGAACGCGGGTCTTGGGGCCGATTATTTAGAGTACGATAGTTTTCGGATCGGGCTGAGCTGATACCTTGGGCCGATACGTGATATAGAGATTTGCATTGTTATGTGTTGCATTTTGTTTGCACGACATTTGCATACACGTGTTACGAGGGGAGAGGATCGTGCGGAGTCACGGAAATATTGTACAGTGATGTTGAGTGGGGTAGTTTATGACTGATTGATGGTCGTCGAATTGTATGAGTAGTGAGGTTAGGACTAAGGCGCACTATATGATTGAGATGTGGGGAGTGGGCCTCCCGAGCTACTGACCCTTGTGGGGAGTGGGGTCTCCCGAGCTACTGACCCCTGCGCGCGTGTTGCCTTTAGTCCTAAGCCTCGGGCCCTGATGTGATGTGATGTGATGTGATGTGATGTGATGTGATGAGATGAGTTGAGATGAGATATGAGACAAGAGTCGAGCGTGCATTTTGTGAGATGTGTTGGTACGGGGATGTGAGAGCACGTGCATACATGCATATTTTCATCTACTGGGCAAAGGCTCAGGGTTTACGTGTGTAGGTACGAACGTCGGACGTTGGGAAACGTCACGACTAAGCGGCTGATGGCGGTGACTCCACGGACTTTTGAGGGTGGCGCAGTACATGGGACGCGACCTGTGAAACGAGTTTATGTTTCGTGTTTTTTTAAATTTGGGTTAGGACTTCTTGGGCTTCGGCCCAATGAATAGAAATATGTTTGGTTTTGCACCTATGGATTTAGACATTGAACGTATTTGTATTATTATGTTTTAAAATCTTTAATTAAATGGGCTTTCCGCTGCTTACGCTGGAAAAATCCGCCAAAATACGTATCTAGGAAGTTGGGTCGTTACACATACTTTCTTCCATTGATACTCTGAGTCTGCATCGGACCACAGAGATCCATGTGAATTAGTTCCAATGGTCGAGAAGTAGACGCAATTTGCTTGACGTGATGAGATGCTCGCTTCATTTTTCCTAGGTGACATGCCGAACAGTGATGCTCTTTTTGTAGTAGTATAGTTGGAAGACCGTGACCAACTTTTTCGTTGAAAGGTGTTGGAGAGCTTTCATATTTAAATGAGACAGCTGTCGAGGGCCGCACAGACGTCAGGTTGATCGTGTAAAGATTGGATCTCCGAAGTCCTTGAAGGAGTTCTGTGTCCTGACAATCCAAAATTCTGCACCGGTCAGCATGGAAGACCACCTGGAAGCCTTTGTCACAGAATTGGCCTTGCGTTCCTCACCTAGGAGAGCATAATTATTTTCCACGGTTAGTTTAGCGGCTTGACAGGCATCGAAATCCTTACTAAGCTCACTAAGCTCACTAATCTTAGCATTCGATGTTTCTAATTGAGCTTTTAAGTTAGTGATCTTAGAGGTAGATTCGGTTATCCTACAATTTAAAATGACTTTCTCGTTGAGATTTCTAACCAAGCAATTGTAGTTATTTGCTAGCCTATCTTCTAATTCCTTAATCTTTTCGCTCTGTTGTCCTAGTGGAGGTTGACTAGTCTCTCTAGACTGTAGGCTCTTAGTAAGTTCATCTATTTTTGCTCTAGAGCTCCTAAGTTCTTGTTCGAGACTATCTATCTTCTCCTAAGCTCTCTCAAGTTCGTTCTCTACTTTCTTTATACTTTTCTGCTCACGTTTCATGTTAGCATATTGCTTTTGATATGATTCTAACATGGTCAATAATGTGGAAGGAGTGACTACCTCATCTGAAGACATGGATGCATTGTCGTCGTCCGTACGAGTGGATGTTTCGGCGTCCAGTTCGTTGACGAGATGGGCCATGAGGGCTAAGTTCTCTTCTTCGGAGCTCGACGTGTCCTCGAGCCATTGGTCCTGTTCGGCCATGAAAGCTACTCCAGCTTCTTTCTGTTTTGTCAATTGAAGCTTCCTGGAGTAGTAGTTTGCATCTCTTTTCTTCGGGAGAGTGCACTCTTTGGCGAAGTGACCTGCTTTGCCACAGTTAAAGCATTTGTTAGTCTCTTTGGGATTCTTGACCTCGAAACTCTCCGGAGCATGTTCTTTGTTCTTGGAGCTTGTAGTCCGAAGTCTATTGGTTGAAGACTTCTTCTTGAAGTACTTCTTGCTCATCATTTGTCCAATGAGAGCTAACTGTTTTCCAAGGGCTTTCATGTTCGGCTTGATGTCGGAGTCCGATTCATCTTCCGACTCTGATGATGAAGGTGGCCTAACGATCTTATCGTTTCTTGATCTTGTGCTCCTCTTCTCCGAGACTAAGGCAACCGTGTCATCGGTTTGTTTGCCTTTCTGCTCTTTGGTGATCTCGCGGATATCCTCCTCATGCTGAGCGAGATTATCGAAGACGGCATGGACATCCAACTCCTCTAGATCTTTGTTTTGTCGTATTTCAGTGGATATCTTCTTCCATTCCGTGGGCAGAGAAGATAGAAATCTTATGTTTGTCTCCATGTTTGTCTTCGTTATTTCTATCTTCCTCATTTCATTGAGAAGAGTAAGGTATCATTGGTTGATCTCGTTTAGACTCTCCTCCGGCTTTGCTTTGAATGAGTCGTAAGCAGTGAGAATGTTCGCCTTCTTGGCCTTTATGCCAACCTCCGTCCTTTGCATACAGCTGGTAGATCATCCTATGCAGCTCATCCCACATCATGTGGCCGATGTAAGGCTGTCGATTTGTCTGTATATATCGTTGGGAATGCCCTGCATAAGGGTATTCATGGCTACTAAATCAGCCTTAGCTCGAGCTCTTTCCTCCAGAGAGTATTCTCTAGGCTCCTTTAGTCGCCCAGAAGCTGGAATTGCTGGAGTAGCTGTTTCGTCCCCGGGGTACATGAACCCAGAACTGTGCCGGTCCCTCTTCAAGGGACTTCAGTAGATTTTCGGCTTGATCCTTTAGAGCGATGAAATTCAGAAAGCTGCTTCTCCACACTGTGTATTCGCCTCTTTGCAAGATCGGCGGACGGTTGTCATTTCCGAGTGAGTATGCATCCATGTTTGTATTGTAGTCGAGTTGTTGAAGGATCTTCGTTAATTGTTTTGAAAGTTGAAGATGATGTAATGTGCTTCACAAGTGACAAAATTTGTTAGTAGCGTTTGATTCGAAAATTAGAAAGACAATTATTTTCGATTCAATCTCTAAAGTTTGATCGAAATTAATTCCGTCGAGATAGAATGTACTAAGTACTGTTCTCGTGCGAGAAATTTTGTCAGCGTGATATTTTACGAGCGAAATAAATTGCTCAAAATCATTCGATCTAGAAAAATTTCTTGATCGTGAATTTATTTCGATCGTAAAGTAACAGTACGTTAGTAAGTTTCTCGACAAGTCAAAATAAATCTGTTGACTAGAAAAATTTTCTCGCTTGTAAATGATTTTCGCCTGGTCAAACGTTAAAAGGTTTGACTGAAAAAGGTTTTCGAGTGAAAGTTTTTATGCATGCAAAGTCAAAATAAGTCTCTCTCGAAAACGTTTTTCGCTGTATAATGCTCGAGAAATATTTCTAACTAAAATCGTTTCTGCTGATGACGATTCTAGCGCTGACTTCGTATTCTGACCGAGAAAAATTCTCGCGCTAAGTTTATCGATCGAGAAACTAATCCGATCGCAAATCTTAGCGAGAAAAATTTGAGCAATCGAGAAAAATTCACAGAATACGATTAACACAAATTCGAGCAAAAACAAAGAAACAGATCGTGAAATTTGAGGTAATTGCTTGCAATCAAGTACTATCACGCACGAACAAGCAATTAAACACGTTATGAAGCAAAATATATCGAATTTGATCAAAATCAGAACGTGTTCTTCATGTTCTTCGCCAACAGTAACACGCAGAAGCAATTCAATCCTAAAACTCGAAGTTCAAACTGCTACAGAACTGATCGCAGTGATGATCTAACACTTAAACAAGCACAGAAACACCAAATTCAAGTCAATTAAGCACAGAATTAAGCTTTTGGATCGAAAAAGGTTTTCGCGCCAAATCTGTTCTTCGATGAACAGTATCTAGAAAATGATTTTCGATCCAATTCTAACAATTTTCGATTCAAAATAGAACGAATCTGCTCTGATACCAATTGTTAGGTCCTACGATTAACAACTCTACGATCTTAGGCTAGAAGTCATAGTAATTCTATCGTTTAGATAAACAATTGAATTCGATCGAAAAACTCAAATGAAGTACAAGAGAGAGAATTTGAGTAGAGTGAGAAAGTTACTGTAGTTTCTCTCTCTAGAAATCAAATTGCAAGCCTTTCGGATCAATTCTAAAAACTTTCTCTATCCAGCTCAATTGATTTACATGTATTTATATCAAACAAACTTGGTATAAATATCAAACTAGTCCTAATCTAAGGACCAAAACGCCCCTAATTACAAGAACAACTAATGAAATCAAACACAATTACAAATGGTATTCTACAGATTTAACACGAGAAAAAAATTTGCGTTTTGAAGAGACGTTTCAAAATGGATCGTGATTACAAGATAAATTACCCGAGAAATTATTGTTTGAGAAATTTTAGTATTTGCGTGAGTTTCAAGAAAAATTCTTGGACAGAAAAAAAATCCTCAGTTGAAAATTATCTTCTCTGATTTTAAAATTTCGCATGTGAGAAAGTTTCTCAGTTTTGAGAATTTTCAGGTTAAAAAAATCAGTTTGGAAGAAGTATCGCGGGTTGAAGTGTGGTTTTAGAAAGTTTCTCGGATTTGAAAAGTCGTGGTTTTGAAAAATTTTCTCGGAAGAAAGAAACTTTCTCGGCTGAGAATTTCTTGGATTTGACAAACTTTCTCAGTTTCAAAGAATTTTCGCGGATTTGAAAACTGTCTTGGTTTTAAAAAGTTTCTCGACTTAGAAATATTTCTCAGCTTTTGAAAATTTTCGCGGCTCAGATAAATTTGCTCAGCTTTCGAAAATTTTCGCGGCGCAGATAAATTCTCGGAATAGACTTTCTCGGGTATAAAATTTCTCGGATTTTGAAGAATAAGCAGTTGAGAAAAAGTGAAGTGAAAATGAAGTGAAACAGAGAAATTTTCGCGGTTTTAGAAAGATTCTCAAAATGAAATTTCTCGGATATAAAAATTTCGCGGACTTCTACGACGCAACAGAAAACTTTCGCCACCAAGAACAAGTGTTCACTGTTCCATTGCTGTCGCGCGTTTTGCCAGAAATAGTCCGGTTTTCACTCAAATCTCAACCAAAATCACTGAAACTTGATCCAAAACTTCAGAAATTCTTCCCTAAACACATAATCGACCGATTTGTGGGCTAAAAACAACAAACAAACGGATCAAATCGACCAAAAACAGAAAATGGCCGAGATGACTTTTTCTGAAGATTTTTTGCTTCGATCTTGCTCAATCGTTAAAACTGATCCAAAAGTGTTCTAAAAACATTTTAGGCATAGAATCGATCTGGGGGAAGATTTTAAACATAAACACGGAGTATTAAAACCCCAAAACGAATTCAAAATACCCGAAAGTGATTTTTTGCCCAAAACACCTTTGATCTTTCTCGGAATCGAACGGAACGGGATTCAAATCAATGTAGATCGATCCACGTTTGCTCTGATACAACTTGTTGGTCCCAATTGCACCAAACAAGGAATCAAAGAGGCTTGGATGGAATGAAAAAGGGAGAGGTTCTCACCTTCAAGTGTGTGGATTGTGTGAAAAGTAGGGTTAGCCTTTTGATCTTTGATTACTTTAAAAATAGTGATGGTAATACCTTATATACCACATTAACCCTAGGTATATTAAGGCCCAAACACTAAAGATTAACTAATTACATTCTAGTCCAAAGCCCAAGCTAAAAGGATAATTACAAAAGATAACCCAAGACGTAAACTAATGACACAATCTATTAAATATCCTAACATCGCGCGACCGTTTTTTGGGTACACGGGTGGAAGAGGATGCGGCGCGACTCGATGACTTTTTAGTAGTGGAGGTGGGGTTTTGGCTAGCGGGGTTAGGAGCAGCGGGGTTGGTCTGCTCTGTAGGAATAGTGTGTAGTGGACTCTCGCGGAATGAAGTGGTGGAGGCGAGATATTCTCGAACGTGTGGATTTGTCGGGTCGGCATAGGCAAGTACTTCGTCCGGGATGATCATAGCGTGTCGATCTTTCGCCGTAGTGTTTTTCTTGGCGAACTTCGCGACAACGGGGATCACGAAATGTTCACTCGCCGTGCGGATGCGGGTGGAGAATATGCGGAAGTGTTTGATGAGCGCTGGGAGCCATCGCATGTAAGGGACGAAGCGGTTCTTGAAGTCCTTGGCGATTTCCCGATCGCGACGTTGAATCATAGAGACAAGATCCATCCAGATGATCTCAGTGTAGTTGTACTTGTGGTTGTGTGCGATGCCGGTTAGGATGGTAAGGATTTGGTGGTTCCCGTGGTCCTGGCCAGCATGCTTGCCTGACATTCATTTGTTCAGTAGGAGGTACAGAGTCCGCCAGGGTTGAGGTAGGTTGCGTGTGGTGACTTCGCTGAGAACGATCGGGCCTTGCTTCTTCTTGTTTTCAGGTTGATAGCCCAATCTGTCGATGTCGTCGATGAGTTGTTCGTGCGTCGGAAGTGGTTCGTAAGGTGAGTAGACTGGTAGTTGAAGTACATCTTGGACAATCTTGCGAGTGAGGACCACGATTTCTTGATTGATTTCGGCGGACATTGCTGAAGCTATGTGGTGCGGTCCAGTAATCTGCAATGTGTGCCAGAACTGTTGGAGATGACTTGGGCTTCTGGCTCGCCATGCGTGAGGGCGTGTCGGAGGGGATGCCCTTTGAGGATCTCTATGATGACGGGGGCATCGCACCGAAAGTTGGCGAAGTCCACCATGTGATTGTTTGGCATAAAGGCAGCCCATCGACTTGTTGGGAAGACCTGCTCGATCGGTGGAACAAATGTTAGCGTATTGAGCTCGATGCGAGCGACGTCCCTTTGGATTGCTGCAGTCTCAGGTGCTTCAAGTGCTTCTTGATTTGTGTTGGTCATATCTGTGCTCGACAGTAGTTGTAGCATGATTAGTACGGACTAAAACGCGAGAAGATGGATATAAGTAAGTCGTTGGTGAAACAATAAGACGAAAAATAAAAGAACCCAAAATCGGAAAGATAAAGACAAAGGTAAAAATAAAGTTAAAATTAAAGGTAACTTAGAGTCCTTTCAAAATAAAATTGTTAACATTGAATGATGGTCATGTGATGGCGAGTTACGACAATTTTTCGGGAATGAAACGAAGTTTTTTTTTAACACTTAGAAAATTTTTCAGAAGTGAAAGTGTTTATGTGATATGGGAAAATTTTGGTTCATGGGAAAAATTTTGTAGCGGAGAGAAAATTTGCACATGTAGTGTAAAATTTCGCAGGTTATAACACATAGGCAAGTTGAGGAATTTCACAAGTGAGCAGTCTGATTTTCGCATGTAGAGAAATTTTCTAAGTTGTCCAAAAATTTCGCAGTTAAAACATTTTCTCAAATGGTATTAAAGTTTCGCAATTAGAAAAATTTCCAAGTTAGCAAAAATTTCGCAGGGTTTGAATTTTCTCAAGTCGTATGAGAGTTTCGCGGGGTGAGAAAACTTTGAAGAAAATTTGCTCAGGTGATAAAATTTCTCGGTTTGAAATTTCTCAGTTTGATAAGTGATAAAGTTTCTTGGATTGACAATTTTCTCAGGTTGAGAAAGTTGCGTGATCAGCGAAAGAGAAAAATAATGACGCATGGGTTGAGAAATTGTTGAACCACTGTAGCTGTGAAAGAATTTGATCAACACGGATCCGAGAAAAATTGAAGTTCATGGGTTGAGATATAATTGAGTCACTGTAGCCGCGAAATAGTGAAGCTGCGAAAAGATGTCATGTGAAGTGAAGGGTATGAAAATTTCGCGGGGCATGACTCACTGTAGCAGCGAAATTTTAACGTAAAAAAAAATTCTCGGATAAAACTTTCGCCGGAGTTCACTTGCTGTAGCAGCGAAATTTTAACGTAAAGAATTTCTCGGATAAAACTTTCGCGGGACTTCACTCACTGTAGCAGCGAAAATCTATCGTTAAAATATTTTCTCGGAAGAAATTTTCTCGGTGAAGAACATAGTGCGAAAGCGAACGAGACGACGCGATGATATTTGCCTTGGAACCACTCAAATCCTAACCAAAATGTGATAAACTCGACTTAATCGACTCGAAATTGGACGGGCAATACATATTTGGGGGTTTTAAACACCAAATCGTACCACGCGGCCGAATCAAATAATAATCTTAAACCTAAAAATTTTAAAACCGGGGCAAAAACATGATAAAACGAAAGGGAATTGGTTTATTGGGGTGTATTCATACCGAAAAACTGAATTGCAACGACGGAGTATGCAGGAAACGGATTATGTAGGCAGATTGAAGAAGACGATGATGCGAGAGGTTGAGAAATTTTCGATGGGGATGATGCGAAATTTTTGAATTTTCTCGGGAAGTTGAAAGAGTTGTGAAAAGAGTTAAGTGTTTTGGGAGTTTTGTGACTGTCCATGCGAGATATTGAGTAAATGGGCCAAATTTCGCAAGCTTGGTCAAAATTGGGTCCACTTGGTCCAATTTTGACTCCGTTTGATCAAAATTTAAAATTTTGACATTTAGACCAATTTTAACGAAAATTTTTGACTCCGTTTGACCAAAATTTAAAATTTTGACAATTCGACCAATTTTAACGAAAATTTTGACTCGGTTTGACCAATTTTTTTTTAAATAGGAAAAATCAGAAACTCCCCCTTAATCGAAAACTCCCCTTTTAAATAAGAAAAATCAGAAACTCCCCCTTAATCGAAAACCCCTTTTTAAATAAGAAAAATCAGAAACTCCCCCTTAATCGAAAACTCCCCCTCAAGAGACATAATTCAGGCTACTTCGCGAAATTTACACAAGACACATAGAAAATGGAGTAAAATGAAGAAAAATATGTACACTTCATCAAAGTTTATGTAGGGTCGATTGATCATAACTGAAGATTCAACATGCCAACATAGTCACAAGGTGTTGGAATCGTTTGACATCCAACGGCTTTGTGAAAATGTCGGCCATTTGATCTTCGGTAGTTACGCAGTGCAATTCAATCGTCCCTTGTTCGGCATGCTCTTTGATGAAATGGTGACGAATGTCTATGAGTTTCGTTCGCGAGTGATGCACTGGATTACTCGTCACGCAATCACACTCTTCGAGTCACAATAAATGGGAATTTTATCAACATGAAAATTAAAATCTCGTAGTTGGGTTCTCATCCACAAAAGCTGTGAACAACAACTAGAGGCGGCGACATATTCTGCCTCCGTCGACGAAGTTGAGACGCAGTTTTGTTTTGGAGAAGACCAACTCACGAGTTTACTGCCCAAGAAGTGTGCAGCTCCAGAGGTGCTTTTCCGATCCATCTTGCATCCTGCGTAATCCGAGTCGGAGAATCCAACCAGTTTGAACTCAGATTGAGTGGGGTACCACAAACCAAGATTGGGTGTTCCTTTGAGATAGCGGAGAATCCTTTTTACAGCAGTGCAATGGGATTCCTTAGGTATAGCCTGAAAACGACCACAGATTCCTGTCGAGAGAACGATATCCGGTCGACTAGTAGTGAGGTACAGAAGAGAGCCTATTATCCCACGATAGACGGTTTGGTCGACGGGAGCACCAGATGGGTCCGCGTCGGGTCGGCCAGAGGGAGACATAGGTGTAGCGGCAGTCTTAGCATCTTTCATTCCATATTTCTCGAGGATATCATGGATGTATTTGGACTGGTTGGTCTGGGAGTTGCTTTACTTGAAGACCAAGAAAGAAGTTCAGCTCGCCCATCATACTCATGTCGAATTTCTCCTTCATCAGTCGATCCAAAAATGATGTTATCGACATAAATTTGTACAAGCATGATGTCCGGGCCATTCCGCTTAGTGAAGAGAGTTGTATCTAGAGATCCTTTCTTGAATCCTGACTGAACGAGGAAATCTGAAAGGACGTCATACCAGGCTCGGGGAGCATGTTTCAGTCCATGGAGAGCCTTGTAGAGTCGATATACGTGATGAGGAAACTCTTCGCTCAAGAACCCTGTTGATCGACGTACACTTCTTCTTTGAGAAATCCATTCAGAAATGCAGTCTTCGCATCCATTTGGTAGACTTTAAAGTTCTTGTGAGCAGCAAAGGCAAGAAAGATCCGTATAGCTTCGATCCTGGCAACGGGGGCGAAAGTTTCATCGTAGTCGATGCCTTCTTGTTGATTGTACCCCTTAGCCACATGTCTTGCTTTATTGCGGATGACAACGCCATCTTCATCCTTTTTGTTCTTGAAGACCCACTTCGTGCCGATAATGGATCTGTCGCTAGGGCGTGGTACGAGTTCCCAAACTTGTAGACTTTCGAACTGATTTATTTCCTCCTGCATTGCAATCAGCCAATCAGGATCATTGAGAGCTTCAGCTACTCGTGATGGTTCGGCTTGACTGAGATAGCAAGCGAACAGACTTTCATTCATCATAGCCGAACGCATCAAAACACCGGATGTGTGATCCCCAATAATTTGATTCTCAGGATGAGAGCAAACCCAAAGTGGTGCCGCATTTGTGTCGAGTGGAGGCTCATTAGATTGGGGTCCGGTGTCCGAAGAAGAGATTTCAACCGTAGTAGATTAAGAGGGTCCGGCATCAGGATCAGCAATGTTCCCATGGTTGGGTAAAATGTCGTCTTCGTTGAGACTGAGATCATCCAAGTTTGGAGGGACGACATCATTGCCGATAGCCACTGGTGTAGGTGGGGTGGTTGCAGCGGTAGGTTGAGTGGTGGCGACGGGTGTCTTGGGGACTGGATAGAAGTACTCGAAAAGAAGATCGAGATCCAGTTCGCCAGAGTTGCCCTCAGATGAGGAAGTTCCCGTCGATGAAAGTTGACCTTTTGTCAATGACTGTAGAAGACCGGGTTCTGGTCTGATATGAGCAGAAGCCATTTGGTCGCCTTTGTTTTCATCAAAGGCGACGTTTGTGCTCACTATGACTGATCGTTTCTCCTTAAGATAGACTCTGTATGCCCTCGAGTTCAGAGAATATCCAACAAAGATGCCTACAAGTGCTTTCGGATCGAGCTTCCCAAGATGTTGGCGATCATTGGCAACAAAACATCGGCAACCGAAGACCCTTAGATAAGATATATCCGGGTAGGACGGTTATTCAGCATCTCATATGGTGTGCTGTTGAATCTCTTGTGGATAGAAGCCCGGTTCTGCGTGTAGCAAGCCGTTTGAATAGCTTTGCCCCGAGGAGAGTGAGAAGGCCGGATTGGATGAGGAGAGTCCTAGCAGCTTCAACTAGGGTTCTATTCTTACACTCGATGACACCATTCTGTTCCGGTGTCTTCACAAGCTGAGAACTGCTGGGTGATGCCCTGAGTGGCATAGAAATCACTGAGCTTCTTGTTCTTAAACTCAGTTCCGTTGTCAGTTCTGATAATCCGAGTCTTCTGTTGATGAAGATTTTTGGACGTAACAACAAACTCGATGATTAAATCAGGAACTTCATCCTTTGTGCGAACAAGTTTCGTCCACGTGTAGCGCGAGAAATCATCGACAATCACAAGAATATACCGTCTTCCTCCGAGTGTAGCCGTTGGCATCGGGCCACAAAGATCCATGTGCAAGAGCTCGAGGATGAGCTTAGAGGACGGCGTTTCCTTGGAGATGTGAGACGAGCGCTTCATCTTCCCCAATTCACAGGCAGAGCAGAGATGCTCCTTATGATAGGACAGCTGGGGTAGACCGTTGACGAGTTTATTCTGACGCAGTTTGTTGAGAGTCTTGAAATTGAGATGTGAAAGACGTCGGTGCCATAGATCGTTCAACTTGAGTGTAGCACAAGAGAGAAGACATATTGGTCGAGATCGTAAGATTGAGTACGTAGAGGTGAGACGTGCACGTTCCAGAAAGAAAGGCAGTCCCGAGGCATCGATAATGCTGCAGATGTCAGATTCGAAGAGAACCTTGTATCCTTTGACGCAGAAACGACCAATGCAGAAGAGATTGTATCTCAAACCCTCGACGTAAGAGATGCCCTTGATCGTCAGTTTGTAATGGACGAGATCGCCAGTTCCGAGAATTGGCGCCATTTGACTGTTTCCGAAGGAGACCCTTCCAAGATAGCGCTCGGAGAAGTTGCTCAACAGCTCCTTGTTCCCCGTCATGTGTGTGGAGCAACCTGAATCTTGATACCACACACGACAGACCTGCAATCATCAACAAACGTTGGGTCCCCGTTTACTGACGGGACCTTTTTGTGATACAAGTAAAATTTTCGTGCGCTTAACGGGAAATGTGGGGTCTAAATCAGGTTGCACTGGATCTAATTTAGGTTTCCCGTTGTGATTTTTTTGAGGTGGCGGAATTATCGTTTTTCTAACCCATATTTGCCTAACTTCTGCTTGCATGTATGGTGCCTTATGCATGAATTGGCGTGGGGGATGTGGTTGTTGTTTTCGTGCTTCGGTTTTAGTCGCCTTTTGCTTGCGAGCAATAGGTGACTTTGCGCTTGACGATGAAAGACGTGTTCACTTAACCGTAGGTTTAGGCGAAATGGGAGAATGCCAAGGCATCGTAGAGGAGGTTCGCTTGCGTGGTCGGATTGTTGCGTGTTCATGTGTTTCATATTCATGAAAGCATGGGAGAACAAAGTCATTGCAGCAACACATAGACATAAGCTTGGTAAAAGGAAGATATGTTCTGGCAACATAATTATCTAAGTCCTTAAGATATTGAGATTCATTACACAAAGAGGAAAGACGAATATAGGATGGTCTTTTCTTCTTGTCATCGAAGAGCGGATTCACCTTTATTTCAAACGAACTACCTTCCAGAGACGTCGGACTCACATTCCCTGTATCCATAGGAATACGAGAGTTAGTAGTTGAACATGTTTCAATTTCAGGAGCCAGCCTCGCCGTTTTCTTACATTTACATGTTTGAGAATCGGGTACTTGACTCGACGTAGAGGGTCTGTTCGTAGGGGGTCTGTTCGCCGTTTTCTTAGTCAATTCATCTATTTTGAGACTAGAACTCCTAACTTGTTCTTTGAGACTAGCTATTGTTTCCTTAGACCTACGAATCTTTTTCTCTACTTTTATTCCTCGTTTCTGCTCAGTTACAATGTTAGCAAATTTAAAGCTTAACTCAGCTAACAAGTCAGAATTTGTAGAGTCGAAGGTTTCTACCTCCTGAGATGAGGTGGATGTTTTCTCATCGACCGTCTCTGCGGGAGTATCATCTTCCTTTTCATCATCAAGGTGTGCCATTAGGGCAAGATTGTCGGTATCAGAATCTGAGCTGTCCTCTAGCCAGTGGTCCTGCTCTGCCAGAAGAGCTACTCCAGCTTCCTTTGTTTGGTTAGTTGAAGCTTCCTGGAGTAGTAGTTAGCATCCTTTTTCTTTGGGAGGGTGTGCTCCCTGACAAAGTGATCTGTTTTTCCACAATAAAAACATTTTAGTATGTCTTTGGAAATTGTGGCTTCTGACGACTCATCCGACTTGTCTTTATTCTTCGAGCTCGTAGTTCGAATTCTGTTGGCAGAAGATGATGACTTCTTCTTGATGTAGTGCTTTGTCATCATCTTGGCGACTAATGCCAGCTGTTTGCCAAATTCTTTGATCGCAGAGGGAAGTTCTGAATCAGATGTGTCTTCATCCTCTGAGGAGCTAGGGAGCTTGACGTGCTTTTCCTTGCGTGGGTGGGAGCTTTTTTCTCAGAAACTAGAGCTGTGGAGTCCTCGACCTGTTTGCCCTTTTGCTCCTTTTGTAACTCGCCTATGTCTTCTTAATGATGTGCGAGGTTATCAAAAACAGCGTGAATATCCATCTCGTCCAAGTCCTTATTTTGTCGGAGTTGGGTATAGATCTTCTTCCAGTCAGTGGGCAGTGCGGACAGGAACCGAATGTTCATCTCCATGTTAGTCTTTTTTATCTCAATCTTCCTCATTTCGTTGAGAAGAGTGAGGTACCGCTGAGATCGTGTAAGCTCTCCTCACTTTTGGCCTTGAAGGAGTCATAAGCTGTGAGTATGTTAGCCTTCTTAGCATTGGCACCGACTTCGGTTCTTTGCATCATTCGCTCCAGTTCATCCCACATCCCTTTAGCAGTTGGGATGCTATCTATTTGTCTATAGATATCATTCGGGATGCCCTGCATCAGTGTGTTCTTAGCTATAAGATCTTCTCTTGCTCTTCTTTTCTCAGCTTCATCGTACTCACTAGGTAATTTTATTCGCTTGGTGGGCTCGATTGGAGGATTGTTCGAGCTATCACCTTCTTGGATTATATAAAAAGTTTCCGGTCCCTCATGAAGTGATCTGAGCAGATCTTCAGCCTGATCTTTAAGTACGATGAAGTTTAAGAACCGACTTCTCCAAACTGTGTTTCACCCCTTTTGAGAGTTGGAGGACGATTATCATTTCCTAGAGAATAGGCATCAATTTCTTCTTTGAGTTGATGTAGGATCTTAGTATGGTGTTTTGATGTCTTGTACTGATATGGTGTGCTTCACAAGTAGCAGATTAGTTAGTAGCGTTTGATTCTAGAGCAGTTTCGAGAATAATTTTTGACTCAATCTTACTAACTAATTTGTTACTTGCGAAGCATATTACATCATTTCAAACCATCAAAACAACCAACGAAGATCCTTAATCAACTCTTCAACAAAACAAAATGGATGCTTATGCGCTTGGAAATGACAACCGTCCTCCAATCCTTAAAAGAGGCGAATACACAGTCTGGAGAAGTAGGTTCTTGAACTTCATTGAGCTCAAAGATCTGGCCGAAAACTTACTAAAATCACGCGAAGAGGGACCCACACAGTTTTGGGTTACTCAAGAAGGTGACAATGGCAATAATCCTTCCGTCCAACACGATAGACGATTGAAGCTTCCTAGTGAGTACGATGAGGATGAGAGACTAAGAGCAAGGCCGATCTAATAGCTAAGAACAATCTGATGTTGGGCATCCCCAACGATATCTACAGACAAATAGACAGTCTTCCAATGGCTAAGGGGATGTGGGATGAACTACACAAGATGATTCAAAGAACCGAAGTAGGCATCTAGGCTAAGAAGGCGAACATACTTACGGCGTACGATTCCTTCAAAGCAAAGAATGAGGAGAGCTTGCATGATCTTTATCAGCGGTATCTCACTCTTCTCAATGAAATGAGGAAAATTGAGATGAAGAAGACTAATATCGAGATATATGTGGTGTTTTTGACAATCTCGCTTAACATGAAGAAGACAACAGCGAGATACAAAAAGTATAAAAGGACAAACAGACCGAAGACTCCATAGCTTTAATTTCAGAGAAGAAGAGCTCCCGCTCACGCAGGAAAAGCATGTCAAGCTTCACAGCTCTTCAGAGGATGAGGAACCATCGGATTCAGAGCTTCCTTCTGAAGTCAGAGATTTTGGAAAACAGTTTGCCTTAATTGCCAAGATGATGACGAGGCAGTACTTTAAGAAGAGGTCATCATCTTCTACTAATCTCTTTGAAATACAAGCTCGAAGAACAAAGAAAAACCAACTGAGTCCTCAAAAGCCACAAGCTTTAAAGACCCACTTAAGTGTTTCAACTGTGGGAAAATTGGTCATTTCGCCAGAGAGTGCACCCTTCCGAAGCAGAATGATGCCAACTACTACTCCCGGAAGCTTCAACTCACTAAACAGAAGGAAGCTGGAGTAGCTCTGATGGCTGAACAGGACAACTGGCTAGAGGATTCAGACGCCAATAATCTTGCTCTCATGGCGCGCCCGAGGATGACAAGGAAGGTGGAACTTTTGCTAGGACGGATGACGACTATGCATCCACATCATCTAAGGAGGTAGTAACCTCTGACTCTACACATTCTGACCTGTTAGCTGAACTAGAATCTAGGTATACTAACATGGTACTTGAGCAGAAACCAAGGATAAAGGTAGAGAAAAATCTTCTTAGGTCTAAGGAAATCGTAGCTAGTCTTGAAGAAAATCTTAGGAGCTCTAATCTCAAAATAGAAAAATTAACTGAGAGACTCCAATCCTATGAGACTACGCACATCCTATTCAAAAGCATAGTTCGATAGTAAAGGAACTAAAACAGGCTAGACATGAACCACAAATGTCTACTTAGGAACTTAGATGAGAAAAATCATTTTAAGTGTAGACTTGAAGCCGCAAGTAAGAAGGTCACTAGTCTCGAAGATGAATAGCTAAGTCAAATTCTAAGATTAGTGATTCGAGAAAAAGTCTAGATACCTGTCAAGCCGAAGATGTCACGCCCTCACAAATTTGACCAAGAGTCGGGGCAAATCGGGCGATGACCATGCGAGCCAAGAGTGTCGAGGCGCCTCAGATCAAGACTTTTGGGACCGGCCAAGCTTGTCGCGTGCGGGACGTCGATCTAACCAAGCGAGGCCGAGGCACGAAGCACCCGTTAGGCAGGGAGACGGGGCTAACGAGGTTTACCACGATTATTGGCCCATCCGGATTCGCGTAGAACCTTCCGAAAGATCGTGGAACCATACGGAACAGTGCGGGTCATTCCAGAGAGTCAAGAGTCCAAGTGTGGAGAATGCTATGGAACTCTCTAGAGAGGAATATCCCTTGAGATATTCCTAGAATAATCTAGATTGTAAATAATAGCCATTAGATCGAGTAGATCTTAGCCGTCCATCGGGTTGGACAACTTGTATATATAGGGGCTTAGAGTAGTTCATTGGCAACAAGTGGTGATTGCCTTCATTGTAAACACTTGTATTCCTTTAGTGTGAGAAAGAGTCGAGATCTCTCTCTAAGATACTTGTGTGGGTATTCCTCTTGCACTTAGGCACGTTCAAGCCGAGGGTTGTCCGACACTTTGCTTTCTTTCGTGAGCGTTTTGGGAGGCTGACCTAGTGAAGCACGCCAGGGCCGGCTTAAAGGACTAGGTGCCGCACGGGAGCTAGCAAGCCAAAGTCTAGGTCCGTGACAAGTGGTATCAGAGCCAAAGTTAGCGAAGATGGCCGAGAAAAATGCGCAAGTGAACGAGGAGAGGGGTCGTGATCCGGCTCCTAGCCAAGGTGGGAGGAAAAAGCGGGACCAATCGAAGGCGCGAGACCCTTGTCCGTTGGAAGGCTCGCGGAGATGGGCCAAATTGTTGCAACCATAGGGGGGCGGCTCGAGGATGTCGAGGTGAACGTGGCAACTCTAGAGGAGCACGTTCATGAGGAGCTCGATAAGGTCAAGGCCGACATTGAGATGGTTGTGACGGTAAGGGATATTGTTGAGACCTTGCAGGGGCAGTTCTCAAGGAGTTCGAGGCCACCAAGGAGGATTCGAAGGCATTGAGGGAAGCCAACGAGGTCCTGAAGGCCGAGAATGAGGTCTTGCGAGGCGAGATGGCCAAAATGAGGAAGGCCATGGATTCGCTGCAAGAGCAAGTGGCATTATGCCGAAGGTTGGCACTAAGCGGGGGAGGCAACGGAGCTAGCTCGACGGGGGAATCGACTAGCCAAAGGCCTATCGATGTGCCAAAGACGTGTGGGTTCAACGGCAAGCGAGACGCCAAGCTAGTGGAGGACTATCTTTGGCGAATGGAGCGGTACTTTGAGGATCTAGGCATCGTAGAGGAGGCGTGCAAGATCCCTACTGCAAGCAACTACCTCACCGAGACTGCGGCATTATGGTGGGGACGTGTGCATGCCGACATAGAGAGGGGCACGCGTGGCTTGGACACGTGGGAGGAGTTCAAGAGGGAACTCAAGCGCCACTTCTATCCCGAGAATGTGGTCTATGAAGCCAGGAAGAAGTTGCGGGAATTGAAGCATCGAGGCTCAATTCAGGCATACGTGGACGAGTTCACGATGCTAACTCTTCAGATCCCTACCATCACGGACGATGATAGGTTGTTCAACTTCATAGATGGGCTACAAAGTTCGGCTAGGCAGGAAGTCCAACGTCGGGGTGTCAAGTCGGTGGACGAGGCCATAATGGTTGCCGAGTCACTCGTGGAGTACCAGAGGGAGGCTCCAAGGTGCGAGCAAGAGGGCTCAGCCAAAGGTGGGGGAGAGACCCATGTTCGTGAGCGGGACGCGGGGCGATCACCTAGTCGAGATCGGGGATCCACGCAAGGCCGACGGGACTATGAGGACAAGAAGAAAGCGTTCGTGCCCAAGGGGGGTTGCTTTCTGTGCAGGGGGTCTCATAAGGTGTCGGATTGCCCCAAGAGGGGGATGCTCACGCCCTCATCCGGAGCTCCTTGGGAAGTCGGCTAGGGACACTCCGGTTCGTGTGGATGATCTCCGTAACTTTGTTACTACTTCCATTCATCCGGATGTGGGGGCTGAGATGATTCGTTCGGTTACGGGGGCTGAAATCAAGGCAGTGATTTTCGAGATGGGCAGCGAGAAGGCCCCCGGGCCTGATGGTTACACTGCAGCTTTCTTCAAAGCCGATTGGGAGGTTTGTTGGCGATGATCTTACCGTTGCTGTTCAGGACTTCTTCAGCACTGGCATCTTACTGAAAGGCCTTAACAGCACACTTATTACTCTTATTCCGAAAGATGAGGCTGCTAGGAATGCGTCGGACTTCCGCCCTATCTCTTGCTGCAATGTCATTTTCAAGGTCATCTCGAAGATCCTGGCTAACCGGCTGCGTCCCTGCCTTGCTGATCTCGTGCATCCCTCACAGACTGCTTTTGTCCCTGGGAGGCGCATCTCTGACAACGTTCTGATGGCCCAGGAAATCTGCCTTGCTTATCAGAATCGGAGCAAGCCGGTGCGCGTGGCGTTCAAGGTCGATTTGGCGAAGGCCTACGACAAGGTTGAGTGGAGCTTCTTGTTGGCGGTCCTGTCGGCCATGAAGTTTCCCCCTCTCTTTATTAGATGGGTGTCTGCTTGTGTGACTTCGACTTCTTTCTCCATTAATCTCAATGGAGCCCCTGTGGGTTTCTTCGAGGGGAAGAGAGGCTTGCGACATGGAGATCCGTTGTCCCCCTATCTCTTTACTCTTGTCATGGAGGTCCTCCATGATATTATTGACTCGAGCATCCGTGCTGGTTGCAGATTTCAGTTCCACTGGCGGTGTGAGTCGTTGCGATTGGCAATGCTCACGTTTGCAGACGATCTTATGCTGTTTTGCCATGCCGATCCTTGCTCGGTCAAGGTGTTTAAGGATGTACCTTTGCTTCTTTGTCCGGTCTCTGCCCCAACCGCCGGAAGAGCGAGATGTTTGTTTCTAAGAGGGCTGAGAATATTTTGAACTCCCTCCTGACCATCATGGGATTTCAGCTGGGTAAGCTTCCGGTTCGTTATCTGGGCGTTCCTCTTCTTCACTCGAGGCTCCGGCTGGTGGATTGTGCCCCTCTTCTTCACGCGGTGGATAAGCGGGTTGGGTCTTGGTTGAACCGGTCTCTCTCCTACGCGGGAAGGGTCCAACTTATCCGGTCCGTCCTTGGGTCGATTCATTTGTATTGGTCCAGTGTGTTCCTGCTGCCTAAGGGTGTGGTCAAGGCTTTGGAGACGAGATTTAGGCGTTTTCTGTGGGCTGGTTGTTCCCCCAAAGTCGCGTGGGAGGAGGTGTGCCTGCCGGTTAATGAAGGAGGCCTTGGTATTCGATCGATCACGGCTGATAATAAGGCCATGATGCTGCGCCTTCTGTGGCTTATTGGGAATAGAGATCTTTCTTCGATTTGGGTTAAGTGGCTCCTCCATACGAGACTTAGCTAGAGATCCTTTTGGGCTGTCCTTCCGTCGTCTAATGATGCGTGGAGCTGGAAGAAGGTTCTTCAGCTTAGAGATGTCTTTCGATCTCTTGTTGCCTTTACGGTGGGTAATGGTGACTCGATTTGGCTTTGGAAAGACCCGTGGCTGCTCCCTTCCCCGCTTGTGGACCACTTCCCTCGAGGTCCGATGGCGATGGGTCTTCCTATTGACACTAGACTGTCTGCGGTCATTAATGCGGAGGGGTGGAACTGGCCTGCCAGGTACTCGGTTGAATACTTGGATATTGAACCTTTGCTCCCTGTGATTTTCCCTTTGGAGAGGGACTCTTTACGATGGAAAGGCGCTAATGATGGTCGCTTCTCTACGGCGAGGGCCCGTGATGCCATTAGGTACCGTCGCTTGCCTTGGGCTGATCTGTTTGGGGGACCAGCGCGGGTTCCAAGGTTCGAGTTCATTCTTTGGCTCGCTATTCGTGAGCGGCCTTCCACGCGGGATAAACCTTGGATTGCGTTACGGGCTGGTTCTAATTTGTGTGCTTTGTGCGGCCTTTTCCCGGAGACTACTAACCATCTCTTCTTCGAATGTGAATTCTCATTGAGATGTGTTCAGTTGCTTGAAGATAGGACTAAGTGGAGCTGGCCGGTTCATGTTTGGAGTTTGGGCGTGCGTTCGGCAGCTAGGAGATGGCGAGGTCAACATCTTCTTCACGTGATGTTCCGTCACTTGGTTGCCTCACTGGTTTATCACATCTGGAAGGAGCGGAATAGGCGTTGGAAAGAGAACATCTCCTCATCTCCTCAGAAGGTGATCTCGTTGGTTCTCGGTTCGGCTTGTTCCCGGCTTGACACTGTTCACACGCGGTTTGCCTTCCAGGTGGCGGCTATCAAGCGACTGTGGCATGTTGGTTGATGGTTGGGCTGTTTTTCTTGTTTGGTGTTTGTGTGGGTTTGGGCTTGCTGTGTTGTTTGTGCTTGTTTGACCAGTAGCCTGTTACTGGTTTGTGGGTGGGTTGGTCCACCTTTTCATTGTACTTTCCTTCGTCTTTTATTTTCGGAAAATTTACCAAAAAAAAAATGCACCGCTCTAATCAACTATGCTACCTTGGACAATGAACGTAAGAAGCTATATTCTAATATGATAGAAGATCTTCTTGTGAAAAGGGGTCAAATTGATCAGACTATATTTTTTAATCAACCCATGGACGTAGAATTTTGTGATTATAAGCTTGGCTTAGGCTTCGAGATCCATGGCACTTGAAGAAAGTTGACTGCAAACAACTTTATGATGTCAAGTACATGGGTCTAGGATTAGCCTCTTTGATGGTTTTTCTAATGCAAAAGAAATTAACGCGTTAGAAGAAACCAAGAGAAAAGCTAAGATTAGGGCTGAAATCCCCTTATCCTACACCGAGTTGAACCAAAGTTACAAAACTACGGAAATTCCCAAGGGCTGGAACTTTGAGTCAATTTATCTTCCAGAAGATCGTTCTACAACCGCGGAAGCACAAATTCATCATTCTGAAAATTCTCTCTACATACCCCCTATTGTTAAGAAAAGAGAGGGATATCTTCTATAGATAAAGAAAGAGATAATTTTGAAGCGAAAAAGAAAAGGTTCCTAAATGAGATGGGAAATCTCAAAGCTTCCTCCATCTCCCAACCATTTCTCACGCATCTCCGTCAAAAACAAAATTATTCTGAAAAGCGTTAAGAAAGAAAAATCGTCTTCCCAAGATAAAAAACTTAAGAATAATATTTTGACAAATATTATTTCTAATTCTGTTTCTACTACGTCTACAGGGAGCGTAGTACCAAAGCATAAGGAGTCAAAGGTGTGGGTGTTTAAATGTTTCCAATGCCAATTCCCTTTCGGTAAAAATAAAAGACACTCGTAGAAATAAAGAGCTATTTCCTCACTCGAAATCATTGCTTCTACATGTTCCCTTAAGCCCACTATTTTTAGAAGCACTAATTTCGAAGAAGGCTCTTCATCAAAAATAAAAAACAATCATTCTAAGACAAATGCCTCTACGATGACTCGTACAAAACAAGATCCAGCTATCAAGGAAGCTTATAGTGCTATTCATTCATGTTCTCGCCTAACGTATCCCGTAAAGATCCAATCCCCTAAAAACCTTAGGAGACTATCTAATGAAAAGATCTTTTCCTCGATCAAGCCTACCAAAGCATTTGCCCCTACTGAAATTCAACTTTCCTGCCAGGTTCAACCCAAATGGGTACCTAAAACTTTGCCTAAGAAGCCGAAAGCCAAAAAGGTTAAGTCTCCTACAAAGGCAAAACCCAAAGCTACTTCTTCGAAATTAACTTGGGTCGCTAAAACTCCTACTCATAATAACTTAGGAACCATATCTGAACCTAAACATAAATCTGCTAATCTAAGAGGACCCATTTATAAGTGTGTACCTAAAGCTCTCTAATCTGTTATTGCAGATCCTTCATGTGTGGTACCTCGATTCCGGTTGCTCCACACACATGACGGGAAATCAAGAGCTACTGAGCAACTACCACGATCGTCTAAATGGAAAAGTCAAATTCGAGAACAACGATTCAGCTCCAATCCTAGGATTTGGAGATATTATTCTGAACAATCTAACAACAAGGATGTCTCCTACGTCGAAGGCATCCGCCATAACTTGTTTAGCATAGACCAGTTCTGTTACAAAGGCTTCCAGGTTGTCTTCCTTGCTGACCGGTGAAGAATTTTGGACAATCAGGACAAAGAACTCCTTCAAGTCGGAAGTCAAATGTATACACGATCAACTTTGCCCTGCTTCTGTCTCGGGCTGTGCTTCTTGGGGAAGAGCCACCTCTATTGGCTCTTCAAGCACGCCGACATGTATGGGCACTTCCACTTGGAGTGTTTCTGCTGGAGCCTCTTGTTCCAACTCTTCTACCACAACATCAATCAACGTGGCATCTTCGTTAGGGATTTGCACGTCCTGAGTTGGAGGCTCCTGCTCTAGCTCCTGGGCCACAGCATCGATCAACATTCCTCAGGCTAGAGTCTTGTTGCTGTTGATTGCTAACTGCAAAGTCTGTCGTGGGCCCTCTAATCATCTGTTTCGTCAGATGATTCTCCCGGCAGAACATTTGGTATTCAGCTCTCGTGGAGTCGGCGAGCCTTAACAACTCGAACAGTATGGCCATTGATGGCTGGTACAAGTCCGTTAGCTTTGGGTTGTGAAAATATTTGAGCCTTGGTGGTTGACAATTTCCTCCACGAGGCAGACGAGGTACATTCTGCTCGTACAGCTCCATTTGTTGTCTAATGATAACGGAGTGAGCGTATGACACATTCTTCGATCGTTTGTTCTCCTACTATCGGATTTGCTCGGCTAGATCATTCCAAATCACCTGAGCGAAATCGTAGTTGCGAGAGAAAGCGATTCCATGGAAAATCCGCATAATGTTGCCGTTGCCTTTGTCGAAGCCGGCGTGCTCTGGCGATAGGCACTTATTATAATGCCATGGAGCGTCTTCCAAGGATGTGGGATCCCGTTGCTCTAAACTTGAGCTAATTTGGCCACTGGTGGTCGGTATCCCATTTGGAGGAAGCCTTGCACAAGCTCCGCATCAGTTGGAAGGGGGTCGTAAGTTTGGCTGAGAGAGAGCTCGAGGAGAAGTCTGAACTCATTCTTGCTCACGCAGACGTGCCTCATCCCTACAACCGTTGTAAAGTTCTATGCTCCGTCCATGATGAGGCTCTTAATCATCCCCCAAAACTGCTTGAGGTAGACCATCGGCACGGAGTCCGTCACCGTGAGAGCATGCCACAGGGTATGGCCTTGCAGTATAGACACCATGATATCGTCCAAACACATAAAGGTGGTTAGGTCGAGTTGGAAATTGGTGTCGTGTACGTTGAGGTATAGGGCCTTCTCATAGATGTGATTGTAAGTAGGATAATGATCCATCTGAAATACAAATGTAAGTCATTAGCTAAATTTAAATTGAGTCGAAATTCAAATTTATCAAACCATAATGATGAAGCATTTTATAGCATAAAATTGTAATGGAAATATAAAGTGACATATAGGTCATATTGAGTGAACTTTGAAGAAATCATTTCATGTCGACATAAGCGTGTAAGTCCTATAAAGTTTTTCGAAAATTTTTCAAGTGTTCAAGCACTGTTCACCCCGTGCTTTTTGTCGCGCGAGAATTGAAATTCTCAATCAAATTGCCTAAGTGTGATTTTGAATTAAATCTGCGTGTTAATTTGCGATCGAAAACTTTTATTCGCTACTGATAGCAACAGTGAAAGAGACTTATAACAACTTTCTAAGTGTTTGGACTTAAGATACGATACTGTAGCCGAGAAATTTTACGATCGAGAAAAACTTCTGTGTAAATTTACATTCGAGAAATTAGATTTCTGAGTAAATTTACGATCGAGAAATTTTCGCGCGTGAATAAAATTTTTCGCAGTAAAAGTTCTCGAGCGAGAAAGTATTTCGATTTTATCGCTGTGAAATTTTACGACCGAGAAAATTATCAATGAGAGACAGTCAAACATCGAGAAAATTTTCGATCGATCAAAATTTTCTCTACGTGTTATTACGATCGAAAATTTTATCGTCGAGAAATTTACTTTATCGCCGCTAAAATTTTCGACCGAGAAAATCGAAATAATTGTTTGTGACTGTAAGTTTTGTGCTCAAAAAATTTATTCCTCTCATTAATATTTCGCTCTCATAAAATCAAAATTGCATTCTCGTTTATAAGTAATTTTCGATCTACGTTATTCATCTTACTGAAAAATTTTGCGATCGAAAATCTTTTACAATGCAAACCGTAACTTAATCAAATTGAGATTCAATTCGTACTGTTTGCGATCGAAAAAGTTCTCCGATGCCTTTAAACGTTGAAAAACTCAATTTAGTCTTATCTTTAATCGACCTATAATAACGCAAAAAATCGAAACAAGCTATGCTCAAATCGATCAAGAGACTTAAACTGTCTTAATATGCAGTTTTAACCTAGATTATACTTAGGGATTGGTCTAACACACTGCAAACAAGCGTTCGAGTTCTCGGAATATGAACAGACGAGAATGAAAACAGAATCACTCGAAATATTTCAAAATACAGATGCAAATGAAGTTTAGATGCACGATAATCCCTAAAAGAGGTCAAATCTACCTTCTAAAGACGAAAATCAGAGGAAAATCAAAGATTTGAAAGGTTTTGACATTCGTCTTTTGAGGAAAAAAGGTTTTTCACACAAAGATTTGACTGTTGAGTTTTGCGATCGAGGGTTTTTCGTGTATTTAGGAATTTTCGATTGCAAGCAATGATTTCGTTTAATTGGGCTGATTAGACGTTTTACGAGACTTAGCGAATTTAAGCCGATTACTGTTTGTGATTGAGAAACTCACGATCGAGAAATTTTCTGTGGTTACTATTTAATTTTCGCTCGACAAATTCCGATCTAGAATTTTCATTTGGTTCCTGTTTAATTTTCGCTCGTTAAGGAAGCAAAAATTACCATGGTCCCAAATCAATTTTCGCTTGAGAAGCAGCGAACGAAAATTATAAAATTCGCCCGAATTTCTCGATAGCAAGTTTTCTATGTTTTCAGATTGAACCTAAGTTTAAGAGTAAACCACATAATTGCTCCCCCTATATATATGAAAATAAACCCAATTAACTCCCTGTAATTCTGGTTGGTGACATCTGGCTCCGTCTTCACATTTCATAAATCTGCAATGCTTAGAGCAACAGATGTTGAAAATATTAGAGTTAATTTTCGAAGCAATTTTTCTACTTGATTCCCCTTGAAAAATATTTTTGAGATAAATTGGTTAAATTCAAATTAAAAAAACGTTAACGATCCAAATATTTAACCAACGAACATTTGAACCACTGCCCTGTACTCCAAGTCCAGATAAACTCGTGAAGTCTTCCTCATTATTTCTGCAACACTTAGAGAAAGATCTTCAAAATAATTTGGAATTCAAGGTATAACTTTTGTAAATGCTCCCCCTCAAATAGTGCACCTCAATTGATTTATCGAACAGTACATAAATCAATCTAAGTAACAATTATTAAGATCATGCGATTTATCATGGTTAGCCTAGATACATGGTCCCCTAAACATGTAATCTATATTTACGCTCGAGGGTATGAGCATGAACAATATATCGCATTTAATCAATTCTTATAAATGCAAATTAATATTGCATATCAAAATGTGCGAATTAAAAGTATTTATATATAAAATTTGTATTATTATGATTATTATTATATTATATATATATATATATATATATATATATATATATATATACTAATCTCTTGATAATATGGGGTCAGATTATTTTGCTTCGATCATTGTCACGCCTAGAAAATCACAGGACACTTGAAAGATTTTTATGCCGTCTAGTCACGTCAGCATACTGAAGTCCTAAGTTCACAGTAGTATCCATTTCGACAACTCTCACTAGGTTCTCTCTAGCACTCATTTATTTTTAACTAGGGATTTTTATATTTATATCACTCAAGTCAACACAAGTCACATTAAGTCAATTTACCTATGATCGAGGTGTTTTTAATCATTTCACCGAGTGAGAGACCGTAGTTTTGGAATTAAAGGGACTTTTGAAGGTTTTAATTTGGTTATGACTAAGAAGGGAAGGGAACATATTAGGAAATGTGAGCTTTATGTCTTCTTCCATTTCTTCGTCGTTCTCCTTTACTCCGGTATTTTTCTCTTTCGTCTTTTCATTCTCACTATTTAAATTTTTCATATTCGTCTGGACTTGCTCAAGCTGAAGCTCCACTTCTCTACGAGGCTAAGAGATTATCTATGGCAAAGTTATTTCTTGTTGGTTCTTGGGCCGAAACCGTGCTCCTTTTCTCTTAATCCCTAGAGAGGTATCAGAGATTATCGATTTGAAGAAGTTCACAGTTATGGAATTCGAGCCCAAGGCCGTGCTCCTCTTCTCTAAGACCGGATTATCGTTGGAGAAGTTCGCTTTGTGGTGCTCCTCTTTCCGACCGTTCTGACGAGTGTACGATATTATCGATGGAGAAGTTCACAGCAAGATCCATGCCCCCTTCATAAATATTTTGCGATTGATAGTATCAAGAGGCAGGTTCTTTTGGTCTGTTTTTTGTGCGTTGAGCATTTCTCGTGTGCGCTTTCCACCTTCTTTTGTCATCTGTTTTTCCGTGTCATAGTTCTCCCCCTCATTTTCTTGTTTGAACATCCCGCCGAAGATTTAGATAATTGGTTGAAGGCTCAAAGGGTTTTCAAATAAATAAAATGAAATTGGAGATGGCTAAAAATGGATGACTAAAGGCAGTGTTAAAGGAATGAACAATTTTTATATTTGGTCGAGTGAGGAATTTCCAAAGTGCCCTAATCATTTTCTAACGTTCTAACACAAGGCGAGTATGAGACCAAGAATCACTAGTTAAGAAGCAATGATTGTGTGACTCACTCAAGGATAGATCCGTTGAAAGAGATAAAAGCCTAGAAATCTCACTTACATAAAGTGGCTTTGTGTCTAATGGAATTTACGAAAGAACTTTAGACACAAGTATGCGATTTAGACTGACCAAATTAAGTACTTGATCAGTCGCATGTCAGGGAAATTCATACGTGACTTAGATCGAGCATCCTAAAGATATCGTCATTCCCCTAGTATTATACTTATATCTATAATATTTTTGGATTTTTATTATATTAGTTAGTTCAATTAATATAAGATATTTCACGCAAGATATGGCATTTAAAGTACAGAAAACGCATAGCATAGAACATGGGAAATGACATAGGATCACGTAAGCACAAATTACGGAAGGTTCAACATGCCTAATTTTCCGACAAGGAATTGGAACCGGTTTTCATCCAATGCCTTGGTGAAAATGACAGCTAGTTGATATTCCTGTTCACAAAATACACGTCAATGGTGTCTTTTCCTACGTGATCTTTGATAAAGTGATATCGTATGTCTATGTGTTTTGTGCGTGAGTGGTGAACTGGATTACACGTAATCGCAATGGCACTCTGGATATCGCTACAATGGGTATATTATTTAGATCGTACCCATGGTCGCGAAGCTTAGTCCGCATCCACAACATTTGCGAGCAACAGCTGGCAGCCCCGACGTATTCTGCCTCGGCCGTCAATGTCGAAATGCAATTATGCTTCTTTGAGGACCAGCAGACTAGCTTTTCGCCTAGAAATTGAGCGCCACCGGATGTGTTTTTCCTCTCCATTCGGCAACCTGCATAATCAGCGTCAGTATAGCCAATAAGTTTGAAGTTTGTGCCTTTAGGGTACCATAAACCTAAGGTCGAGGTGTCCTTTAGGTAGCAAAGAATCCGCTTGACTACGAGCATCGAGATTCTTTGGGGTCGGCTTGGAAATCGGTGCATAGACATGTGGCAAACATGATGTCCGGCCGGCTTGAGGTGAGATAGAGAAGAGAGCCGATGATGCGGTGATATAATGTAATGTCGATCGCTTTTCGAGTGTGATCGGCATCCAACTTGCAGCTTCTAGACATGGGAGTGCTTATCGATTTGCTCTGATCTTGATGGAATTTCTTCAAAATGTCCTTGATGTATTTAGTCTGACTGATGAATATCCGATCATCGAGCTGCCTTACTTGTAGTTCTAGGAAGAATTGCATCTCTCCCATGTGTCTCATTTCAAATTTGCTCTTCATCAATCTCCAAATCTCTTGCATAGCCATGGATTTGTTGATCCAAAGATGATGTCGTCTACATAAACTTGGACGACCATTAAATCTTTGTCTTTCCATTTTATGAAGAGGGCCGTATCGATCGTTCCTCGGATAAATCCAGATTTTACGAGGAAATCGCTCAAGACGTCATACCAAGCACATGGGGCTAGTTTCAGTCCGTAGAGAGCTTTGTCCAATCGATAGACGTGATCGGGATGTTCTTGATCAACAAAGCCTTCTGGCTGAGCGACGTAGACTTTCTCTTTTAACACGCCGTTAAGAAAGGCAATCTTTACCTCCATTTGGTAGACTTTGAAGTCTTTATGAGCCGCATAAGCCAAGAAGAGACGAATGGCTTCGATTCCGGCAATATGAGCATATGTCTCGTCGTAGTAAATTCCTTCATGTTGATTATATCCCTTCGCAACCAATCTCGCTTTGTTCCTAATCACTTCACCATTCATTCTTCTTGTTCTTATACACCCATTTCGTCGCGATGATTGTTTTTCCATGCGGACGGTGTACTAAGGTCCATACTTGAAGACGCTCAAATTGGTTGATTTCATCATGCGTTGCTGTTACGCAATCTGGGTCTTTTACTGCGTCTGCTACCTCGGTTGGCTCATTTTGGCTTAAGAAGCAGCTGAATAGACTGTCGTGATGACGTGTCCGCACTCCACTCGAAGGATCACCAATAATCTGATCAACCGGATGTGCTCGAGTCCACTTTCGCTCATAAGATAGTGCAGGGCTAGACGCATCGGCCATTTGTGGACTGAGACTTCCAAGGATTTCAGATTGTTCACCTGGTTGAGGTAAGTCAGATTCTGCACTTGAATCGAGTGATTCTGATGAAACTTCCTCATTTGACTGTTGTAGGATCTTCAGTGATCTGTGGTAATTCCGAATCGGGTGAGGTAGGGATATGTGAAGAGCTCGGTACGTCGGCCACGTCGAGTGGGGGCTCCACTAATGGTGTAGTAATAATGGTTTTTAGCCGATATACGGGCTCAAAGAGAGAGTCCAAATCTTCCAACGCAAGTTCCAGAGCTTCTTTAGACGTTGAGTGCATAGTTGTTGCCATCTTCTGTTGGTTTAGTGCCAACACATCAGTGTATACGGGTTCTGAACTGTCGTATTCAAAAGCCATCGAGTTTGGCACGGGTTCTGAACTGAGGTGTGCATGAGACATAGGGTTGTGTACAGGTCCTGGACTGATGTGACCAGAAGCCATCTCTGCCACTTCGTAGAAAGTGACATTGTAGCTTTATTTGATTGATCGATCGGACTTGATGTAAACTCGGTACGCCTTTGACGTTGATGAATACCCGACGAATGTAACTTCGAATGCTTTAGGGTCGAACTTAGCACGTTACTCTCTGTCGTTCACCAAAAAGCACTTGCAGCTGAAGACTTTAAAGAATGAGATATTGGGTCTCGCTTGTTTATTATTTCGTACGGAGTGTTATCGAAGCGCTTGTGAACCACCGTCCTGTTCTGAGTAAAACGGGCGGTATTTACTGCTTCAGCCCAAAGGAAGTGTGGGAAGCCGGAATGGATCAGCATTATACGGGCGACTTCTACTAGAGTCATTTTCTTCCTTTCAACGACCCCGTTCTGTTGAGGCATCTTAGCGGCTGGGAATTGCTGACTGATGCCAAGTGTCTGATAAAATTCACTGAGATTCTTGTTCTTGAACTCAGTGCCGTTGTCTGTTCGGATGACTTGGACGGTTTTTCCCCGAATCCTAGTATGGGGGCTGAATCGTTGTTGCCGAATCTGACTTTTCCATTTGGTCGGTCTTTGTAGTTGCTAAGCAGCTCTTGTAGTCCCGTCTGTTAGGGAGTGTGCCCTCGGAATGCCATACGAGGACTAGGAATAGTTTAGGGCGCACAATGATGTATAGGTCGTTAGACAGTTTTATTGTATATACTGTTAAAATAAAGTAGTGAATATTATTTTCATTATAAAGGCATTATTATTTATTTATCAAATTTAAAGTCTGCTTGGCATCTGGCGGTGCAATAAATAAATAACACCAAAATGTTTGAATTGGACGTCTGATTCTCGTGGGGACGAGGGAGGAGACACCGGACGGTCCTTAATTTAAACATTAAATAAAAAGTCCGTAAGTCTAAGGATTCTAGGTGGAGATATCTGAATATGACTTATTCATTGACGACCATATAGTATCGGTAGTGTATTCGATTATCTGAGAGGTTGTGGGTCGTGATGGAGATATTGGTGATCGGAGAGATCGCGTATCCGGACATTCGGCTCGTATTCGACTCGATCACATGACTAGGATGTTGTCAATGATTGACCGAATGACGATAGCAGCCTCAGACTGATAGGGTCACTGACGGATTTGCTTTCGCGATTTCGGTTTGTCGCTAGTTGACTAGGTCCGCAAGTGTTCGGAAATGAGAAACGGGCCAGCGACGAAATGCAACTGACTTTATGGAGGGGATTGCCGGGCTTTCACTGCTATCGGGATTCACTGCCTATATTCGTATAAGTTAACGTCCTATGAGGTAATTTGCGAACGACGATTGTAAAGACTTCGGCCGAAGCTTGGAAAGCTCGCTCGTATTATATACGGAGCAGAGCTTAAATAATCGATTGGGTCTCAATTATAACATAGAGTTAGGTTAGTGAGTTTGACAATTACATGGCTCTCACCTAACCGGGACACAAGTGAAAGGCGTAAGATGCATTTAAATGTATACACTATACTCGGTTCGCCCGAATTTTGATTAGATCAGAATTGATTCTCAACTGGGATTTGTCCGGTACCGCGGGATTGGCTAGGCGAATATCGGGACTCGCGGATTCCTCCCGTGCTAGTTGAGATGGACCTATAGAGTCGCGCTTAAAAATGGTAATGAACTTAAACGACGGCGGGCTTTTCTAGAACCTAAGGAATGGGATTCGTTGAGGTAGTGGAAAAGTTGATACGAGGTGTCGATGATTTAAATTCCCGTGACGGTCACGGTAATAATTAGGACTTGAGATTGTCGTAAGTGTTTAATTAATTAACTAAATGAGGCTCGATTGTAATTAAAATTATTAGATTGGATTTAATTATTTTATTACTTAAAATTGAGGGACTAAATTAAGAATTTAGAAACCTCGATAGTCAACTTGGAATTACTTGAAATTTTGCATGGTCTTGGACATGTGGAGAATTCCATGGCTTGCCACATAGCTTGAGGTGGCAAGTGACTCACTTTGAAGATGCATGACAAGTGTTGTAGAAATATTATAAACAAAGTTAGTGGAATTTTACTACATGAAATAACATGACACCTAACTTGCTTACAAAGATAGTAACACATGGTACTTAAGTAAGAAGCATGCAATGTGAGTTTGTTTTCTAAGCTTGAGAACTTGGTACATGCTCTAACAAATCAACAATAAAAGAGAACTAGAAAAAAGTGAGTTTAGGTTTTGAACTTCTCAAGCCACGTCAAGCTACGGGATCGTTTGACGAGTCCCAACGCCCAAACCGAACTGCGCTAGCCATCGGGAGTAGTCTCGGAGGTTTGATCAAGGTCATACCGGCGTGACAATCTAGCCCGGAGGCCTCGAGAACCAGACGAGGCGCAGCGACGTCCATCCGAGGTGAAATCACGTTCATCGACGGTATGTTTCGAACCCCACTGATTTGATTTTACGAAAAATACCAAACGATATCGGAATGATTCGAAAGACCCCTCGTTACTATCGTTGGGAAGTGTAGAATCAGTCTGGAATACTGATCTAAAATCATTTCGGTTGTCGAACTGTCAAAACGACGGCAGACTGCCGCTTTAGTCGAATTGATAATTTCGAACCACTGATTTGATTTTGCGAAAAATATCAAACGACATTGGAGTGATTCGAGAAGTGTAAAATCAATCTGGAAAATTTGGTATCGATCGAAAATCGTTTCGGTCGCCAAATAGTCGAAACACTGTCGGCTGCCGCTTTGTTCGAACTAGTTTGGAATGAAATTATTAATTCGAATAAATTTGTATTAAATTCGAATCTGAGAAGTTCGGATTAGACGTGGTCTCTTGAGGCTCAGGGAAGTATCTTGAGCCCTCGGAGAAGCTAAAGTGCGCTAGGTCGAATTTAGATGTTGAAAACCGAAAATTCGGCACCCTACGTCGCTCGGTTCAAAACGGGCTTCCGCTATCGCCACGTTGCGCTGTTCGGGGGTCGGCATCGATTAATCGGGCTTACCCTAACAGTGGTATCAGAGCTACGGCTTATGCATGGTTCGACAAAAGGCCTCGAAAGCCGATGTGGCAAATGAACGGTCGACGTAGTTTGGAGACTATCGTCGCTCGTGACGTCGGTCGGGCAACCTGCATCAAAATTCTGTGTTGCATGTTTATGTGGGACATTTACGCGGGCTTAGGTTCTAACCGGGTTATTTGTTTAAGGGCCGTTTGTTGCCCCCCGATATGTACATGGATTACGGGTTGTTCGGGAAATAATTCCCCCTTGTTGTATTTTATCGCTTTATTAGATAAGTTAGATAAAATGGCGGCCGTTCGACGTAAGGCGAGATTGGAGGGTTCGACGACCCGCGTGACGACGAGTCGACCTTTGGAGATTGTTGGTCCGGATTGCACCAAACAAGGAATCAAAGAGGCTTGGATGGAATGAAAAGGGAGAGGATCTCACCTTCAAGTGCGTGTTTCTGTGAAAATTAGAGTTTGCCTTTTAATCTTTGATTACCTCGAAAATTGTGCTGGAAAAACCTTATATACCACATTAGACATAGGTATATTAAGGCCCAAACACAAATGATTAAACTAATTACAATCTAGTCCAAAGCCAAAGCCAAAAGGATATTACAATAGATAACCCAAGACATAAACTAATGACACAATCTATTAAATATCCTAACAATCTCCCCCTTTGTGTCAATTGATGGGAGTCTTGGATCTTGGGCGTAGTGATGGTGGATCAGCTAGTGTGTGTTCCGCGAAGGCCTAGCTTGAACTCGAAGGCACGGGGATTCCTTCGAAGAACGATTCGATCAGCTATAGCGTCAATGAACGTCGCGAATTTGGATCGGCGGTGTGGGTCTTCTTTCGAAAGGATGTGGCAAATCCTCATGAGATCGTCCTGAATGAGGGTGAGTGTCCCATCCGAGAACTTTTCCACGAGCAGCATAGTAGCCTCGTCTTTCCCTTGTAGTTTAGCCGACAGCCGGATCATCTCCGTCGATCACATCGCCCTCTCGATAGTCGTCCGCATTCTTGAAAGATGGGCGAGTCAGGTTCACCTTTTTTAGGTTGTGCACCACCGCCATCTGCAGATCGTGGGAGGCGAAGAATCTCACCTGTCGGAGCATGTGCCGCTTGAGAGCCACGTAGCCCATAGTGACCGGTTTAGCCTGTACGAGATGTCCAGAACCTTTGGAGATGAGTCTGAACTGCGTCATGGAATCCAGCATGCTGTACAGATCACCCAGGCGCAAAAACTTGAAGTCTGCCTCGCTCACTTCACTGTAGCTTTCATCTCGCCTCATTACCGTGGATAGTGGACACGTCCTTTTGACTCCGGGCAAATGGCAGTGACTTTGCATATGGGAGCCCGATTCATCTCAAGCACGATGTTCTCCTCATCGGACAGCGTCCGCTTTGTGCACTTGCGGCAAAGATGACTCCATCGGTAGAGCTTCTTCTTCTCCTCGCTCTAGTTTTGGATATCCATCAGCTCGTATTCATCGAAGACCGTGATGATCTGCTCCTTGCGCCGCCAGATCCTCTTCCTAATCTCTACTTGGAAGGGTGTGGTGATCTTCTTGTTTTACCACGGTGCTTCCGGTTTATCCGCAGTGGGCACATCTGAGCAGCAGGAGCCTCAGCTTGCTACGCTTGAAACCGTAGGATGTTCTCGAGCTCGGCGGGTTCAGCGTCGTACTCCTCCCTGTTCTCGTTGTCTGCAGTATTGATCAGCGTAAGCGATGCTTCCTTTAGCAGACGTCGAGCATTCTCCACCAACTTCCTGGCTGCTACTGCGTCGGCGGGTGTGTAAAGCCATTCATCGTTGAAGATGTAGGCCTCGATCTCATTCTGCGCGCAGTAGAAGTCCTCGGGAGCCACGTTGGAGTCGGTATTGAGAGGGGTAGGGCTGTGTAGTGGCGAGGGTGTTGCGTCGGAGGAGGTTGTGGATTGTGGGGATAGTCGGGGTGAGGATGATGAAGATGGTTGTGGTGGAGATTCTAGGGGTTCGGTTGAGGCGATGGTTTTGGCGAGGATGATTTGGGTGTCGGGTGGCGTAGATGTGGTGGTGGCCTCTAATGTCGATGTGACAGTTAGAGGTCCCGAAAAGGTGGGTGGAGAAGGTGTGGTGGTGGTCTCCAATGTCGATGTGACGATTTGAGTTTCGGAGACGGTTACAGTAGATGGTGGTGAGGTGACTTGGCTAGTGACTCGGGGTTAATGGGATGGAATTTTTGGCTGGTAGGGTGTTTCTGTCGCGGGTGTCGTTTCAGGTCCAGAGGAGGAAGGCGGCGTCGATTGCTCAAGTCCTTGAGATTGCCCTTGCTGCCTATTCTCCCCCTCGCGTCGATCATGATCATCGTCTTGATCGTCGTGTCTGGTCCCGCTAGACTAGCCTTGAGCGCGGCAAGTCATCGGCTGACTCATGATAGCCTTCCTTCACTGTTCCTCCTCATCTAGTACCGTTATTGATTCGAGACGGGCTCGGAGGGTGTAAAAGAGCTCCTTTGCAGAAATGGAGGCGAGAACAGCTTCGACGTCCATAGGTTGCGTTGGTGGTGGCGTCTTCGGGGCCGCACCTTTGCCTTCGTCGCGGGTGGACGCCTCGAGACCCGCATAGACTTTATCTAGGATGGATGCCTCAAGAGTCTTTGCAAACTCTTGAAGGCGAGCCTCTAGCGCGGTCTCGGTGACGAAACGGGGTAAGTCTGACAAGTTGGAGTCACGAAGAATTCCAACTGACACCGAGTCGGAAAAGAGAGCCGATCGGCCGCCCGTTTGCATAGGACGGGAAAAGACGGGGTCACTAAGACTTCCCGTTGGCATCATCAATGAGACACACTCAAACGATTGTGGGCCTAGGCTCACGGTTATGGTGACGTTGGCCGTGCTAGGTCTTCCTCTCTCAGTCATAGAGGCATCACCGAGCGTTCTGACAGAATCACGGAGACTATTTGTGCAGTAGAATGTGTATGTGTCCTAGGAACATATGAAAGTATGGAGAGTGAGGGCACTATACTCGATGTGATTGAAGATGATGCAGTTTGAGGCGGAGGACTGCTTGTTTCAACATCGACTGTAATACCCGTAATTTTAATACGGGGTTTTGTGATAATTAATTTTGTAAGTTTATGAATTAAGATTGGGATAGTATAATTATAATCTTATAACGAAAATATAGATTATTTTTTTTAGATTGAAATTAATATTAATGACCATAAATATAAATATGTGTGTGTGTGTGTGTAATAATAATAATAATGGTACAAAGACTTATAATATTGGATATGTTCAATAAAACTAACAAACAAAATAGGGACTCAACGTTGGGCTATCTAACACCTAATTAAGGCCCAAGTTTTACTAAGATAGATATTGAGGATTTAGTTACTTACACGTTAGGGAAATTTACGTCATCCACTTGTCTTGTCAATTCCAAATTCGAAGTCTTTGATATACATCCATAAAAATAAGGAGCAAAACCCTTGTTAGGACTACACATTAGAACAACGATACTAAGTAAAGAAGAATTCAATGAAAAGTTAGGAAAAGAGAAATTTAGCAAGCTCAAATCATTAGCTAACACAAAGAGCTCGAAGCAAAGGAGGTAAACGTACTGCTTTTGTTATCTAATACATATTCATATGTGTTCTCTATCTTTCGTAATTAGGTACTGAGCATAAGAGAATTTCGAGCATGTGGATAAGGTTAAGAATTTAGATTCTTCAACACTCATTCAATAAGCGTACTTACGTGAGTTTTAGGACTCTTGAATGAATATAATGATTTGTTAGGGGCTGAGTTAGGGAGTAAGATATTCTGGGTTAGGGATGAAAGTTGAAGACGATATTGATTGATACTGTGTTAGAGTTTTGGTAGAAATCGGACTAGTTAAGTTGTGCAGTAGAAAATCTCTAGATGAATTCAGATAAAAATGTCGAAGGAAATCTCGGTAGGTTATAGTATGTCTCGACATTTTTATAGGTTAAATGTCGAAGGAAATCTCGGTAGGTTATAGTATGTCTCGACAATTGGTAAAGAATGAAAGTCTCGACTTCTATCAGCTATGCAAATTCGACATCTTCCTATCACTCACATCTCGACATTTAACTCCTTTAATAAACCCGATATATGATAGCTTGTTCCGAGAAAGATATCGATATTTATACCTTTCACAAATAAAGTTCTCGACATTTTACAAGCCTTCGACATTTTCAATGACTAGATTTCGATATTTACCTTTCTTGATAAGTAAAAGTTTCGACATTTAATAAATTTCGGTATTTTAGGATTTTACCATTTCTAGGGTTTTCAATATTTTAGGGTTTATTTGATTTTTAGGAATATCATTATTTTTAGGTTTTCATTAATTTAGGGTTTTCTACAATTAGGGTTTGGGAACTTAAAAACTTACACAGTTTAGTAAATATACTAATACGATAATATTTATTATATTCAGAGGATCGAAATATAGAGACTACGCCAGACCTTCTATTTGACTGTAGCAGGAGGACAGGTAGGTGGATTATCCATCTACGATACGTAAACACAAATGTGAATTCATGTGTTTTCATGAGACTCTGTGATTTAAGTGACTTATGTGATTTACGTGTTTTACGTATGTTTTATGTGACATCACGTTTCATGTGTATCACGTATATGCATGACATCGCACGACATGGTGAGGGATAATGACCACATTAGTGGTGACACTTTAAGACTTAAGGTGTCGATTGAGCGGGGTAGTGTGTGCCGATTTTGGCAGTCAGACTCGTAGCGGAGTTGAGGTTGGACTCGATGGGCACCTGACGGGAGACAGACGTGAGCGATCTGTCTACTCGGGCGTGAGCGACCCGAGGTGCAAACCGTCGGATGAGTTGTGTAGCGGAAGGGGCGACCTGATAGGAGGACGTTGACGTGATCGATCAGCGCACTATCGGCGTGGGCACCGCTAGTCTGGCGTTAGCGACCAGACGATATATTTTATTTTATTGCGCGCGAGGTGCCGAGTCCAGCCTAGGGCCCTGATATTGAGATACGATAGAAATGTGAGGACGAGCGTGCATTATATCATGTTGCGAGAACTGGGAACTGGGAATGAGTGCACGCTGCATTGCATTTTATTCACCTACTGGGCAATTTGCTCAGTGTTTACGTGTTGTAGGTACCGAGTCTGACGCTGACACGCGTCAAGACTGAGGCGGCTGGTGGCGGTGCTCCACGGACTTTTGAGGGCGGGGCGGTACATGGATGAAGACCTGTGGAGCGGCGATAGGATTTTAACCTTTTGACATTTTGGGGCTTCGGCCCATTGTACAGATACTATTATGTAAAATAATATTTTGTTGTATTATAATATCTTTTAGGAAAAAGTTTTAATTAGACGGGCCTTCCGCGGCTTACGTTGCGGAAATCCGCCAATAATCCTAATTAGAAAAGTAGGGTCGCCACAGGTGGTATCAGAGCTTTGGCTTTAGATTCTGCAGACTGTCCATGTACTGCCGCTCAAAAGCCTGGAGAACCAGCCTGGCCTGCAAGTTCAATATTTGATTTTATTATTACGTGTTATTTGATATGTGCTCTGTGTGAATAATTGTAGAAATAGATAAAAATGCCGAAAGGACGTCGAGATGTAGGCAGTTCTAGCCGTAGGGCGGGGTCTGAATCCCCACCAAATGACGACCGCTCTACTATACATCAATTGACCGATCTGATCCGACGACAGTCGGATCAAATCAATGACTTGATCCATCATCGGAGCTCGTCGGAACATTCCCCGCAGCCTGATCGAGTGGAACTAATCGGGGAACGATTTCGAAAGCTAAACCCCCCAATATTTACTGAAGCTACCAATCCTGCGGTGGCTGAAGATTGGATAGGCACTATAGAGGATATGTTCATCTACAGTCGAGTGCCTGACAACGAAAAAGTCCTTTGTGCCGTTTCCCTTTTCCGAGAAAATGCGCGTTATTGGTGGAACACCGTAAAGGTGTTGGAGAGCCCAATGACAATGACTTGGGAAAGGTTTAGGGAGCTCTTCTTCAATAAATACTTTACGGCGCACGATCAAGAACAAAGGATGTACGAGTTCATGAGCTTGAAGCAAGGGAGCATGCCGGTGGCGGAGTACATCCGTCGATTTGAGGAATTATCCCGATTTGCTCCGCAGTTAGTGGCGACTAATTCGCTGAAAGTGACCAGATTCATTAAGGGACTTAAACCCGAAATCTATCGGGATTTAAGTATTGCGGGTGCACGCCAGTTAGAGTTTATGCAAGTGACGGAACGTGCTCTAATCGCGGAACAAGCAGAGTCGGTTGTGGTAGAAGCCCAGGAAGCGAAAAAGAGGAGAGAGGCCCAACAAGGAAGCGGAGGAGATAAGAAACGCCAATTCTTCGGCAAGGGTCCTAATACCCAATGGAACCGTCAGGGCCAACAAAACTGGAGACCGAGACCAATACAGGGACCGATCAATATCCCCAATCGACCTCAAAATGTTACGCCCCAGTGTCGACAATGCGGGCGTTATCATTTCGGGGCATGCTTCGGAGCAAGGCAGGTTCCGCAGTGCTTTCGGTGCGGAAAGGTCGGTCACTTTGCTAGAGCTTGTACGGAAAATTTACCCCTAGTACGGAACCCTGCCCAACCGCCAATTCGACCTCCACCTGTTCCCGCGAGAGTTTTTACTTTGACAAATGAGGAGGCCGAGGCGAATCCTTCTGTTGTGACGGGTACGTTAACTATCTATAACGTGCCCACTTCTGTGCTTATTGATTCTGGAGCCACACATTCGTTTGTGTCGGCTAAGTACGTGGCGAAGGTAGGAATATCCCCTACCTCATCCGAATGCAACTATGTAGTTACTCTACCTCATGGGGATCCGACGCATACCAACCAAATACTGCGAGGATGCGTCGTAAGTATTGAGGGTAGGAACTTGAGCGTCGACCTGATTGTAATCCCGATGAACGACTATGATGTCATCTTCGGAATGGATTGGCTTTCAAGATATGGAGCCATCATAGATTGTAACAAGAAGGTCGTTAAATTCCAGCTGCCTGAAGAAGAAACATTCACTTTTTCGGGTAAAGCGAATAAGAATAGTATTCCACGAATATCAGCTCTAAAGGCTCAACGACTCTTGAGGTCAGGTTGTGAGTCCTATCTCGTGTATGCGGTGAAGGCAGAGGAGTTACCTCAGCCTGAACTGAAAGACGTACCGATAGTTAACGAATATGCCGATGTATTTCCCGATGATCTCCCGGGGTTACCCCCTGATCGAGAAATACAGTTCACGATTGATTTGATGCCGGGGTCTGCCCCAATCTCTAAAACTCCATATCGCCTAGCGCCTAATGAATTGAAGGAATTGAAAGAACAACTGGATGATTTACTGCAAAAAGGGTTTATCCAACCCAGTTTTTCACCGTGGGGAGCACCAGTCTTATTTGTACGAAAGAAGGATGGGTCGATGCGACTATGTATCGACTATAGAGAATTGAACAAGATCACGATCAAGAATAAATATCCGTTGCCGAGGATCGATGATCTGTTTGACCAACTACAAGGTGCTACGGTATTCTCGAAAATTGACCTCCGTTCGGGATACCATCAGTTGAAGATCAGGAAGGCAGATGTTCCTAAAACTGCGTTCAGTACGAGGTACGGCCATTACGAGTTTCTGGTCATGCCTTTTGGACTGACAAATGCTCCAGCTGCTTTTATGGACCTGATGAACCGAGTCTTTAAAGACTACCTCGATCGGTGCGTTATCGTCTTTATCGACGATATTTTGATCTATTCTAAAACAAGAAATGAACACGAAAGCCATCTACGAACCGTCTTAGGAATCCTGCGAGAGAAACAGCTCTACGCCAAATTCAAGAAATGCGAATTTTGGCTTGAGCAAGTAGCCTTCTTGGGACACGTGATTTCCGGGAATGGAATCTCCGTGGACCCGAGTAAGATGGAGGCCGTGAACAATTGGCCACGACCTACTACTCCGACCGAGGTCCGAAGTTTCCTTGGACTTGCGGGATACTACCGCAAGTTTATAGCTGACTTCTCTAGCATCGCCTCAACACTGACGAACTTGACTAGAAAGAACGTGCCTTTCAAGTGGTCTGAAGCGTGCGAACAAAGCTTTCAGGAATTGAAGAAGCGACTCACTTCTGCCCCCATTCTAACAATACCATCGGGAACTGGAGGATTCTCAGTCTACAGTGACGCTTCGAAGAATGGACTGGGATGTGTATTGATGCAGAACGGCAAGGTAATCGCGTATGCCTCCAGACAACTAAAAGAATACGAAAAGAATTACCCAACCCATGACTTAGAACTTGCAGCAGTGGTCTTCGCTTTAAAAATTTGGAGACATTATCTCTACGGAGAGAAATGTGAGATTTTCACAGACCATAAGAGTTTGAAGTATTTCTTCACCCAGAAAGAACTGAATATGCGACAGCGAAGATGGCTAGAACTCGTAAAAGACTACGATTGCGTCATCAGCTATCATCCGGGTAAGGCAAACGTAGTCGCAGATGCGCTAAGTCGAAAAGCGGTGAATGCAGAGTTACATCAGCTTGGAATAGAGGTAGTTAATTTGGGCGAAGTTGAGGCAAGACTAGCAGCGCTAACTCTCCAACCTACGCTGCTAGAACAGATCAAGAAGACGCAAGAAGAAGACGAACTCTACCTAAAAATGAAGGAGGCACTACCCGAAGATTTTAACATCCGAGAGGATGGAGTTTTGCTATACAAGAACCGTTTTTACGTACCTAACAACGAGGAGTTACGACGAACGATAATGGCAGAGGCGCACGCAACAACGTACTCAGTACACCCTGGCGCGACAAAGATGTACCAAGACTTGCGAGTAACATACTGGTGGCCAGGAATGAAGAAAGACATCGCAGCGTTTGTAAACCGATGTATGACGTGCCAGCTGATCAAAGCGGAACACCAGCGACCAGCTGGAACTTTACAACCTTTACCTATTCCCGAATGGAAATGGGATCACATCACTATGGACTTCGTCGTTGGTTTACCTAAGACGACGAAAGGCCATGACGCTATCTGGGTGGTGGTAGACCGCCTGACGAAATCAGCTCATTTCCTTCCTATCAACTCTACTTACTCCATGGAACGCTACGCTGAATTGTATATTCAGGAAATTGTTCGACTCCATGGAATCCCAATTTCTATCGTCTCGGATCGAGATTCGAGATTTCTATCCAATTTCTGGCAGAGCCTGCAGAAAGCAATGGGTACCAAGCTCTCGTTCAGTACTGCTTACCATCCCCAGACCGATGGGCAGTCTGAACGAACAATTCAGACTCTCGAGGACATGCTACGGGCATGTGTGCTCGATTTCAAAGGAAACTGGAGTAAGTATTTACCACTCATAGAGTTTTCATACAACAACAGTTTCCACGCTACAATTGGGATGGCGCCATACGAGGCGTTATATGGGCGCAAGTGCCGATCCCCAGTCCATTGGGACGAAATCGGTGAACGAACACTATTAGGACCCGATATGATCCGAGAAATGACTGAAGCTGTCACAAAAATTCGAGAAAGGATGCGAACCGCACAGAGTCGTCAGAAAAGTTACGCAGATCATCGGCGACGACCCTTGGAGTTCACAGAAGGTGACCAAGTATTTCTAAAGATTTCCCCAATGAAAGGAGTAAAGCGTTTTGGAAAGAAGGGCAAGCTAAGTCCCAGATACATAGGCCCCTTCAAGATAGTCAAACGAGTCGGTGAAGTTGCATACCAATTAGAATTACCAACTTCCCTGTCGCAAGTTCACGACGTATTTCACGTATCGACATTACGAAAATACGTCGCAGACCCGAGTCATGTAATCCAGAATGAACTTCTTTATCAACAACTCAAGCCTGACTTGAGTTACGAAGAAAAGCCCGTAGAGATTTTGATGTACGAGTCGAAACGACTACGGAATAAGATTATTCCGTTAGTTAAAGTATTGTGGCGTAATCAATCAGTTGAGGAAGCCACTTGGGAACGTGAGGATGATACGAGAGTTCGTTATCCCGAATTATTCCAGTCGGCGTAATTTCGGGGACGAAATTCTTTTAAGGGGGGGAGGATGTAATACCCGTAATTTTCATACGGGGTTTTGTGATAATTAATTTTGTAAGTTTATGAATTAAGATTGGGATAGTATAATTATAATCTTATAACGAAAATATAGATTATTTTTTTTAGATTGAAATTAATATTAATGACCATAAATATAAATATGTGTGTGTGTGTGTGTAATAATAATAATAATGGTACAAAGACTTATAATATTGGATATGTTCAATAAAACTAACAAACAAAATAGGGACTCAACGTTGGGCTATCTAACACCTAATTAAGGCCCAAGTTTTACTAAGATAGATATTGAGGATTTAGTTACTTACACGTTAGGGAAATTTACGTCATCCACTTGTCTTGTCAATTCCAAAATTCGAAGTCTTTGATATACATCCATAAAAATAAGGAGCAAAACCCTTGTTAGGACTACACATTAGAACAACGATACTAAGTAAAGAAGAATTCAATGAAAAGTTAGGAAAAGAGAAATTTAGCAAGCTCAAATCATTAGCTAACACAAAGAGCTCGAAGCAAAGGAGGTAAACGTACTGCTTTTGTTATCTAATACATATTCATATGTGTTCTCTATCTTTCGTAATTAGGTACTGAGCATAAGAGAATTTCGAGCATGTGGATAAGGTTAAGAATTTAGATTCTTCAACACTCATTCAATAAGCGTACTTACGTGAGTTTTAGGACTCTTGAATGAATATAATGATTTGTTAGGGGCTGAGTTAGGGAGTAAGATATTCTGGGTTAGGGATGAAAGTTGAAGACGATATTGATTGATACTGTGTTAGAGTTTTGGTAGAAATCGGACTAGTTAAGTTGTGCAGTAGAAAATCTCTAGATGAATTCAGATAAAAATGTCGAAGGAAATCTCGGTAGGTTATAGTATGTCTCGACATTTTTATAGGTTAAATGTCGAAGGAAATCTCGGTAGGTTATAGTATGTCTCGACAATTGGTAAAGAATGAAAGTCTCGACTTCTATCAGCTATGCAAATTCGACATCTTCCTATCACTCACATCTCGACATTTAACTCCTTTAATAAACCCGATATATGATAGCTTGTTCCGAGAAAGATATCGATATTTATACCTTTCACAAATAAAGTTCTCGACATTTTACAAGCCTTCGACATTTTCAATGACTAGATTTCGATATTTACCTTTCTTGATAAGTAAAAGTTTCGACATTTAATAAATTTCGGTATTTTAGGATTTTACCATTTCTAGGGTTTTCAATATTTTAGGGTTTATTTGATTTTTAGGAATATCATTATTTTTAGGTTTTCATTAATTTAGGGTTTTCTACAATTAGGGTTTGGGAACTTAAAAACTTACACAGTTTAGTAAATATACTAATACGATAATATTTATTATATTCAGAGGATCGAAATATAGAGACTACGCCAGACCTTCTATTTGACTGTAGCAGGAGGACAGGTAGGTGGATTATCCATCTACGATACGTAAACACAAATGTGAATTCATGTGTTTTCATGAGACTCTGTGATTTAAGTGACTTATGTGATTTACGTGTTTTACGTATGTTTTATGTGACATCACGTTTCATGTGTATCACGTATATGCATGACATCGCACGACATGGTGAGGGATAATGACCACATTAGTGGTGACACTTTAAGACTTAAGGTGTCGATTGAGCGGGGTAGTGTGTGCCGATTTTGGCAGTCAGACTCGTAGCGGAGTTGAGGTTGGACTCGATGGGCACCTGACGGGAGACAGACGTGAGCGATCTGTCTACTCGGGCGTGAGCGACCCGAGGTGCAAACCGTCGGATGAGTTGTGTAGCGGAAGGGGCGACCTGATAGGAGGACGTTGACGTGATCGATCAGCGCACTATCGGCGTGGGCACCGCTAGTCTGGCGTTAGCGACCAGACGATATATTTTATTTTATTGCGCGCGAGGTGCCGAGTCCAGCCTAGGGCCCTGATATTGAGATACGATAGAAATGTGAGGACGAGCGTGCATTATATCATGTTGCGAGAACTGGGAACTGGGAATGAGTGCACGCTGCATTGCATTTTATTCACCTACTGGGCAATTTGCTCAGTGTTTACGTGTTGTAGGTACCGAGTCTGACGCTGACACGCGTCAAGACTGAGGCGGCTGGTGGCGGTGCTCCACGGACTTTTGAGGGCGGGGCGGTACATGGATGAAGACCTGTGGAGCGGCGATAGGATTTTAACCTTTTGACATTTTGGGGCTTCGGCCCATTGTACAGATACTATTATGTAAAATAATATTTTGTTGTATTATAATATCTTTTAGGAAAAAGTTTTAATTAGACGGGCCTTCCGCGGCTTACGTTGCGGAAATCCGCCAATAATCCTAATTAGAAAAGTAGGGTCGCCACATCGACTATCTCCAAGTGGGATGTCGATGGCATACGTAGCTCCTCGTGGAATGAAGTATCTTCCTGTTGAGAGGAAGATAAGTGGATTGGTGGGGTCATTTGCATGGTTGAGCCATGTGCCACGTCTTCTACTCGGGAGGTGAACACATCACCCCCTGCACCTATGGGTTTGGGCTCGGCTTGTTTGTGACTGAGGAGGTCGATCATTTTTCTATTTTGATCGATGCTTCGTGGTGCGGCTTACATCATCCTCGCGTGTTGGTCCCGATTGCACCAAACAAGGAATCAAAGAGGCTTGGATGGAATGAAAAAGGGAAAGGTTCTCACCTTCAAGTGTGTGGATTGTGTGAAAAGTAGGGTTAGCCTTTTGATCTTGATTACTTTAAAAATAGTGATGGTAATATCTTCTATACCACATTAACCCTAGGTATATTAAGGTTCAAATACTAAAGATTAACTAATTACATTCTAGTCCAAAGCCCAAGCTAAAAGGATATTTTTTTGGAAAGAAAGCTAAACGGATATTACAAAAGATAACCCAAGACGTAAACTAATGACACAATCTATTAAATATCCTAACAATCTCCCCCTTTGTGTCAATTGTTGGGAGTCTTGGATCTTGGGTGTAGTGATGGTGAATTAGCGAGTGTGAGTTTCACGAAAGCCTAGCTTGAACTCGAAGGCGCGGAGATTTGTTCGAAGAACGATTCGATCAGCTATAGCGTCAATGAACTTCGCGAATTTGGATCGGCAGTGCGAGTCTTCTTTCGAAAAGATGCGGTAAATCCTCATGAGCTTGTCTTGGATGATGGTGAGTGTCCCATCTGAGAACTTTGCCACTTCGGAGCAGCGCAGCAGTCTCATCTTTCCCTTGTAGTTCGAGTAGGCGACCGCCGGATCATCTCCATCGATCACATCGCCCTCTCGATAATCGTCCGCGTTCTTGAAAGATGGGCGAGTCAGGTTCACCTTCACTAGGTTGTGCTCCACTGCCATCTGCAGATCGTGGGAGGCGAAGAATCTCACCTGTCGGAGCATGTGTCGCTTGAGAGCCACGTAGTCCATAGTGACCGGTTCAGCCCGTACGAGATGTCCAGAACTTCTGACGACGAGTCTGAACTGCTTCATGGATTCCAGCATGCTGTACAGATCACCCAGGCGTAGAAACTTGAAGTCCGCCTCATTACCGTGAATACTGGATAGTGGACACGTCATTTCGACTCCTGGTGAATGTCAGTGACTTTGCAGATGGGAGCCCGATTCATCTCAAGCACGATGTTCTCCTCACCGGAGAGCGAGTGCTTTGTACACTTGCGACAAAGAAGACTCCATCGTTAGAGCTTCTTCTTCTTGGCTCGTGACTCGGGGTTAATAGGATGGGATTGTTGGCTGGTGGGTTGTGAGGTTTCTGTCGCGGGCATCGTTTCAGGTGCAGAGGAGGAGGGCGGCGTCGATTGCACAAGTCCTTGAGATTGGCCTTGCTGCCTATTCTCCCCCCTCGCGTCGATCATGATCATCGTCTTGATCGTCGCGTCTGATCCGCTAGACTGTCCTTGAGCGCCGATGGCCTTCATTTGTTGTTCCTCCTCGTCGAGTTCCGTCATTGATTCGAATCGGGCTCGGTTAGAAGAGCTCCTTTGCGGAATTGGAGGAGAGAACAACTTCATCGTCGACATGTTGCGTTGGTGGTGGCCTCTCCGAGGCCACACCTTTGCCTTTGTGTGGGTGGACGCATCGAGACCCGCATAGACTTTATCTAGGATGGACGCCTCAAGAGTCTTTGCAAACTCTTGAAGACGAGCCTCTAGTGCGATCTCGGTGATGAAACGGGATAAGTCTAACAAGTTGGAATCACGAAGAAATCCAACTGACACCGAGTTGGAGAAGAGAGCCGATCGGCCGCCCGTTTGCACAAGACGGAAAAAGACGGGGTCACTAAGACTTCCCATTGGCATCATCGATGAGACAGACTCAAACGAATGATAGCCGAGGCTCGCGGTTGTGGTGATGTTGGCCGTGCTAGGTCTTCCACTCTCAGTCACAAAGACATCACCGAGCGTTCCGACAGAATCACGAAGACTCTGTAGTGCAGTTGAAGGTGTATGTGTCCTAGAAACATATGAAATTATGGGGAGTGAGGGCACTATACTCGATGTGATTGAAGAGGATGCAGTCTGAGGCTGAGGACTGCTTGTTTCAACATCGACTATCTCCAAGTGGGATGTCGATGGCATACGTAGCTCCTCGTGGAATGAAGTATCTTCCTGTAGGGAGGAAGATAAGTGGATTGGTGGGGTCGTTGCGTGGTTGAGCCAAGTTCCACGTCATCTACTCGGGAGGTGAACACATCACCTCCTGCACCTAGGAGGTCGATCGATTTTCTATTTTGATCGACGCTCCGTGGTGCAGCTTACGTCATCCTCACGCGACCGTTTTTCGGTACGCGGGTGGAAGAGGATGCGGCGCGACTCGATGACCTTTTAAAAGTGGTGGTGGGGTTTTGGCTAGTCCCGGGGTTAGGAGCAGCGTGGTTGGTCTGCTCCGTAGGGACAATGGAAAGTGGACGGGGACTCTTGCGAAATGAAGCGGTAGAGGCGCGATATTCTCGAACGTGCGGGTTTGTCGGGTCGGCATAGGCAAGTACTTCGTCCAGGATGATCATGGCGTGTCGATCTTTCGCCATAGCGTTTTTCTTGGCGAACTTCTCGACAACGGGGATCACGAAGTGTTCACTCACCGGGCGGATACGGATGCCGGTGGAGAACAGACGAAAGTGTTTGATGAGCGCTGGGAGCCACCGCATGTAAGGTACGAAGCGGTTCTTGACTTCCTTGGCGACTTCCCGATCGCGACGTTGAATCATGGAGACGAGATCCATCCAGATGATCTCAGTGTAGTTGTACTTGCGGTTGTGTGCGATGCCAGTTAGGATGGTAAGGAACTGGTGGTTCCCGCGGTCCTGGCCAGCATGCTTCCCTGACATGCATTTGTTCAGTAGGAGGTACAGTGTTCGCCGGGGTTGAGGTAGGTTGCGTGTGGTGACTTCGCTGAGAACGAGTGGGCCTTTCTTCTTCTTGTTTTCAGATAGCCCAATCTGTCGATGTCCTCGATGAGTTGTTCGTGCGTTGGTAGTGGTTCGTAAGGTGAGTAGACAGGGAGTTGAAGTACTTCTTGGACAATCTTGCGAGTGAGGACTACTGTTTCTTGATCGATTTCGGCGGACATTGCTGAAGCGAGGTAGTGTGGTCCAGCAATCTGCAATGTGTGCCTGTGACGCCCGGGGCCGATGAGGGCGGGGAGTGATCGCCGGTGCCAGAGAGGTGCACGGATAAGGAGCGGCTCCTGGTAGGCTTCTAGGCGAAGGGGTGCGTGAACGAACCGATCCGACACCCGAATGAGAGGGGATCCTGAGACTGACAATGTATGGGCGTGTCAGGCTAAGAATCGTATAAGGGAATTGATAGTACTACTCATATCACCAAGGTCGACCTACCTTTTCGGGAGTCCATCTATAAAAACTCCGAAGTTAAGCGTGCTTGACTTGGGGCAATCTAGGGATGGGTGACCCCCTGGGAAGTTTCTCAGGGTGCGTGTGAGCGAGTGCACGAAGCACGCTAAAAGGTTAAATGGTGGTACAGTGGGGCCAGACTATCAGTCGGAGTGTGGTGGGCCCAACCCAGTGGTCCCGGTAGGGACCAATGCTATAGTGACACCCAGTATGGGACGGGTCGTTACAGGTGGTATCAGAGCACAACCTCTCACAGTACGGTGCTGGTTCGGGGACGAACCAGGCGGAAGCTGGTGGGCATGTGACGCCCGGGGCCGATGAAGACGGGGAGTGATCGCCGGTGCCAGAGAGGTGCACGGATAAGGAGCGGCTCCTGGCAGGCTTCTAGGCGAAGGGGTGCGTGAACGAACCGATCCGACACCCGAATGAGAGGGGATCCTGAGACTGACAATGTATTGGCGTGTCAGGCTAAGAATCGTATAAGGGAATTGATAGTACTACTCACATCACCAAGGTCGACCTACCTTTTCGGGAGTCCATCTATAGAAACTCCGAAGTTAAGCGTGCTTGACTTGGGGCAATCTAGGGATGGGTGACCCCCTGGGAAGTTTCTCAGGGTGCGTGTGAGCGAGTGCACGAAGCACGCTAAAAGGTTAAATGGTGGTACAGTGGGGCCAGACTATCAGTCGGAGTGTGGTGGGCCCAACCCAGTGGTCCCGGTAGGGACCAATGCTATAGTGACACCCAGTATGGGACGGGTCGTTACAGGTGGTATCAGAGCACAACCTCTCACAATACGGTGCTGGTTCGGGGACGAACCAGGCGGAAGCTGGTGGGCATGTGACGCCCGGGGCCGATGAAGACGGGGAGTGATCGCCGGTGCCAGAGAGGTGCACGGATAAGGAGCGGCTCCTGGCAGGCTTCTAGGCGAAGGGGTGCGTGAACGAACCGATCCGACACCCGAATGAGAGGGGATCCTGAGACTGACAATGTATTGGCGTGTCAGGCTAAGAATCGTATAAGGGAATTGATAGTACTACTCACATCACCAAGGTCGACCTACCTTTTCGGGAGTCCATCTATAGAAACTCAGAAGTTAAGCGTGCTTGACTTGGGGCAATCTAGGGATGGGTGACCCCCTGGGAAGTTTCTCAGGGTGCGTGTGAGCGAGTGCACGAAGCACGCTAAAAGGTTAAATAGTGGTACAATGGGGCCAGGCTATCAGTCGGAGTGTGGTGGGCCCAACCCCACTGGTCCCGGTAGGGACCGATGCTATAGTGACACCCGGTATGGGGCGGGTCGTTACAGTACCAGAACTGCTGGAGATAGACTTGCGCTTCTGGCTCGCCATGAGTGAGGGCGTGTCGGAGGGGATGCCCTTTGAGGATTTCTATGATGATGGGGGCATCGCACGTAAAGTTGTCCAAGTCCACCATGTGATTGTTTGGTATCAAGGCAGCCCATCGATTTGTTGGGAAGACCTTCTCGATCGGTGGAACAAATGTCAGTGTATTGAGCTCGATGCGAGCGACGTCCCTTTGGATTGTTGCAGCCTCAAGTGCTTCAAGTGCTTCTCGATTTGTGTTGGTCATATCTGTGCTTGACAGTAATTGTAGCATGATTAGTACGGACTAAGTCACGAGACCATGGATATAAGTAAGTTGTGGGTGAAACAATAAAAAGAGCCCAAAATCGTAAAAATAAAATTAAAATTAAGATGAAAGGTAACTTAGAGTCCATTTGAAATAAATTTGTTAAGATTGAATGATGGTAATGTGATGGCAAGTTTCAACAATTTTCGCAACGAAATTTTTCCAACACTTAGAAAATTTTCAGTATTGAAAGTGTTCATGTGATATGAGAAAATTTTGGTACATGAGCAAAATTTCAGTAGAGAGAAAATTTTCGCTTGTAGTGTAAAATTTTCGCATGTAGTGCAAAATTTTCGCAAGTTAAGGAATTTCACAAGTTATCCAAAAATTTTCGCATGCAATGGAAAATTTCGCTGATTATAACACATAGACACCTGAGAGAAAATTTTCGCATATAGTGTAAAATTTCGCATGTAGTGTAAAATTTTCGCAAGTTAAGGAATTTCAGAAGGTATCCAAAAATTTTCGCATGTAATGTAAAATTTCGCTGATTATAACACATAGACACGCCGAGAGAAAATTTTCGCATATAGTGTAAAATTTCGGATGTAGTGTAAAATTTTCGCATGTAGTGGAAAATTTTCGAAATTAAGGAAATTCAGAAGTTATCCAAAAATTTTCGCATATAATGTAAAATTTCGCTGATTATAACACATAGACACGCCGAGAGAAAATTTTCGCATATAGTGTAAAATTTCGCATGTAATGTAAAATTTTCGCATGTAATGTAAAATTTTCGCATGTAGTGGAAAATTTTCGCAAGTTAAGGAATTTCACAAGTTAACCAAAAATTTCGCAGTTAAAATATTTTCTCAAAAGGTATTAAGGTTTCGCAAGTAGAGAAGTTTTCAAGTTAGCAAAAATTTCGCAAGTTTTGAATTTTCTCAAGTGATATGAAAGTTTCGCGGGTGAGAAAATTTTGAAAAAATTTGCTCAGGTGGTAAAATTTCTTGGTTTGAAATTTCTCAGTTTGACAAGTGATAAAATTTCTCGGATTGGCAATTTTCTCAGGTTGAGAAATTTGCGTGATCCGCGAAAAAACAATGACGTATGAGTTGAGAAATTAATGAACCACTGTAGCTGCGAAAGAATTTGATCAGCACGGATCCGAGAAAAATTTCAGTTTATGGGTTGAGAAATTTTTGGGTCAATGTAGTTGCGAAATAGTGAACATACGAAAAGATGTGATATGAAGTGAGGTGTATGAAAATTTCGCGGGGCATGACTTACTGTAGCAGCAAAAAAAAATTTAACGTAAGGGAAAAAATTTTCTCGGATGAAAACTTTCGCGGGACTTCACTCACTGTAGCAGCGAAATTTTAACGCAAGAAATTTCTCGGATAAAACTTTCGCAGGACTTCACTTACTGTAACAGCGATTAACGTAAGAAATTTCTCGGATAAAACTTTCGCGGGACCTTACTTACTATAGCTGCGAAAATCTATCGTTACAGTATTTTCTCTGAAAAATTTTCTCGGTGAAGAACACAGTGCGAAAACATACGAAACGACGCTATGATTTTTGCCTTAGAACCACTCAAATCTTAACCAAAATGCAATAAATTGGACTCAATCGACTCAAAATTGGACGGACAATACATATTTGGGGGTTTTAAACACCAAAATCCTAACATGCGTCCGAATTGAAGCCGAGAAAAATTAATTTTAAACCTAAAAATTTTAAAAGAACGGGGCAAAACAGAATAAAACGAACAAGGATTGGTTTATTTGGGATGTATTCATACCGAAATGCTGATTTTGACGATGGAGTATGCGGAAAAACGGATTTTGAAGGCAGATTTGAAGAAGACGACGATGCGAGAGGTTGAGAAAATTTCGAAGAGGAGGGTGCGAAATTTTTGAATTTTTCTCGGGAAGTTGGAAAGATTGTGAAAAAAGTTAAGTATTTTGGGGTTTTGTGACTGTTCATGCGAGTTATTGAGTAAATGGGCCGAGTTTCGCGGGCTTGGTCAAAATTGGGTCCTGGACCAAATTTCGCGAGCTTGGTCAAAATTGGGTTCAATTGGTGTCCAATTGGTCAATTTTGACTCCGTTTGACCAAAATTTAAAATTTCAACCCAATTTCATTTTTGGCAAAATCAGAAACTCCCCCTTAATCGAAAACTCCCTTTTTAAATAAAGAAAGAAAAAAAAGCAGAATCTCCCCCTTAATCGAAAACTACCCCTTAAGAGACATAATTCAGAAGACACATAGAAAATGGAGTAAAGTGAAGAAAAATATGTACACTTTATCAAAGTTTATGTAGGGTCAATTGATTATTACGGAAGATTCAACATGCCCAACATAGTCACTAGGTGTTGGAATCGTTTGACATCCAACGGTTTTGTGAAAATGTCGGCCAGTTGATCTTCGGTAGTGACGTAGTGCAATTCAATCGTCCCTTGTTCGACATGTTCTTTGATGAAGTGGTGACGAATATCTATGTGTTTCGTTCTCGAGTGATGCACTGGATTACTCGTCATCGTGATCGCACTCTTCGAGTCACAATAAATGGGAATTTTATCAACATGAAAATTGAAATCTCTTAGTTGGGTTCTCATCCACAAAAGCTGTGAACAACAACTAGCGGCGGCGACATATTCCGCCTCTATCGACGAAGTTGAGACACAGTTTTGTTTTCGAGAAGACTAACTCACGAGTTTACCGCCCAAGAAGTGTGCAGCTCCTGAGGTGCTTTTCCGATCCATCTTGCATCCTGCGTAATCCGAGTCAGAGAATCCAACCAGTTTGAAGTCCGATCGAGTGGGGTACCACAAACCCAGATTGGGTGTTCGTTTGAGATAGCGGAGAATCCATTTTACAGCAGTGAAATGTGATTCCTTGGGTGTAGCCTGAAAGCGAGCGCAGATTCCTGTCGAGAGAACGATATCCGGTCGACTAGCAGTGAGGTACAAAAGAGAGACTATTATCCCACGAAGACGGTTTGGTCAACGGGAGCACCAGATGGGTCCGCGTCGGGTCGACCAGAGGGAGACATAGGTGTAGCAGCAGTCTTAGCATCCTTCATTCCATATTTCTCGAGGATGTCATGGATGTATTTGGACCGGTTTATGAAGATTCCGTCGGGGAGTTGCTTTACTTGAAGACCAAGAAAGAAATTCAGCTCGCCCATCATACTCATTTCGAATTTCTCCTTCATCAGTTCTGCGAATTCTTCACACAGTTGTGGTTTAGTCGTTCCAAAAATGATGTCATCGACATAAATCTGTACAAGCATGATGTCCGTCCATTCCGCTTGGTGAAGAGAGTTGTATCCAGAGTTCCTTTCTTGAATCCTGACTGAACGAGGAAGTCTGAAAGGACGTCATACCAAGCTCGGGGAGCCTGCATCAGTCCGTAGAGAGCCTTGTACAGTCGATATACGTGATGAGGAAACTTTTCGCTCAAGAACCCTTCAGGTTGATCAACGTACACTTCTTCTTTGAGAAATCCAATCAGAAATGCAGTCTTCACATCCAATTGGTAGACTTTGAAGTTCTTGTGAGCAGGAAAGGCAAGAAAGATTCGTATTCCTGGCAATGGGGGCGAAAGTTTCATCGTAGTCGATGCCTTCTTGTTGATTGTACCCCTTAGCCACAAGTCTTGCTTTATTGCGGATGACAACACCGACTTTTTGTTCTTGAAGATCCACTTCGTGCCGATAATGGATCTGTTGTGAGGGCGTGGTACGAGTTCCCAAACTTGTAAACGTTCGAACTGATTTATTTCCTCCTGCATTGCAATCAGCCAATCAGGATCATTGAGAGCTTCAGCTACTCGTGATGGTTCGGCTTGACTGAGATAGCAAGAGAACAGGCTTTCATTCATCGTAGCCGAACGCGTCGAAACACCGGATGTGGGATCCCCAATAATCTGATCCGCATGATGAGAGCGAGCCCAAAGTGGGACATTAGTCTGTGAAGAGCTAGCCGCATTTGTGTCGATTGGAGGCTCGTTAGATTGGGGTCCGATGTCAGAGGATGAGATCTCAACTTTAGTAGATTGAGAGGGTTCGGTGTCAGGATCCGCAATGTTCCCAAGGTTGGGTAAAATGTCGTCTTCGTTGAGATTGAGATCATCCAAGTTTGGAGGAACGACATCATTGCCGATATCCGGTGGTGTAGGTGTGGTGGTTGCAGAGGTAGGTTGAGTGGTGGTGACGGGTGTCTTGGGGACTGGATAAAAGTACTCGAAAAGCAGATCGATATCCAGTTCGCCAGAGTTGCCTACAGATGAGGAAGTTCGCGTCGATGAAAGTTGACCTTTTGTCAACGACTGTAGAAGACCTGGTTCTGGTCTGATATGAGCAGAAGCCATGTGGTCGCCTTCGATTTCATCAAAGGTGACGTTTGTGCTCTCTATGACTGATCGTTTCTCCTTAAGATAGACTTTGTATGCCTTCGAGTTCAGAGAATATCCAACAAAGATGCCTTCAAGTGCTTTAAGATCGAGCTTCCCAAGATATTGGCGATCATTGGCAACAAAACATCGGCAACCGAAGACCCTTAGATAAGATATATCCGGGATATGACGGTTATTCAGCATCTCAATGGTGTGCGGTTCAATCTCTTGTGGATAGAAGCCCGGTTCTGCGTGTAGCAAGTCGTTTGAATAGCTTCGCCCCAAGAGAATGAGGAAGCCCGGATTGGATGAGGAGAGTCCTAGCAGCTTCAACTAGGGTCCTATTCTTACGCTCGACGACACCATTTTGTTCCGGTGTCTTCATAGCTGAGAACTGCTGGGTGATGCCCTGAGTGGTATAGAACTCATTGAGCTTCTTGTTCTTAAACTCAGTTCCGTTGTCAGTTCTGATAATCCGAACCTTCTGTTGATGAAGATTTTGGGACGTAACAACAAACTCGATGATTAAATTAGGAACTTCATCCTTTGTGTGAACAAGTTTCGTCCACGTGTAGCGCGAGAAATCGTCGACAATCACAAGAATATACTGTCTTCCTCCGAGTGTAGCCGTATGCATCGGGCCACAAAGATCCATGTGCACGAGCTCGAGGATGAGCTTAGAGGACGGCGTTTCCTTGGAAATGTGAGACGAGCGCTTCATCTTCCCTAATTCACAGGCAGAGCAGAGATGCTCCAGGACAGCTGAGGTAGACCTTTGACAAGTTTATTCTGATGCAGTTTGTTGAGAGTCTTGAAATTGAGATGTGAAAGGCGTCGGTGCCATAGATCGTTCAACTTGGGTGTAGCACGAGAGAGAAGGAAAATTGGTCGAGAGGTCGTAAGATTGAGTACGTAGAGGTGAGACATGCGCGTTCCAGAAAGAGGAGGCAGTCCCAAGGCATCGATAATGCTGCAGATGTCTGATTCGAAGAGAACCTTGTATCCTTTGTCGCAGAACCGACCAATGCTGAAGAGATTGTAGCTCAAGCCCTCGACATAAGAGATGCCCTTGATCGTCAGTTTGTCATGGACGAGATCGCCAGTTCCGAGAATTGGCGCCATTTGACTGTTTCCGAATGAGACCCTTCCGAGATAGCGCTCGGAGAAGTTGCTCAACAGCTCCTTGTTCCCCGTCATGTGTGTGGAGCAACCTGAGTCTAGATACCACACATGACAGACCTGCAATCATCAACAAATATTGGGTCCCCGTTTACGGACGGGACCTTCTTGTGATACAAGTAAAATTTTCATACGCTTAACGGGAAATGTAGGGTCTAAATCAGGTTGCGCTGTATCTAAGTTAGGTTTCCCGTCGTGATTTGTTTGATGAGGCGGGATTATGGTTTCTCTAACCCATATTTGCCTAACTTGTGCTCGGATGTACGGTGCCTTATTCATGAATTGGTGTGAGGATTTTGGTGGTTGTTGTCGTGCTTCGGTTTTAGTCGTCTTTTGCTTGCGAGCAGTAGTTGGCTTTGTATTTAGCATCGGAAGGCGTTTTCGCTTAACTGTAGGTTTAGACGAATTTGGAAAATGCAAAGGCGTCGTAGAGGAGGTTCGGTTGCTTGGTCGGAGTGTTGCGTGTTCGTGTGTTTCATATTCATGAAAGCGTGGAAGAATAAAGTCATTGCAGCAACACATAGACATAAGTTTGGTAAAGGAAAGATAAGTTTTGGAAACATAATTGTCTACGCCCTTAAGATATTGGGATTCATTACATAAAGAGGAAAGACGAACATAGGACGGTCTTCTTGTCATCGAAGAGCGGTTCTCCTTTATTTCAAACGAACTCCCTTCCAGAGACGTCGAACTCACATTCCCTATATCCATAAGAATACGAGAGTTAGTGTTTGAACAAGTTTCAGCTTCAGGAGTCATCTTCTCCGTCCTCTTACATTTACATGTTTGAGAATCGGGTACTTGACTCGACGTAGAGGGTTTGTTCGTATTGTGAAATTGCTCTGGGGTAAAGATTTTGCTAAGTAGATCATTTCGCTCCTTCGTAAAGGCTTTCCGCTCTAATTCTAGGGTTCGTTCTAGTTCTGCTATGACCAGAAGTTTCTCTGGGATATAGATACGAGAAATCGCTTCTCGGAAAGCAATATCCTGTTCTTCGGTTGGGAATTGAGTCGTGATGTCCTCAGAGAGTGAAGGTTTTTTAGTCTTATAACTAGCATTCAATTCTGTGTAGTCGTACGCGATTTCTGCCCAAAGAATGTTCTGTTCCCTCTTTTCTTCCGAAAGGACAACGGTGGAGGATCTTACAAATGGCATGAGCTGTGAGGGAGCACCCTTCCTCGTTTGTAAGAATGTAGTATTGTACATGTTATACCTTATCACCATTATCGGCGTTGGGTCGCAATAGCTGGCCAGGCCGATTCCCATCCGGGCGTCGTAGAATTCTGTTTCAGCTAGTTGGTTCAATAGGCATAAGAGGCGTGCGTTTTTTGTTTCTAAGGTGAAGTTGCTCTTCAAGTTCTTTCACCTTTCGGTACAGTCTAATTCTTTCCTTACTAAGCAGTTCATATTGTGCAGCTGTTAAGAGACGGGAGGTTTCACATGAACTGATGGCCAGAGTGGTTTCCTTAACCTTAGTTTCACTTTGTTTATTCTTGTTTTGCAGACGTTTGACTAACGCTTCAGAGGCAATTAGTCGTTCGTTTGCGCAAGCGAGCTCTTCTACTTTTAAACTAAGTAAGGCATAGTTGTTTTCAAATTTTAGTTTGAGTTCATCATAATCCCTAGCATCTACGGTGGGTTTCTTAATGGTGTGACGGTGATTAAACGCATCATCGAGTTGTGAAATTCGTACCTCAGACTCTGCGTTGGTAGGGGTCTTAGCAGAGTTCTCACCGGTGCTAACCATCTCCTCGTCCTCGTCATGTTCGACCAGCCTTGCCATGCGGCAATCCTCATCCTTAGGCTCCTCGTCTTCGGAAGTGTCGTTCACCCACTCAGCTTCTTCGGTGAGAATAACTTTCCCACTTTCCATTTGCGGGTCATTCTGCCCTTACGGTCGTAGTAACCAGAGTCCTTCACGTGTGGGGCGTGGCATTCCTTGGCAAAGTGGCCTGACTTTCCACACCGAAAGCACTTCACAGACTTTTGAGGTACGGATTCCTCCTCTTTTTTATCGGCTTAGGTTCCTCCTTAGGGGTGGTCTTTTTGGTGCCGCTAAAGGTTCTTTGACGATTGGAGTAAGATGAGGATTTTTTCCCGATCTTCTTTGAGACCATCTTTGTGAGCATTGACAGCTACTTGCGTAGATCACAAACATCTTCATCAGATTCTGTATCAGCTTCGGTTCCTGAAGAGGTGTCAGATACAACAGCTGGTTGCTTCCCTTTGTTCTGTTTGGCCTTGGAGGTGGAAGATCGTTCAGCAGTCTTATTCGAGAGGAGAGCAAGCGGGTCAACTCGAGTGTTGGTAGAAAGCGGTTGTACGTAAGGTGCATAGGCAGACAGGCTGTCGTAGAGAGCATGGATGGAGGTGTTGGAGAGGTCCTTACTCTGAATCATCATCGCGTCGCATTGCCCCAATGTGGTTTGAGGCTACCAAGGAAGCGGTTGTTGATATCGAATTTGTCCCTCGAGATCTTGGCTTTCTTGAGTTCATTGATGACCTTCAAGTATCGGAGGTACGTGTCACGCAGCTCCTCTCCTTCATAGGCCTGGAAGTGTTCATACTGCGAGAGACAGGCTGATTTCCTCCCCTGAGCACTCTCTGTTGTGCCTGACATAATTTCCGCGAGTTCATCCCTTATTCCTTGGCAGTTGTGCAGCACTCGATGTGTGCGTAGACTTCGTTGCCCATAGCCTGAAGAGGTATCCTTTGGCAGTCTCATCGGCCTGTAGGCAAGCCTCTTCATCCTCATTAATGGGACCTCTTGGAGTGCGGCGTTCATCCATATGAGGGTTCGCGTTTGGTTGAGCATGAATGATCGTCCAGGACTGTGCTGGACCGTTGAGGATGGAGTCCAGTAAGTATTGAGCGAGTGGTGCGGGCCTTTGTTCCTGATGAACAGAGGAACCTGTTTGTCCATATGTTGTAATCGCCTTGTCGCAGCATCGGAGGCCTGGTGTCGGAGCCCACTGTTGAGATGTCATTTGAGGTAGACATGGTTGGTGCAGTCGAATCGTCCGTGGTTTTGATCTTGTATAGATAAGAAGGTTAGTGACGAACGAGATGAGAAATATGAGTTTAACGAGTAGAGTTTGAGAAAATCGTTTGAAGAATTTCTTCGAACTAAGTGAACGTGTGTGATGGTCGAAAACGTATGAAGGGAAAATATATCTTGAAATTCGGAGTAGTTCTAGAAATTAAAAATGAGAATGGAAGAGTAAATTTTTTTCAAAAGTGGTCTAGGGGGATAAAACTAAAGTGTAAAGGATCAAGACTTGAATAGGTTCGAGAAAGATTTTGTTAGGTCCTACGATTAACAACTCTACGATCCTAGGCTAGAATTCATAGTAATTCGATCGTTTAGATAAACAATTGAATTCGATCGAAAAACTAAAAAGAACAAGAGAGAGAATTTGAGTAGAGTGAGAAAGTTACTGTTGTTTCTCTCTCTAGAAATCGAATTGCAAGCCTTTCGGATCAATTCTAAAACTTTCTCTATTCAGCTCAATTGATTTACATGTATTTATACCAAACAAACTTGGTATAAATATCAAACTAGTCCTAATCTAAGGACTACTATACAAAACGCCCCTAATTACAAGGACAACTAATGAAATCAAGCACAATTACAAATGATATTCTACAATCTGCCCCTTTGTGCTTGATTGCGTCTCCGCGCCGTTTGTCCTCATCGGGCGTAATACGATCTGCGCAAGCCCAGCGCATGCTCGTAGTTCCTCTTCGTGATCCTCAGCTCCAGTCGCTCCTCAATATCTTCTAATAGTTCCATTAGGAGCGGCTGTTCTCTCACGAACTTGTGGATCCTCAGCATCGTGTCTCTATTTATTTCTTCCAACCTCTGCTCGATGTTTTTCCTGACGACCTTGAGCGTCCCATCGCAAAACTTATGAATCTCAGTCTTCAGCATCAACCTATTCTTCTTTGTTATTGGATTGTGGTAGGTGATGCCTAGGACTGAGCTGATGTGCACGTGATTGTTGGGAAGCCCTTCGATCTCAGGTCCTTTGTTGAGCGAAGCGGTCATGTTGACCTTCTTCATATTGCTCTCAAGCGCCATTTGAAGGTCGTGAGCGGCGAAATACTTAATTTGTCGCATCATGAACCGGTAGAGCCCTTCGAGGCCTTCTTTCTTGATGAAGCCCTGAGGACCTTTGTACTTCTCCACGTATAGCTGATAAAAATGGTACACTTCATTGGCGGGGAGGTACGGTAGGTCGCTCTCGCTCAGTTCCTCTCAGGTCCTGTCCACTCGTTCGACGATATAGTGAGGTGTTGGAAGTCCTCCTTTGGCACAGTATACGATGAGTAGTTGACTTATTGGGGAGAGACTCTTATAATGGCTCTTGGCTTGTGTCTTAGTCATCCCCAGCCTAACATCAGGTCCAAGTTTGGTCAGCATCCAGAGGTAGGTCATCCTCTTCTGCTGATCCCAATGAGAGATCCCTCTAAGCTCGAATTCGTTCGGCTTTCTTCACTCTGTTCGAAGACCTCCAAATATTCTCACGAACTTCTTCAAGGAAGGGAATTTCTATTTGGATGTTTTCCCATTGCGTGTCCATCCGGACGGTCCCTGGCGTTAGCCTTGGAGAGGGAACCGCCTGTTGAGCGATTAACTCTGGTAGCCTTGGGATAACTCGCTCGTAGTCTTCACCTTCCTGAAGCTCGTCGTCTTCTGTGATTACGAGGTCTATAGACGCTTGTTGTAGAAAGCGCCGAACGTCGTGAAGCCTTCGTCTTTGATGCTCATCGGGCATGGAATGGGTCATCCACTGTCCTTCGAAGATGTACTTGTCTAGGGCCTCGTGTGGATTGACGCCATGTCCAGAGGGTCCCGGTTGGTCTGGAGCGACTGAGGGAGTGGCTTGGGTAGCTGCTAGAGCTACAAGCATCGCAGCACTTACTTCTTCTTCCGGAAGCAAGGGGCTTGAGTAGATCGCTGGTGTGGATGGAGGCGTCTTGAGGTGAAAGGTTGGTGGTTCGATGTGGGCGGTGCGGTGCGTGGTGCAGGTAGTTTGGGTGGTTTTTGTTTGGTGGGTGGTTTGTGTTTGGGTTTGGTGGGTTTGTGTTTGGGTTTCACCAGCTCCAGCGCTTGTCTGCGTAGCGCCCGAGCCTTGTCCTTGGCCACTTGTTGATGTCCTTGGCCTCTTCTCCCCCTCATGAGGGTCCTGATTGTCAGGATCGTCATGTCTGCGTCGTGAGTGGGAGCTTTGGCCTCGGCAGGTGTCAGTCGGTGGCTCAGGATGGTCCACCAATCGCCTATACAGGGAATCTTCTTGCGGCGATCGGATGGAAAGGCCTATCAGACGGGAATGTCATGGAGCTCGGTGATGGGGATTGTGTATGGGTTGATGAGGATGGAGGAAGTGGCTAGAGGGTCGGTGGGTGTGGGTTGTGGAGGTGTGTGGTTGATTTGTGACGAAGGGCCTTCAGAGGCAGGTGCTTTCCCGGTATCTCTTCGGGATGCCTCGATTGCTTGAAGTACTCTCTCTGGGATCTTGTCTTCCATTGACTGTACAGCGGCAGAGAGAGCAGCCTGAAACTGCTCGTTCGTCACAAAGGGTGCGGACGCCTCAAGAGATGGACCAGGATGACAGATGTCGCCTGTTATCAACCCTTGAGTAGACACCGACTCTTTGGGTTGGCTCACAGTCACTTGAGGTTGTGACTGTATGAGACTTTCACCCAATCCTCGAGTCGAATCTTGAGGATTCGTCTCTATGGGTGTTAAGGCAGGCTCAGGTTGTCCTGCGAACCAGACACCACGTTGGTTGGTTGCGGCTCAAGATTGAGCGAAGAAGTGCCGGCAACACTTGTCGTTGTGGTCAGCGCAGTATCTGGTGCGTTGGTGACGGCCGGGAAGAGGGACTCCAGTTGAATACTAAGTCGTCTGGGAGTCCGTCTTATCAGGCTAATCTCCTCATCTGACTCCGTGTCGGATGGTGTAGCTGTGTGAGGAGTGGGATCACGTTCAACATCCCCTAGAGCCTGATCCGTCACCAGTGGAAGCGAGCTCTGCCCAATTTCTATCTCGGGCTGTGCTTCTTGTTGAAGAACCTCCTCAATGGTTTCTTCGAGCACGCCTACATGTACGGGAACTTCCACTTGAAGCATTTCTGTTGGAGCCTCTTGTTCCAACTCAGCGGCCACAACATCTATCAAGGTGGCATCGTCCTGAGTTGGAGGCTCCTGCTCGAGCTCCAGGGCCACTTCATCAATCAACATGGCCTCTGAGCTTTGGTGTTGTTGCGGTTGGGGAGGGCTCATGTGTACATCTACCGGGGGCCCTCTAATCATTTCCTCGGTGAGGTGATGTTCCCGACAGTATCTCTGATATTCAGCTCCTGCGGGGTCAGCGAGCCGGAGAAGGTTGAGAGATATGGCCATTGAAGGCTGTGTAAGGTCCACCAGCCTTCGGTTGTGGAAGAATTTGAGCCGGGGCGGCTGATAGTTTCCTCCCGGTGGCAGGCGAGGAATGTTCTGCGCGTACATCTCCATGTGTTGGCTGATGATGACGGAGAACCATCTCGCGTACGGCACGTTTTTGGACCGGTTGTTCTCCTTTTGTCTGATCTGTTCTGCAAGGTCGTTCAAGATCAGCTGGGCGAAATCGTAATTTCGCGAGAATACGACTCCGTGAAAAATCCGGAGGATGTGGCCGTTGCCCTTGTCGAGGCCGGCGTGCTTCGGAGATAGACACTTGTTCACGATCCCGAACAGTGTCTTCCATGGGTGAGGGATACCGTTGCTCTGAACCTGAGTGAGCTTGGTGAGCGACGGACGGTAACCCATTTGAAGGAAATCAGCCACCAGTTATTCATCTGATGGGAGGGGGTCGTAGTTTTGGCTGTGAGGGAGGTCGAGTAGAGCTCTGAACTCGTTCTTGCCCATGCAGATGTGCCTCGTCCCTACAACCGTCGTGAAATGGTATCCCCCATCCAAGATGATGCTCTTGATCATCCCCCAAAACTGCTGGGGTAGACCATTGGCACTGATGCCATCACGGTAAGTCCATGCCATAGTGGATGGCCTTGAAGGATTGACACGATAATGTCGTCTGGACACCGGAAGGTGGTCAGGTCCAATTGGAAGTTCGTGTCGTGGACATTGAGGTATGAGGATTTCTCGTATATGTGATTATATGTTGGATAACGATCCATCTGAAAAAAATAAGAGATATAGCAAATCATTAGTTCATAATTTTTGATATTAGTCGAAAATGAATTAGGTTCATCAAACTATAATATTGTTTCAAGTCATGACATGTTTTGATGAATTTTGAATTGAAATGATATGATATGCATATAGGATTCTTGTTTTAGAAAAAAACGTAATGGCATGATTGTAATTTCGAATTAAACATGTAATGCGTGAAAAGGAGTTCGAAATTTTTCTAAGTGTTGAATCGTGAAAAAGGACACTATTCATGCCGAGTAATTTTTCGCTCGAAAATTCTGGTGTCAAATTGATTTCCTTATGCATTGACTTCAATTGCAATAACTCCGTTTAATTTTGTGATCGAGAAAATTCTATTCGCTAATGTTCGCTAAGTGTAAAGGACTTAGTAAAAAAACTTCTAAGTGTTGCAATTGAAATCGTGAGACTGTAGCCGATCAATTTTACGATCGAGAAAAATTCCGCGTAAATTTACTATCGAGAAATTATATCTCAGGTAAATTTACTATCAAGAAATTTTCCTCAATTGAATAAAATTTTTCTATTTGAAATTTGTCGAGCGAAATGTGATTTTCGATCCTAAGTAAAAATTTTCGCTGCAATATTTTTCGATCGAGAAATTAGTCAACGAAAGACTGTCAACCGTCGAGAAATTTACCGATCAATTAGGTCCTAAGCGGCGAATTTTACGATCGAAAAATTAAGTGTTGAAAAATTAATTTTTCGCTGCTAAATTTTTGCGACCAAATTGAAATTAAATCGAAAATTCAATTTTGCGATAGTAAGTTTTACGCTCGATAAAATTTGCATCTAAACTGTCTAACCAGTGCGTAAGTTTTTCGCTCACAAAAAATCCTAATTAGATTTCTCGATGTTAAACAAATTTTTTTTTTTCGGTCAAAATCTTCTATCTTAGCCACTAAATCAGAATTTTACCGATCGAAAAACTAATTCGACACAAACAGTATCTCAATTAAATCGGAATCCAATTAAGACTGTTTGCGATCGACAAAGTTCTTCGATGGCTTTAAACATTCAAATACCCAGTTTCATCAAAACTCAAATTACAGTCGATGATTCATTCTACCAGATTCATAGAGAATATCGAAATATCTTAAGTGCAGGAATTAAACTCAGATAAAGTTCAAAATCAAGTTTAAAACACTCTGAAATAGTATACGATTTTCTCAGTTTTGAAAAACAGTCGAGAAACTAATATAAATCATGCGAAAAACTACAAAATGCAGATGCTAACGAAGTTAAATCACACGCAAATGTCAACAGATTCTCATTTCTACCTTACACAGACAATTTCGTGTATAAAATCGAAAGATTTTTGAGAAATTTTAACTGTCTGTGAAAGTTTTTCGCGAGAGAAATTTTTTGCGATTTAGGGTTGCGCGAGAAAAAGTTTTTCGGCTGACATAAAAGTGAACTTTTATTTACTCGCTGTAAGTTGATGATGGGTTTACGATTTGACATTTTGCGATTCAAAGGCCCATTACTATTTGCGCTCGAGAAATTTTCGATTCGAATATTGCTCTTCAATTCAATTTTCTCGATCGCAAATTATCGCGGCTAATCAAAATCGTTCCCAACACTGTTTACGATCGAGAAACTTATGATCGCGAATTAATTCTTATATCCAGTTTCCCGATGGTAAGTGTTTCTAAAATTTTTAGATTGATCCCTATTCAAATAAGATCACATTTGTAAAGCTCCCCCTCAGAATTAAAATAAATCCAATTAACTCCCTGGATTTTCTATGTAGTAACGTCTAGCTCCCCTGGTTGAATAAAAAATCTGTACCACTTAGAGATAAGCGTTAGTAATATTATCTTTGAAATATTTGGTCTTGTGTCTAACTCCTCTCTTTGTAGTGTCGACGTCTCGCTCCTTAATTTTGAAAGATCTGAAATACTCAGAGAAAAAACGTCAAAAATATTTGAAGCTAATCTACAAGTCTTATACTTGCTCCCCCTCAAATGATGCATAAGAATTGACTAATTATGCAAGCATATGAAATCAATTCAAGTCACGAGCACACAAATTTACCAAGTAAGCATGTATACATGGTCCCCGAAAACATGTACTTTAAAATATTGTGTGAGGGTAGAAGCAATGAAAAATTTATCGATTTAAACAATTCAGCACCAATGCAATCTAAAATTGCATTTAGAATGTCCGATACACTAAAGAAATTCGCATTTATTCAATTCAACGCATATGAAACATAACATTTCATGTCAAAATGTGCGAATTTTATTATTTATTTATTATTTATTTATTATTATATATATGTATATATTATTTATTTATTTATTTTTTTAATATGGGGTCAGATTATTTTGCTTCGATCAATCGTCACGCCTAAAATTTTTCGAGACATTTGAAAGAAGAAAATGCCGTCAAGTCATGTCGTCAAACTAAAGTCCTAAGTTCATAGACTGGTCCATTTCGACAACTCTCACTAGGTTCGCTCTTGCTCTCAATTATGGCTATCTCGGGATTTTTGTATTTTTATCACTCAAGTCAACACAAGCAATTTTAAGTCAATTTACCTGTGATCGAGGCATTTTTAATTATTTCACCTAAGCGAGAGACCGTCTATGTGGAATCAAAGGGTTGCAAGGGTTATAATTTGGCTAGGACTTAGAACGGAAGGAATTTAAAGGAAAGTGAGCTTATCTCTTCATCGTCTTCCAATTCTACGTCTGTCTCCTTTTTTTACGGCCTCTTTCTTCTTTTCAATCTTTTCTCCCTCCTTTTTTTTAAGAACTATCCCTTCTTTTTTTTTTTGTTATGCTCAAGCTGAAGCTCGCTTCTCCATGAGGCTCTAGGAGATTATCGTAGGCGAAGTTCTTCTTGTTGGTTCTCGGGCCGATACTGAGCTCCTCTTCTCTTAATCCCTATTGAGGTTTCAGAGATTATCAATTTGGAGAAGTTCTCGGTTATGGAATTCGTACCCGAGGCTGCACTCCTCTTCTCGTTTCCCGATACAAGACCGGATTATCGTTGGAGAAGTTCACTTCGTGGTGCACCTCTTCCAGCCGTTCTGACGAGCGTACGAGATTATCGTTGGAGAAGTTCACAGCAGGAACCATGCCACTTTCTAGAAGGTAGTCGGAAGGCCGGTTCCTTTGGTCTGTTTGTTGCGCGTTGAGCAATGCCTTCTTTTGTCATCATCTTACTTTTTCTTTCGTTATCTCCCCCTCCTTTTCTCGTTTGAACAACCATTCGAAGAGCATAGAGTTCGGTTGAAGGCTGGGAATGGGTTTCAAATGAAGAAAAGGACATCGGAGAATGCTCAAAGTGGATGACTAAGGGCAAACGTGGGGGAATTTATATAAGGCCGTATGAGGAATATACTAAACTCCCTTATCATTTTCCTGACAATCTAACGCAAGATGAGTATGAAGCCAAGAATCACTAGTTGACAAGCAATTGATGTGTGACTCACTCGATAAATAGATCCAAAGAAAGAAAAATATAACAAGGCTTGAATCCTCACATTTATAGTGGATTTGTGTCTAGTGGAGCAACCTAATGACCTTTAGACACAAGAATGTGACTTAGACGGACAAAATTAAGCAATTAAATCAATCACATGTCGAGGCAAAATTCTAAGTGACTTTAGATCAAAGCATCCTAAAGGATTTCGTCATACCCCTTTATATTATATATAGAAATATATATTATTATTATTATTTTTATATTATTTTTATCACGCAAGATAAGGACAAATAAGCATAGAAAACACATAAATAGAGCATGTGATAGCACAGAAGATCAGGTAATGCATATATTACGGAAGATTCAACATGCCTAATTTTCCGACAAGGAATTGAAATTGTTTCTCATCCAAGGCCTTGGGGAAAATGTTGGCTAGTTGAAACTCCGTGTTCACAAAGTACATCTCCATCGTGCCTTTTTCTACGTGATCTTTGATAAAATGATATCTAATGTCAATGTGTTTTGTGCGAGAATGATGAACAGGATTGCAAGTAATGGCGATTGCACTCTGACTATCACTATATATGGGTATATTATTTAGATTGTACCCATAGTCGCGAAGCTGTGTCCGCATCCACAGCATCTGTGAGCAACAGCTGGCGGCAGCTACGTATTCTGCTTCGGCCGTCGAAGTGGACACACAGTTCTGCTTTTTGGATGACCAACAAACCAGCTTTTCGCCTAAAATTGAGCGCCACCGGACGTGCTTTTCCTGTCCATTCGGCAACCTGCATAGTCAGCGTCAGTGTAGCCGATAAGTTTGAAATTCGTACTCACCTTTGGATACCATAGGCCAAGGATAGAAGTGCCCTTTAGGTAGCGTAAAATTCTTTTGACCGCGAGCATATGGGATTCTTTGGGATAGGCTAGAAAACGAGCACACAAGCACGTGGCAAACATGATGTCCGGCCGGATCGAAGTAAGGTAGAGAAGAGATACAATGATACTGCGATACAGTGTGATGTCGACCGATTTACCAGATGGATCGGCATCCAACTTGCAGCTTGGTGACATAGGAGTGCTGAGAGACTTGCTCTGGTCTTGATGGAATTTCTTCAGAATATCCTTGATGTATTTTGTCTGGCTGATGAAAATTCCATCATTGAGCTTCCTGATTTGAAGGCCTAAGAAAAATTGCATCTCTCCCATGTGACTCATCTCGAATTTGCTCTTCTTGAGATCTCCAAACTTCTTGCAGAGCCAAGGATTTGTTGATCCGAAGATGATGTCGTCGACGTATACTTGGACGACCATCAGATCTTTGTCATGCCATTTAATGAAGAGGGCTGTGTCTATCGTTCCTCGTATGAATCCAGACTTCACGAGGAAATCACTCAGGACATCGTACCAAGTACGTGGGGCTTGTTTTAGTCCATAGAGAGCTTTGTCCAAGCGACAGACATGATCGGGATGTTCTTGGTCAACGAAACCTTCCGGCTGAGCGACGTAGACTTCTTCTTTTAACACGCCGTTGAGAAAGGCGGTTTTAACATCCATCTGACAGATTTTGAAGTCTTTGTGAGCCGCATAAGCCAGCAGGAGGCGGATAGCTTCGAAACGAGCAACATGAGCATAAGTCTCGTGGTAGTCGATGCCTTCCTGTTGATTGTATCCCTTAGCAACTAGCATTGCTTTGTTCCGGATCACTTCACCATCTTCATTTTTTTATTCTTGAAAACTCATTTAGTTCCGACCACTGTTTTCCCATGTGGCGGGGTACCAAGGTCCACACTTGAAGACGTTCGAATTGATTGATTTCTTCTTGCATCGCAATTGTCCAATCCGGGTCTCGAAGTGCGTCTGCTACTTTGGTAGGCTCGTTTTGGCTCAGGAAGCAACTGAAAAGACTGTGTTGACGATGTGTCCTCACACCAACCGAGGGATCGCCAATTATCTGATCAACCGAGTGGCCTCTCGTCCACTTACGCTCATGAGGCAAAGCTGAAGTCGATGCATCAGCCATCTGTGGATCTAGATTGCCTATAGTCTCCGATTGATCATTGGTCTGAGGAAGTTCCAATACTGCACTTGGATTGATCGTCTCTGATGATACTTCCTCGATGACCAGTGTAGGTTCTTCGGTGTTCTGTGGCAATTCTGAATCGGGTGGGGTAGAGGTGTGAGATGAACTTGGTACGTCGGTCTCGTTCGGTAGATAATCCATTGTTGGTGTAGGCGTGTATGACCGATATACCGGTTTATTCTTAAGATCATCGAGGATTTAAATTCTACACTAGAAACGGAACGAAAGAATTTTGAAGCAGAAAAGAATACACTTCTAACGGAGATATCAAATCTCAAAGCGTCCTCCATGTCAAAACACGATAAACGGATGCAAACGGATGATCTCGTTCCTACCATCAAAACGACTTTTACTAATTCTACTTCAATCTTGACCAAGCCTGAAATTCAGAGTAAAAGTCCCGCACTTTCTATACTCAAGGAACAAGTCCCACGGAAACGAGAGAACAGAAAAGCTCCAAGACTGAATAATAAAGATCAAAAGTCTACAAGTCCTGCTCTCAAGAAGAAAAATTTTCACGAAAATATTTCAAGTTCTAGCGCACAAACTTCATCGTGTGTTTCAAATGATTCTACTAATTTTTCACTTAAAAAGCCTAGACTTGAAACTAATTTTCGAAATTCTTATTCTCATGTGAAACATGTGCATTCTCCACGTAGGAATTACGACAGTTCTACTTTACATGCTTATCACTCTATTTGCTCGTATTCTTACATAAAGTATCCAGTCAATATTCGCTCCGGAAAGCATTTATTATGATTAGGTACCGAGAAGACCTTTACAAGTACACATTCTAGGAGCACATATTCACATGCTAGAATTACTTATCCGTGTAAAATCAAGAAAAAATGGATTCTTAAGTCAGATATCAAGTCACAAAGTACTAGTCAAATATGGACTCCTAAGACTACATCTTCGACCAACTTAGGCTCACAATCTAATTTTACACGATTTACGACTAACTCGTTTTCTGCTAATAAGGGAGGACCCATACGACAATGGGTACCAAAGTCCCGATAGTTTGCAGATTTCCCTCATGTATGGAATTCGACGTAGTGGCTCCACGTACATGATAAAGGGATGAGGTGTGAACTACTACAACTAAGCTTCAACGAGGTATATTTCAAACTTACATATGCATATGAGTTTCGTCGAAAAAAATATATACCTATTTTCTTTGAAAACTTTTCAAATGATACATTTTCGATATGCATTTCAGCGCTTTAACGAGTTTTAAATTTTCAAATGCATATTACGAACGGAAACGATACATATCATTTTTCGATTAATACTTTCAAATGAGCTTTAATTGAGGTGGGGCTACTCCTTATTTTAATGATGAGCAACCTTTATATTTTTAAGGAAGCACAAATTTTTAATTCTTGAGGGGAAGAAAAACTTACAACGAGCGATTTAAGGGAATGAGATTCTTAATATTCGTCAAGCTAACTACGCAACGGGGGAGAAAATTTATTTTCGAAGCATATTTTTGGGAGATATAAATATAATACTACTTTACTAATAATACTCATATGTATATATATATATATATATATATATATATATGAAAATGGGAGATATAAAAAAAAGAAAGGGGAGATAAAAAAAGAAGAAAAAAAGGAGATAAGAAAAAAAAGAGAGAAGAAAAAAAAAGAGGAGAAAAATTCTTGCCTCAGACTATTTATATGCTTTCATATTGTTGTTTTCTCTAGATTGAGTTACAAAGTTCAATTTTGTGAGACCAATCTTTGATTTTTACTATTTGTTGATGATGATTAAAAAAAAACAAAAAAAACAAAAAAAAGGAAGAAAAATAAAATAAAAATATAATGAAAAAAATATAAAAAAGTAAAAAAAAAAAAGAAGAAAAAAATTCTTTCTTTTTCGATATGCTTCTCGGATTTATTCGTCCACATCCAAAGATGGACGTACCACGAAGAATATCGAGATTTCAAAGGGACAAAATTTTCCAAAGACGACGGCGACGATCTAAGTGAAGATAAAATGCTCCGTATTTTCCTCGACCGGCTCCGGCTTGCTAATTCAACTAGAGCAACACTTCTCACGTATCCCGGAAGCACGGATTTCATGTTCCTATGGTTCAGTCTAATCCGACTTGATCCTAACCCCGGAACGCGTTCAAGCATTTGAGACCAATCAAAATTATTTCGATGATGCCTAGGAAGTATTTGAAGATACATCACTCCCTTATCTCACATAATTTCCGGACCAACCCCCATAGGTACAGGTGCTAATTGTAATTAGCTCACGGGTAGAAGTCGTCGCATTAGGTCCAACGGTGCATGCACAACAGAGCCTTACCCACTCGTCTATCTCTCAAAAGATAGGTGTTTCATAAATCACGGGGAGCCACGTATGCTATCACCGTTTCACTCGGAAATGGGAGAGATTGAACTAAGTGGTATTCCGCCCCGTATCACGCTTTTATTGATCACTCGCGTCTAGTGTGTCCTCACTTCCCAAAAATTTTCAAATTTTTTAGGACACATACACTTTTTAATACACCTAATCTTTGTGATTACGCTAGAACTTCCGTAGACATGTTCTTTTAAAAGATGTGCTTCGAGGATCGAAAGGAAGTCCGACCATTGTAACATCAAAGCAACAACGGTTTCGGCCATCTTCTACGAGCTTTGCTCCTAGTTGATGTCAACGAGACGCCTATGTGGCCCCGGTACTCATTTCGACGGATTGCCTTTGTGGCTCCGTCCGGTTATTACCCACACCGACCTTTTGGTATTGTCCTTACCTACCTCAAAATTAACATGCCGACATCGTTCACACGATTCGCCATGAGGGGGAGAAGGTTATGTATACACAATCGGTTGGTCCACCCACCAAACTCCGCCGCGCGTACCACTCTGAAACCGGCTCTCTCCACAACACCACATTCAAAGGAAGCTCGGTACAACTTAAAAAAAAATCAAAAAAAGAGACGGCCTACCTTCTTCTGGAACTGGAGACACTTCTTCGAGGCCGAACCAGACAACTTCCATTCGAAGAAGACGAATCTGGCGAAACGGAGAAGATGGCTAAAACCCCGAGCCCCCTCCTTGACTCTCTCATGCCCCTGCTTCCGGATGAAGAAGCAAGGACTGAGGACCGAACGACACGTGACTCAAGCATCACAAGGACTGAAGTTGCCAACTGTGTCCACTGCATCAACGACTGAAGTTGCCAACCGTGTCTACCTCTCCAAACCTCACATCGGACTCCCCGATCTCAACAAAAGGTTGAGCCAAATAGGGGGATTTTCGAGTTTCGTGTGCTTTCAATGGGAGAAATGGAACGCAGACTTTCTAAATTCGGCAAGAATACTTCGTACATCTTATGGCATTTAGGAGAAGAACTTCAAAGGAAGATTCGAAGAAAAAGCCGATGCCCAGAAGACCAGGTGAGCTTGAAGACATTCTAAAGAGGAGATTTCGAGGACTCGAGACTCTTTCCACTTGCAAGACGAAGACAACCCGCGCTATATTGAAAATTGAATACAAAGGGGGAGATTGGTTGAACTATTTATTGTATTCAATTAATAGAGTTGTCTTAGTCTTGGTATGCAAATTAGTAGTCTTGGGCTAAATTGTAATTAGTCATTGTATAGGACTACTTGTGTAAATATACCATGAGGTGGTATAAATAAGTGAACTCCTAAGAAAATTAGAAGTGCGCTTAGTAGGGTTTAGAGATTGAAAAATTAAGATGGTGAAGTGATCCGGAACAAAGCAATGCTAGTTGCTAAGTGATACAATCAACAGGAAGGCATCGACTACGACGAGACTGATGCTCCTGTTGCGCGTATCGAAGCTATCCGCCTCCTGCCGGCTTATGCGGCTCACAAAGACTTCAAAGTCTATCAGATGGATGTTAAAACCGCATTTTTCAACGGCGTGTTAAAAGAAGAAGTCTACGTCGCTAAGGCAGAAGGTTTCGTTGATCAAGAACATCCCGATCACGCCTATCGCTTGGACAAAGCTCTCTATGGACTAAAACAAGCCCCACGTGCTTGGTACGGTGTCCTGAGTGATTTCCTCGTGAAGTCTGGATTCATACGAGAAACGATAGACACAACCCTATTCATTAAATGGCATGACAAATATCTGATGGTCGTCCAAGTATACGTCGACGACATCATCTTCGGATCAACAAATCATCGGCTCTGCAAGAAGTTTGGAGATCTCATGAAGAGCAAATTCGAGATGAGTCACATGGGAGAGATGCAATTTTTCTTAGGCGTTCAATTCAGGCAGCTCAATGATGGAATTTTCATCAGTCAGACAAAATACATCAAGGATATTCTGAAGAAGTTTCATAAAGACCAGAGCAAGGCTCTCAGCACTCCTATGTCACCAAGCTGCAAGTTGGATGCCGATCCCTCTGGTAAATCGGTCGACATCACACTGTATCGCAGTATTATTGGATCTCTTCTCTACCTCACTTCGAGCCGGCCGGATATCATGTTTGCCACATGCTTGTGTGCCCGTTTTCAAGCCGATCCCAAAGAATCCCATATGCTAGCGGTCAAAAGAATTTTACGCTACCTTAAGGGCACTTCTACAATCTAAATAATATACCCATATATAGTCATAGTCATAGTGAAGTCGCCATTACTTGTAATCCTGTTCATCATTCACGCACAAAACACATAGACATCAGATATCATTTTATCAAAGATCACGTAGAAAAAGGCACGATAGAGATGTACTTTCTGAACATGGAGTTTCAACTAGCCGACATTTTCACCAAGGCCTTGGATGAGAAACGATTTCAATTCCTTGTCGGAAAATTAGGCATGTCGAATCTTCCGTAATATGTGCATTACCTGATTTTCTGTGCTATCACATGCTCTATTCTATGTGTTTTCTATGCTTATTAGTCCTTATCTTGCGTGATAAAAATAAAAAAATATATAATAATAATAATAAAATTATATAATATATATTTCTATATATAATATAAAGGGGTATGACAAAATCCTTTAGGATGCTTTGATCCAAAGTCACTTAGAATTTTACCCCGACATGCGATCGATTTAATTGCTTAAAATTTGTCAGTCTAAGTTGCATTCTTGTGTCTAAAAGGTCATTTGATTGTTCCACTAGACACAAAGTCACTCTACATGCGTGAGGATTCAAGCCTTGTTCCTTTTTCCTTTCTTTGAATCTACTTCTCGAGTGAGTCACACATAACTTACTTGTCTTACCTAGTGATTCTTGGTGTCATACTCATCTTGCGTTAGATCGTCAGGAAAATGATAAGGGAGTTTAGAATATTCCTCATTCGGCCTTATATAAATTCCCCCACGTTAGCCCTTAGTCATCCACTTTGAGCCTTCTCCGACGTCCTTTTCTTCATTTGAAACCCATTCCCAGCCTTCAACCGAACTCTATACTCTTCGAATGGTTGTTCAAACAAGAAAAGGAGGGGGAGATAACAAAAGAAAAAGTAAGATGATGACAAAAGGCATTGCTCAACGCGCAAAAGGAACCGGCCTTCCGACTACCTTGTAGAAAGTGGCATGGTTCCTGCTGTGAACTTCTCTAACGATAATCTCGTACGCTCGTCAGAACGGCTGGAAGAGGAGCACCACGAAGTGAACTTCTCCAACGATAATCCGGTCTTATATCGGGAAACGAAAAGAGGAGTGCAGCCTCGGGTACAAATTCCATAACCGAGAACTTCTCCAAATTGATAATCTCTGAAACCTCCATAGGGATTAAGAGAACTTCGCCTGCGATAATCTCCTAGAGCCTCATGGAGAAGCGGAGCTTCAGCTTGAGCATAACATAAAAAGGGATAGTTCTTAAAAGAAAAAGAGGAAGAAAAGATTGAAAAGAAGAAAGACGCCGGAAAAAAGGAGACGGACGTAGAATTGCAAGACGATGAAGAGATAAGCTCACTTTCTTTAAATTCCTTCCGTTCTAAGTCCTAGCCAAATTATAACCCTTACAACCCTTTGATTCCACATAGACGGTCTCTCGCTTAGGTGAAATGATTAAAAATGCCTCGATCACAGGTAAATTGACTTAAAATTGCTTGTGTTGACTTGAGTGTAAAAATATGAAAATCCCAATATAGCTATAATTGAGAGCAAGAGCGAACCTAGTGAGAGTTGTCGAAATGGACCAGTTTACGAACTTAGGACTTTAGTTTGAAGACATGACTTGACGGCATTTTCTTCTTTCAAATGTCTCGTAAAATTTTAGGCGTGACGATTAATCGAAGCAAAATAATCTGACCTCATACTATAATAATAGTAAAATAAAAAAAAGAGAGAAAACTTAAATATATAATAAATAAATAATTAATAATAAAATTCGCACATTTTGACATGAAATGTTATGTTTCATATGCGTTGAATTGAGTAAATGCGAATTTCTTTAGTGTATCGCACATTCTAAATGCAATTTTAGATTGCATTGGTACTGAACTGTTTGAATGCGATAAATTTTTCATTGCCTCTACCCTCACATAATATTTTAAAGTACATGTTTTCCGGGACTTGGTAAAATTTGTGTGCTCGTGACTTGAATTGATTTCATATGCTTGCATAATTAGTCAATTCTTGTGCATCATTTGAGGGGAGCAAGTATAAGACTCGTAGATTAGCTCCAAATATTTTTGACGTTTTTTTCCTAAGTATTTCAGATCTTTCAAAATTAAGGAGCGAGACGTCGACACTACAAAGAGAGGAGCTGGACACAAGACCAAATATTTCAAAGATAAAATTGCCAAAAATAATTGTTGATTAACTCCATTATTACTAACGGTTATCTCTAAGTGGTACAGATTTTTAAATTTCTGCCAGGGGAGCTAGACGTTACTACACAGAAAATTTAAGGAGTTAATTGCATTTATTTTAATTACTATGGGGAGCCTTACAATGGGTTTTATTTTGAAATACTGAATTTCTTTTGAAGAACTTACTATCGAGAAACTGGATACTAGAATTAATTCGCAATCTAAAGTTCTCGATCGTAAACAGTGTCGGGATCGATTTTGATTAACCGCGATAATTTGCGATCGAAAAATTTGAACTTTTCGTGTGCAAATAGTAATGGGCCTGATCCATTAAATTGCAAAATGTCAAATCACAAGCCCGAAAACAAATTAATGCTAGTTAATAAAAGTTTAACTTTTGTCAGTCGAAAAACTTTTTCTCACGCAAAACCTAATTGAAAAAAAACTCTCTCTCGCAAAACTTTCTCAGACGATACAAAATCCTTCAAAACTTTCAAATTTTCACTCCAAATCGTCTGATTAAGGAAGAAATTCGATTCGGTTAACGATTGCGAATGATATAACTTGATTTGCATTTACATTCTGTAGTTTTTTTCGCATGAGTAGTTAAAATTTTTCGACTGTTCTTCACAAACTAGTTAAACGTATACTGTTTCACTAAAATTGTGGCATGCTTCTTGGATTTTCTGAGTTAAATGCCTGTTTTTTGGATAGATTTGATGTTCTTGTTAAAACAGATAGTCTAAATCTTCGGAAGAATCTGCATCTGTGACGTTAAAATGAGTTTAGATGAAACTGGGTTTTGAAGTTTTGAAGCTGTCGAAGAATTTGTCGATCGCAAATAATCTTAATTGAATTCCAATTCAATTGAGATACTATTTGTGTCGATTTAGTTTTCGATCGCAAATTTTGATTTAGTCATCACGATAAAAGATTTTAACCGTTACACTTACCATCGAAAAATCCAATTATAATTTTCTGCGAGCGGAAAACTTATGCATTAAATTGATAATTTAGAAGCAAATTCAAATCGAGAGTAAAACTTACTATCGCAAAATAGAATTTTCGATTTAATTTCAATTTGGTCGCAAAAAATTAGCAGCGAAAAATTAATTTTCAAATCTTAATTTTTCGATCGTAAAATTCGCCGCTTAGGACTTAATTGATCGGAAAATTTCTCGACGTTTGACTTAGTCTTTCGTTGACTAATTTCTCAATAAAAATATATCGCAGCGAAAAACTTCTACTTTCAATCGAAAATCACATTCCGCTCGACAAATTCGAATCGAAAAATTTTATTCAATCGAAGAAAATTTTTCGATAGTAAATTTACCTGAGACGTAATTTCTCGACACGGAATTTTTCTCGATCGTAAAATTGATCGACTATAGTCACGCTTTCAACTTCAACACTTAGGAAATTTTTCTAAGTCTTATACACTGTAGCTAACAATAGCGGATAAAATTCTTCGATCGCAAAATTTAGACGGAATTCTTTCAATTGAAATCAATGTATAGGAAATCAAATTGCAATTAATTTTCTCGACCGAAAATTTTCTCGGCATGAACAATGACTTACTGATTTAATACTTAGCGAAATTTCGAACTATTTTTCACACGACATATATTTCATTTGAAATTACATTCATGCCATCACGATTTTTTAAATTGAACTTACACTATGCATTTGATATGATTTCAATTCAAAATTCATCGAACATGCTATTACTTGTGATATTACTATAGTTTGATGAAATTTATTCATATTTCGACTAAAAATAAAATTGATCTAATAAACTTTTATATTTCTTATTTTTCAGATGGATCGCTACCCAAGATACAACCATATATATGATCACAATATGTACTTGAAGGTTCAGGATACGACTTTCAGCTCGATCTGAACACGTTTAGGTGTCCAGACGAGATCATCGTATCAATCCTACAAGGCCACCCTCTGGCATGCGTTAACGGTCGCTGCATCAGTGCCGATGGTCTATCTCCACCAGTCCTGGGGCTGCATACAAGGAGAAGTGGACAATGGAGCCTTCAGATTCGTAACAAGGATAGGGACGCGGCATATCAGCATGGACAAGAACCAGTTCGGCATGGTACTGGACTTGCACCACAGTGATAATTACGACCTGCTCCCATCGGATGCCGAGATGATTCAGGACTTCTTGCACATGGGATACCAGCCACCGCTCACAAGATTAGCTCAGGTTCAGAGCAGCGGAATCCGACACCCGTGGAAGACACTATTCGGATAGTGAATAAGTGTCTGTCGCCCAAGCACGCTGGATTCGATAAGGACAACAGCAATTTTTGAGGATCTTCCACGGCATAGCCTTCTCAAGAAATTATGACTACGCTCAGCTTATCTGCAATGACCTCGCGGACCAAATTCGGCAGAAGGAGAACCGCCGCTAAAAGAACGTGCCTTATGCTCGGTGGTTCAACGTCATCATCAGGGAGATCATGGCGCTGCACCAGAACATCCCCTAACTGCCTCCTGGTGGAAACTATCAGCCGCCAAGGCTAAAGTTTTTCCACAATCCACGGCTCACGGACCTGGACCAACCGTCGATGCCAATTCCACTCAACTTACTCAGGCTCGCGACCCCGCGGGAGCTGAGTATCATAGATTCTGTCGGGAACACAACTTAACGGAAGAAATGATTAGAGGGCCCCTGGCAGATCACCATGTGAGCCCTCCCCAACACCAACCAAGCCCAAACGCCGCGATGATAGACGTCGTTGCTCAGGAGCTTCAACAGGAGTCCTCTTTGATCGAAGAGCCAATGCCCGATGTGGAAGATACCCTAATCGACATCGTGGCTACAGAGATGGGGCTCGAGGCTCCTGCACTCGAATTACAAGTGGAAGAGCCCGTACAAGTTGGCGTGCTCAAAGAAACTTTTGAGGAAGTTCTTCAACAAGAAGCACAGCCCGAAACAGAAATGGAGCACACTTCACTTCCACTGGTGACAGATCAGACAATGGAGAACGTCGATCGAGACCTTACTCCTCACACCGCCACCCCGTCTGACACAGAGTCTGACGAGGAAATCAGTCTGATCAGGAGGACTCCCAGAAGACTCAGTATTCAGCTGGAGTCGCTCTTTCCAGCAGTCACCACCGCACCAGATACTACACTGACCACAACGACTAGTGTTGACGGCACTTCTTCGCTCAATCTTGAGCCGCAACCAACTTACGTGGTGTCTGGTTCACAGGCGTAACCTAAGCCTGCCTTCACACCCATAGAGACGAATACTCAAGATTCGACTCGAGGATTGGGTGGAAGTCTCATACAGTCACAACCTCAAGTGACTGTGAGCCAACCCGCAGAGTCGGTGTCTACTCAAGGGTTGATAACAGGCGACATCAGTCGTCCTGGTCCATTCACGGAGGCGTCCGCACCCTTTGTGACGAACGAGCAGTTTCAGGCCGCTCTCTCTGCCGCTGTCAGTCAATGAAAGACAAGATCACAGAGAGGGTACTTCAAGCAATCGAGGCATCCCGTAGAGATACCGGGAAAGCACCTGCCTCTGAAGGCCCTTTGTCACAAATCAACCCCACACCTCCACAACCCACACCCACCGATAGCCACTTCCTCCATCCTCATCAATCCATACACAATCCCCATCACCGAGCTCCACCACATTCTCCTCGCCCGTCTGATAGGCCTTTCCATCCGATCGCCGCAAGAAGAATCCCTCTTTAGGCGATTGGTGGACCATCCTGACCCCCCGACTGACACCTGCCGAGGCCAAAGCTCCCACTCACGGCGCAGACATGACGATCCTGACGATCAGGACCCTCATGAGGGGGAGAAGAGGCCAAGGACATCTACATCTGGCCAAGGACAAGGCTCGGGCGCTGCACAGACAAGCACTGGAGCTGTCGAAACCCATACTACCCACCAAACCCATACTACTCACCAAACCCAAACTACCCACACCACGCACCGCACCGCCCACATCGACACACCAACCTTTCACCTCAGGACGCTTCCGCCCACACCATCGATCTACTCAAGCCCCTTGCTTTCGGAAGAAGAAGCAAGTGCTGCAATGCTTGTAGCTCAAGCAGCTACCCAAGCCACTCCCTCTGTCGCTCTAGACCAACCGGGACCCTCTGAACATGGCGTCAATCCACACGAAGTATTAGACAAATACATTTCGAAGGACAGTGGATGACCCATTCCATGCCCAAGGAGCATCAAAAACGACAGCTTCACGACGTTCGGCGCTTTCTACAACAAGCGTCTATAGACCTCGTAATCATAGAAGACAAAAAACATCAGGTAGGTGAAGACTACGAGCAAGATATCCCAAGGCTACCAAAGTTAATCGCTCAACAGGCGGTTCCTTCTCCAAGGCTAATGCTAGGGACCGTTCGGATCGACACGCCATGGGAGAACATCCAAATAGAAGTCCCTTTCCTAGAATAAGTTCGTGAAAACATTTGGAGGTCTCCGGACAGAGTGAAAAAGCCGAACGAGTTCGAGCTAGAGGGATCTCTCACTGGGATCAGCAGAAGAGAATGACATATCTAAGGATGCTGACCCAACTAGAACCGAACGTGAGGCTGGGGATCCCGAAGGATCGACTGAAGAGTTGCTTCAGGGAACTCTCCCCAATTTGCCAACTCCTTAGTGTCTATTGTGCCAAAAGAGGACTTCCAACACCTCACTACATCATCGAACGAGCGGACAGGACCCGAGACAAACTGAGCGAGAGCGACCTGCCGTACCTCCCCGCCGATGAAGTGTACCATCTTTATCAGCTATACGTGGAGAAGTGCAAAGGTCCTCAGGGCTTTATCAAGAAAGAAGGACTCGAGGGTCTCTACCGGTTCATGATGCGCCAAGTCAAGTACTGTGCCGCACACGACCTTCAGATGGCTCTGGAGAGAAATATGAAGAAGGTCAACATGACCGCTCCGCTCAACAAAGGACCTGAGATCGAAGGGCTTCCCAACAATCACGTGCACATCAGCTCAGTCCTAGGCATCACCTACCACAATCAAATAGCAAAGAAGAATAGGTTGATGTTGAAGACTGAAATCAACAAGTTTTGTGATGGGACGCTCAAGGTCATCAGGAGGAATATCGAGCAGAGGTTGGAGGAAATAAATAGAGACACTATGCTGAGGATCCACAGGTTCGTGAGAGAACAGCCGCTCCTAATGGAATTGCTTGAAGATATCGAGGAGCGACTGGAGCTAAGGATCACGCTGAGGAACTACGAGCATGCACTAGGCTTGTGGAGATCGTATTACGCCCAACGAGGACAAACGATGCGGAAACGCAATCAAGCACAAAGGGGGATTGTAGAGTATACGTTTTAATTGTGCTTGATTTCATTAGTTGTCCTTATAATTAGGGGCCTTTTGTATAGTAGTCCTTAGATTAGGACTAGTTTGATATTTATACCAAGTTTGTTTGGTATAAATACATGGAGCTTAATAGAGAAAGTTTAGAGAATTGATCCGAAGGGCTTGCAATTCGATTTCTAGAGAGAGAAACAACAGTAACTTTCTCACTCTAGTTGAATTCTCTCGTGTTCTTAACTTGAGTTTTTCGATCGAATTCAATTGATTATCTAAACGATCGAATTACTATGGATTCTAGCCTAGGATCGTAGAGTTGTTAATCTGAGGACCTAACAATAAGCTGTTGAGAAAAAGTGAAGTGAAACAGAGAAATTTTTGCGGTTTAGATAAATTCTCGGAATGAAACTTCTTGGATATAAAATTTCTCGGACTTGAACGACGTGACAGAAAATTTCGCGGCCAAGAACATGTATTCACTGTTCCATTGCTGTCGCGAGTTTTACCAGAAAATCGTCCGGTTTTCACTCAAATCTCAACCAAAATTACTCAAACTTGATCCAAAACTTCAGAAATTCTAAACACATAATCGACCGATTTGTGGGCTAAAATAACAAGAAAACGAGTCAAAATCGTCCAAGAACTGAAATCGGCCGAGATGACTTTTTCTGAAGATTTTTGCTTCGATCTCGCTCAAAACTCGTTAAAAGTGATCCAAAAGTGTTCTAAAAACATTTTAGGTATAGAATCGATTTGGGGGAAGTTTTTAAACACAAAAACGAAGCATTAAAACCCCAAAACGAATTCAAAATAACCGAAAGTGATTTTTGCCCAAAACACCTTTGATCTTTCTCGGAATCGAACGAAACGGGATTCAAATCGATATTGATCGATCCACGTTTGCTCTGATACCACTTGTTGGTCCGGATTGCACCATACAAGGAATCAAAGAGGCTTGGATGGGATGAAAAGGGAGAGGAACTCACCTTCAAGTGCGTGTATTGTGTGAAAATTAGGGTTTGCCTTTTAATCTTTGATTACCTCGAAAATTGTGCTGGAAAAACCTTATATACCACATTAGACCTAGGTATATTAAGGCCCAAACACAAATGATTAAACTAATTACAACCTAGTCCAAAGCCCAAGCCAAAAGGATAATTACAATAGATAACCCAAGACGTAACTAATGACACAATCTATTAAATATCCTAAAAGAGATCAAAGACCCGGTCGTTTTACGACCCCTGTAATAGGACCAGTTTAGAAATAGCCGCGCATTTGTCCATTTAAATTGCTTTCCTAGGGTTAGGAATTTAATTAACGCATTTATGTGCTCGTGCTTAATTTTTTATTTGCTATGAGAACACAAACTCCCATAAAATACTAAGTGAGTAAAGGGATTGGATGCCCTTCCTTCTATCAAGCTCGGGGTTACGAAACCTAAATGCAAGGTTTGGTTCCGGGTATGCCGGCGCCTTGCATTTGTTTTCGTTTCGATTTGCTCGTGTACGTTAGCGCCACTCGCCAAGACCACACTGTGTAGTAAACGTACGGTTCAAGTGTGCGGTTATGAGCAAAGTTGATAGGTCGCACTTAGACAGTCACACAGCCTTGTTCCGTATTTACCGGCGGTGGTCCCTGACTGAGACAAAGACAGTTGAGACATTCGACGAGGTCGGATTCGTGCGGAGCACGACTTCGTGGGCCGCCGCAAACCAATAAAATGATAGAGGTTGAGGTTTGCATCCGCCCACGGTGACATCAACTCCACTATCGAAGTTATCAACGAAACTTCCAAAACATCCAATGAGAGAAAATGGTGTTTATGAAAAGATAGTGGGAGTCAAACGGATAAAAGTCCTTGTTCGTGTTTGATGATCTATACAATCGACTTAATTTGCCTTTTATTTTCTGCAGCTTTTATTCTCTCAGTGTTAATTATGTCTACCGTTTTAAACGCACTGCTCAAGGAGAATAGGTTGACTGGGTCGAACTATTCAGACTGGCTTCGCAACATGAGGATTTTCCTTCAGATTGAGAACCTAGTGTATATCCTTGACTCCGAGTTGCCGCCGGCCCCAGGGGCACGGGCAACCGACCAGGCTCGTGCCGCTTATGGCAAGCGACTACGCGACGAACAGCTCGTAAAGGCTCATGTCCTCAGATCGATGAGTAAAACACTGCAGCGCAGCCATGAGGGTATGGCTGACGCTCGAGCGATGGTTCAGCATCTGAAAGAGCTTTATGGTGAGGCGTCGAGGACAGCTCGCTATGCGGCTTCATCGCAGCTCTTCCGATCGAGGATGTCTGAAGGTGAGAACGTCGGCGAACATGTTATGAACATGATCACCATGGTCGAGAGATTGGAGATTCTGAATTTCCGATTTGATCGGGAATTACAAAACGATCTCATCTTGCAGTCTGTCCCTTCGTCCTTCAACGCGTTCATTGTGAACTATCATCTGAATGGTATGACGCTGACGCTTCCTGATCTGATGAATCAATTAGCAACAGCGCAAAGTCAGATGAAGAGGGCAAAGCAGACTGCACTTGTCGCCACCTCTTCGAAGCCCCAGAAAGGCAAAAAGAAGAAGGGCAACAAGCTCAAGCCAACAGGGAAGGTTTCCAAGAAGAACAAATCTTCTGGGAAATCGAAGCAGACCGGTGTAAAGCTGACGGATAGGTGTCTGCATTGCAGTTCGCTGGGCCACTGGGAGCGGGACTGTCCGAAGCTCAAAGGTGAGCAGGCTGCGTCGGGTAAGGAACTTAATGTTTTAGAAACAGTTTGTTCTACATCTGTATACTCTACTTCCTGGATATTGGATTCTGGAGCTAGTACTCACATTTGTGTGTCCACGCATGGTCTGGGACCAAGTAGAGCTCTTGGGGAGCGGGAGATCGAGGTCATAGTGGGTAGTGGGGATAGTCTCTCGCAAGCCACGTCGGATCGAGATCTCTTACTTTGTTATCTGGGCATATGTTGCGTTTGTACGATTGTCTTGTACTCCCGAGGGGTTTTAAGAACATCGTCTCCATTCCTGTTTTGAGCAGGAATGGTTATGTATTTAACTTTAATAAAAATACATGTCACATTATGTATCTAAACAAAGAACGCGACACTTTTTAATGGTTTGTACTATTAAATACCCAGAACGACGTATCTGTGAATGTTACCACAAACAAACGAAAGTCAGGAATAAATGTGAGGTACCTGTGGTATCTTCAATTAGGGCATACTGGAGAACGCAAGATCCACGAGTTAGAAAAAAAAAGGGGATTTTGAAACCGTTGGGATCAGATCCCTATCCGACTTGTGAGTCGTGCCTCCAAGGAAAAACGACTCTATCACCCTTCACAGGGACATTTAATAGCCACAGAAATTCTCGGTTCGATTCACACGGACGTTTGCGGGCCATTCAATGTGAAGGCTCGAGGTGACTTCCACTATTTTTTACCTTCACGGATGACCACAGTCGTTACGGACTCGTCTATCTGATAAGGTATAAAGCTGATGCTCTTGAAAGGTTCAAGGAGTATAAGGCATTGGTGGAAAAGCAAATGTCGAAACTCATTAAAGCAAGGAGTATTTCAGCCCTAGTGTTGGCTTGTCTCTTGGCTTCTTCTTCCTCAAACGTTACTTTTGCTTTAGTAAAGTTCATGAGAGAAGTTAGTCCGAGACCCATGTACGAGATATCATAAAGTTGTTTGCAATAACTTTCTTCAAGTTACGTGGGTTCTCATAGCCTAGGCCATACTTATAGTTATAGAATTCAAAGTTCTTGGGCTGATTAAAAATATAGTTTGATCAGTATGTGCCCTTTTCACAAAAAGATCTTCTAATTTCTTAAGTTTATTATATAGCTTCTTACGCTCAACGTCTAAGGTAGCATAGTTATGTAGAGCGGTGCTCTTTTCGGCCTGACAGGCGTCTAGACTTTTATGTAGTTCACTAATCGTAGAATTTGACTTAGTCAATTCTTCTTCGAAATTAGTGACCTTCTTAGTTGTTGCCTCAAGTCTACTTTTGAAGAGACTCTTTTCTTCCAAGTTCCTTAGTAGACATTTGTGGTTATTGTCTAGACTGTCCTCTAGTTCTTTTATTTAGCGAACTATGCTTATCTAATGAGGTGTGCTTAGTCTCTTTAGACTGGAGTCTCTTAGTCAGTTCATCTATTTTGAGACTAGAACTCCTAACTTGTTCTTTGAGACTAGCTATGGTTTCCTTGGACCTAAGAAGCCTTTTCTCTACTTTTATTCCTCGTTTCTGCTCAGTTACCATGTTAGCAAATTTAGAGCTTAACTCAGCTAACAAGTCAGAATTTGTAGATTCAGAGGTTTCTACCTCCTGAGATGAGGTGGATGCTTTCTCGTCGTCCGTCTCTGCGGGAGTATCATCTTCCTTTTCATCATCAAACATGCCATTAGAGCAAGATTGTTGGTGTCAGAATGTGAGATGTCCTCTAGCCAGTGGTCCTGCTCTGCCATAAGATCTACTCCATCTTCCTTTTGTTTGATAGTTGAAGCTTCTTGGAGTCGTAGTTAGCATCCTTTTTCTTTGGGAGGATGCTTAGTGGCATCCTGACTCTGTTGAGATTTAATGTCTAAGTAACCTGTTTTTCCAGAATTAAAACATTTTAGTGTCTTTGGAAATTGTGGCTTCGTAGGATTCAGCCGGCTTGTCTTTATTCTTCGAGCTTGTAGTTCGAAGTCTGTTGGCAGAAGATGATGACTTCTTCTTGATGTAGTGCTTTGTCATCATGTTGGCGACTAATGCCAGCTGTTTGCCAAATTCATTGATCTCACAGGGAAGTTCTGAATCATATGTGTCTTCATCCTCCGATGAGCTAGGGAGCTTGACGTGCTTTTCCTTGTGTGAGCTGGAGCTCTTCTTCTCAAAAACTAGAGGTGTGGAGTCCTCGGCCTGTTTGCCCTTTTGCTCCTTTGTAACTCGCCTATGTCTTCTTCATGTTGTGCGAGGATATCAAAAACAGCGTGAATATCCATCTCGTCCAAGTCCTTATTTTGTCGGAGTTGGTTAGAGATCTTCTTCCAGTCGGTGGGCAGTGCGGACAGGAACCGAATGTTCATCTCATGTACTCTTTTTGATCTTAATCTTCCTCATTTCGTTGAGAAGAGTGAGGTACCGCTGATAAAGATCATGTAAGCTCTCCTCACTTTTGGCCTTGAAGGAGTCATAAGCTGTGAGTATGTTAGCCATCTCAGCTTTGGCACCGACTTCAGTTCTTGCATCATTCGCTCCAGTTCATTCCACATACCTTTAGTAGTTGGGATGCTATCTATTTATCTATAGATATCATTCGGGATTCCCTGCATCAATGTGTTCTTAGCTATAAGATCTGCTCTTGCTCTTCTTTTATCTGCTTCATCGTACTCACTAGGTAATTTTATTCGCCTGGCTGGTTCGATTGGAGGATTGTTCGAGCTATCACCTTCTTGGGTTATGTAAAAAGTTTTCGGTCCCTCATGAAGTGATTTGAGCAGATCCTCAGCCTGATCTTTAAGTTCGATGAAGTTTAAAAAAACTGACTTCTCTAAACTGTGTATTCGCCCCTTTTGAGAATTAGAGGACGATTATCATTTCCGAGAGAATAGGCATCCATTTCTTCTTTGAGTTGATGTAGAAATCTCGTTTGTTGTTTTGATGTCTTGAACTGATATGGTGTGATTCACAAGTAGCAGATTAGTTAGTAGCGTTTGATTCTCGAGATAGTTTCGAGAATAATTTTTGACTCAATCTTTAAAGTTTGATCAAAAATCTGTTCTCGTGCGAGAAAGCACGTCAGCGAAAAATTTTTCGAGCGAGAAAAATTGCTCAGAATCTTTTGGTCAAGAAAAAAAATTTGGATCGTGAATTTATTGAGCGCGAAGAAATAATGTGTTTAATAAGTTTTCGTTGGGTCAAAATAATTCGTTGACTGAAAAGGTTTCTCGTACGCAAATGATTTTTGCTTAGTCAAACTGAGAAGTCTGACCGTTAAAGTATTTCGACAGTATGTTTTACGCACGCAAAGTCAAAATTGGTCTTTGTCGAAAAAAAATTTTCGCTAAGTAATGCTCGAGAAATTTTTCTACTGAAGTCGGTCTTGATAGAGGCGACTGTTGGCCCTTATATTACCAAACAAGGATCAAAGGAAAGGTTAGAATGTGTAAAACGTGAAGAACACTTTGAGTGCGTGTTAGTGTGTGTTTTTTCTAAGGAAAAGTACAAGGTGGCTTACCTTTCTAATTCTTTTGATAAAACCCTAATTAGGGTAAATGGGGCTTTATATACCACAACTATTTGGTATATTAAAGCCCAATACAAAACTATCAACAAATATCATAAGTCTCCCCAAACCACTACAACCCACTAAATAAACCCAAGATTACATAAATCAAAGGATGCTACAAAATATTCTAACAATCTCCCCCTTAGCATCCTTTCCTTGAAGTTGTCTTCTTCTTGGGTTTATTTACATGGTATGGAGATTTCCTGAGCCCTAAGAAGTACTCATACGAAAGTAACCTTCTTCGAAAGGAAATCTTCGCAGAGATGGTCTCGATCAGCTTTTCGTATTTCTCTTGAACTTCGTACTCTTCTTCTTTTAGCTGCTCGAGTATCCTTCTGAGCTTCTTCCTGATAATTAGTAGGGTTCCGTCGCTGAACTTGTGAATCTCTGATGCCTTCATAAGTCTCTTCTCTCCTTTGAAGTTGATGTAGACGATTGATGGATCGTCGTCTTCATTTATGATGTGCCCTTCACCATAACTTGGATCTGGGACCTCAAAGGATGGCTTCGTCAGATTCACCTTCTTCATGTTGCTCTCGACAGCCATTTCTATATTATGTGTTGCGTTGAACTTGACTTGGCGTAGAATGAACCTCTTCAGTGCGTAGTAGCCAAGCCTGAGTTCTGGCGTCTTGAGTGCTCCAAGCATTCTATATTCCCTCGCTATTTGTTCGACATCTTCTCCTCTGATGTAGTCATTCAATTCTGCACATTCTCCATTTTCTCGCCGTACCTTGTAGATAGGCATTTCCATGTCAGCGAACCTCACTATGCGAACCCCCATAATTTCTCTGATTTTGGACTTCTTCGTCTCTTCCTTTCTCAGAGTGTCTACGTTGCCCCCTTGTCCTCCGAACATCAGAATTCGTCGAAGCGACAGCAGGTACTGAACTGCTTTTGGTCTGGAGAGATGGCTCAGTCCTCTAAGCTCAAGTTCGTCGAGCTTCTTGATTCTATCCTCTTTTCTCCAGATTCTCCTTCGAATTTCTTCTTGATAGGGGGCAATTACTTTGACATTCTCCCATGGCAATTCCACCACCTCCTTTGTCTTCGTCTTCATTGGTGACGTTGTGTTGAGTAACTCGGGAAGTTCTGGGATGTCTGCTTTGTAGTCTTCACCTTTCTCGAGTTCATCGTCATCGATAAGGGCCAGGCTGATGTTTGCCTTCATTAGAAAATATCTGGCATTCTCCATTAGTCCTCTGGCCATGGCTGGGTCCATCGGTTTGGTTATCCAATCCTCGTTGAAGATGTAGTTTTCCACGGTGCCATGTGGATTGTACATTTCTTCGGTTTGTTGGATTGGTTTGTTGGTCTGAAGGGAAAGGATGGGAGATGATGGATATATTAAGGGACTGTCTTGGTTTGTAGGAAGAGGAGGTGAGAGGCTCATAGTTGGTGAGGAGGGCTATTGGATTGTTTTGGTGGTAGTTCGGGAAGTTTTCTTTGTTTGTTTGGGTGTGTGTGGTTTTGTTCTGGTGGGTGTTTCGGTGGCTATACGCTGTGGCGGCGTAGGTCGAGGCCCTATCCCTCGTCTCGTCTCCCCATCGGGATGACCCCCACGTCAGGGTCGTCAGGGTCGTCAGGGTCGTCGGGGTCATCACGTGAATGTGAGGATTGGGCCTCGCCTGGGTTCGTTGGGTTGAATGGAAGTTCCAGACGTCTGAGTACCTCCGCTTCATATGCAGTCAGCGTCGGCGCAATGCGGAGTCTGGCCAGTATAACGTCAATGAGTTGGGAGATTGGACGTTCCACGGCACTCATCATCAATGAAGCATATAGCGCCATAAGCTTATTCCTACTTGAAATACCCAGTCTAGATTCGTTCTAGAAAGCTTCTTATGCAACTGGCCGGGAGAAAATCTTGAGGTCTTCTAAACCTAGGCACACATTCACCGGTGCTGAATTGTCATTTCCCTCGAAGGTTCACCAAACCTGGATTCCTGACTTGTTTTATGCTAACAAGGGAGGACCCATCCAAAAATAGGTACCAAAGTCCCGATAAGTTTTTGCAGATTCCCAGTATGGGTAGGTACTAAGAGAGCTGCTCCACACTCATGACTGGTATGCGACGAGGGCAGCCAAACATCCCAGCGTATATGGTATCTCGGGTTGCTCCACATACCGGCTGACTAGCGATGCGAGCAATCACATAAGGGTACATTAGAGAGATGCATGATTCTTTTTTTTTTTAACCTGGTCACTAAATAAAAATGGAAAAGAGTACAAAAGCCATGGTGGCAAAACACAAACTGTAACAGGCTACCACTAAACAACCAACCGAAATCAACAGAGCCGCTCAAATCTACCAAGCTAAACGCCAGACTCGCCTAAGTGCAAAGATCAGAAAAAAATCAATACGCATCAGAAATCACCAATTTGAAGGGATGCTTTAGGACCCGTGGTGATAGCGTCCGCTTCCTCTATATCTGCAAGAATACCAAATGTATTATGGAGTTCTGTATTCGCACTATGATGATTGTCGTTGCTAGTCGAACCGCCTTCATTATCCGATCGACTTATCCCCCTAGCGTGTGTAATACACTTGTGTTGTCCCCCTGCCAATTCACCACGGTAGGTGTGCGTGTCTCTGGAAGCATCTTCGCCTTCCCTTTGTCCTGCGCTCGGCGCCATGCGTGCCGCGGTATTGTCGCACTGGTGTGTTTTGGTGTTGGAGAGGGAACTTGCCTAGTTTTCCTACTAGGCGGCTTTGGCAAGTCCTTCCGTGGCTGCTTGGCCGTGTTCTTAGGGCAGCCCCTTGCCATGGTTCCAAGCACTGCACGTAGCGCATTTCTTGGGTTGCCATTCATATTCAGCCCTAATAAGCACAACAACGGAAATTCCTCCATCCTTAGCTGGTATTCTAACATTGAAGCTTTCAAGGAAGGTTCCTCCAATGATTTTTCGACGCATATCCTTGCATATTCAAGTCTTTCAACCTTAGACATCAAGGCGTCAGCAAATAATGGCTTGACAAGAATGCTGGCAACGATTCCTAATCACTCTTGGGTCCATAATTTCGATGGCACATTGCGCAACTTGATCCATAATGGGACAACCAAGTGCTATTTTTTCTCCAACGACATGCCAATCCTCCAAGCTTCAATAAAGCGGGGCTGCCCTTGCATAAGCCAAGGCCCTACTTCCAAGACCGCTGCAGCAGCCTCGGCCGTCGCAAACCGAAATTTGAAAAAACCATTTATCGCCGTGCGAATTTCGATGATATCTCTCCACATAGCCCTAGTAAACCGCTCAACGTGAGGGAAGTACGGCCGCTTCCCAAGAAAGTACCCAACCAGGGTATGACCCATCTCGCCGTGCCTTTTTGGATTACATCCCACGAAGGGCAGGCCGCGGCGACACCATCAACCATCATCGGTGCCGTATAGGACAGGTCCAAGCGCATTGTGGATGTGTGTCACGTCTACGTGTGATTAGGCCTGAATCAGCAAAGGATGGGTTGACCGCTGTATCAACCATACGACTAGGTGTCGGTCCAAGTGGGCTAGCCTTTGTCGTAGCCTCAGGTGGTGGATGAGGGATGTTACTAGGACTCTTAGGCCCATCATAGAGAACCCTAGGTGGCTGTTCCAAGTTCGACACGACAGCCCCAGGCAATGGATGAGACCGGTTACTTGAGAGAGCCCTAGGCAGCTGTTTCAAAATCGAGCTCAAAGCCGTCGATGACGTGCGGTCAGGGACCCTTGACAGCTGTGGTTTGTCATCAGAGATATTAGGTCCAGCAGGGAGAGTCGTAGGTGTCTGTTTCAAAGTGGAAACCAACGCCATCGAAGGACAGGTGTTAGAAGCCCGTGGCATATGTGGCTCGTCATCAGAGATAATTGGGCTCGACAGCGAGGACCCGTGGCGGCTGTAAAGTCATCATCAGAGATGTTCTCCTCAAGCATAACATATTTAGGTGGCGGCGGTGGAGTACCCCGACGCAGAGGGGGCGAGCATCAAGGCGGGGGTCGCGAAGCGGGACAATCATGTCAGTCACACGACGCTAACGGCGGCGCGGTTTCCATAGTAGTGCAGGGTATTGTCGTGGCGTCAGCAGTCCAGAGATAGGCTCCGATCCATTTAGAGTTGACGGAGGTGGTGGCCGCGAAGCTCTCGGGTCGCCACAGACACGCCCAAAAAGGGCCTCGAAGGAAGCAGTGTTGAATCGCTCGGAGAAATCCGCGATATTGTTGTGAAGGCTATCATAATCCGGCAAGGGACCAAGGGAGTCTTTGTCTAGATCGTTTGTTTCAGAAGCTTCCATAGAGATTAAGCCAACAGGTTTAGAGGGACATGGAAGGTCACGTTGAAGAAGAATGAAGAAGAAGGGACGATGAAGGGTCACATCCCTCCCATCGCCGCCTGAACCCGGCGATGGAGGGGGAGTGCAGGTCAGCGCCGGTCAGCAGTAGGTAGTGTGGTCACCGTCGGTGGGTTAGGTGGTCGGAAATGGTGATGGGCGGTTGGAAGGTGAAAGGTCGTAGGGTTTGGAGAGGGAAATTCGCTAGAGAGAAAGTCAACGAAAGTTAACGCGCGTCTTGCATGATTCTTAAGAACTTTAAAGTTTATATTTTAGCATGCATATAAGCTGAAATGACTAAATCCTCATATAGTACATTTTCATTATGCATGCATCTTAAAGAATTTCTCGAGCTTAGATTTTTCTGTATGCATATGAGCTAAAGCGCAAAATACGTAATTTTAACTTAGAGCGATAAAAAGCGAAAAACGTACATTTTAATATGCTCATTTTTAAAGAAATTACTTCTTCAAATTTGCATCGGATCTGGAAAGAAAATACGTTATTTTCATCACGCTCATTTAACTGGGACGAAGCTCATTTTTAAACGTGCATAGGTTGAGGGGGAGTATCACTCCATATTCACGAGGGAGAGCACATTTTTAGGGGAAGTACATCTTAGGTGCACGATTTGAGAGGGAGAAACTTACTTTAACCCATATACATATACATATACATATACATATACCTATATCTATTACTATTACGATAATACATATATATTTATATATCTATATATAAAAAATGGCGAAAAGTAAAGCAAAAAAAGGAAGAAAATAAGGGGAAAAAAGAAAGAAAAACCCTCTCAAGCGCCTCCACCTCCCAAGACGGACGTCACCTGAAAACTCAACCAGAGTTGGAGAATTCCAAAAGGCGTGACATCCATTCACAAACACGAAGATGATCTCAACCGACATGCTCCAACTTGCTGATCAAGTAGCACTCATCAAATTACGGACGCATGGATTCTAAGTTCCCATGGTTCAGTCAGACCAAACTGAACCTAACCCCGAAACATAGCCAAGTGTTAGTGCATATTTCAAGTCCATAAAAACCAGACCTATTTGGAAATTCTTTCCAAGACTGCGGAGCGATACACTAATCCCTTCCCTCACACATTCGGACCATCCCACATAGGTACAAGAGTTTATTTTTATCAGCTCTCGCGTAGAAGTCGCCTCATTTGGTCCAATGGCACATGACAACCGAGGCTCACCCACTCATCGATCTCCCAACAAACCGATGTTTCACTAAATCACGGGAGCTATGTAATCTATCACCGCTTCACTTGGAAGCGGGAGATATTGAATAAGTGGTGATTATCCCCACACCACTAAACTTTCTTGAACACATCGAGTCTAGGTGTCCTCACTATCTAAATGTTTTATATTTTTTTTAGGACACATACACATTTTCTTATCTTCGCCTTTCTACGACTCAATTCTGTTAAGGTGTGTGGACGGCAGAAAATTGTTGAGTAATCCCTAAAGAGTCGTAAAAGTCACTGAGCTGTTGATTTTTGAACTCTGTGCCATTGTCAGATTGATTTACTTTAACGTTGCGCTGTAGCAAGTAATTTAGAATATGATAAACTGTCTCTGATTTTGTCCGTAGGAATCGAACCCAAGTATAGCGTGTGAAGTCGTCTACAATAACTAGCATATATCGCTTTCCACTGATGCTGTCAGTCTGCATTGGGCCACAGAGGTCGATGTGTAATAGCTCTAGTGGATAGTCGATGCTGTGTGTTTTGTAGGATGAGAAGCCTTTTTCATTTTTCCTTTCTCACAAGCCGGCATAGATGTTCCTCTTGGTACTTCAGTGGTGGAAGTCCAATAGCTAATTTTTAGTCGCCAGCTTGTTGAGAGTCTTGAAATTTAGATGGGATAGCCGTTGGTGCCATAAGTTATTCTGAACTGATGTTGCTCGGGAGATCAGACATATATTTGTCTTTGGTCTAACACTCCTAACGTCAATGGTGTATATATTTGTTCTGCGAGTTCCAGTGAGAAGTTCGTCACCATATTTAGAATTTTGCACGTTCTCATTTGAACAACTTGGAGTCCTATGTCACTGAACTGTCATATAGATAGGAGGTTGTGTGTTATCCCTTTAACATATGAAACTTCCTTTGCTGTTTCCAAAGCGCACCAGTCCACCCGACCTATGAACATAGTTTCTCAACAGTTCTTCCTTCTCGGTCATGTGTGTGGAGCAACCTGAATTTAGATACCACACATGCGGGGCCTGCAAATCCATATTAGAGGGTTTTAGGTAGCCATTTAAGAATGGGTCCACCCCCGTTGTATTTGTTAGTCCGTATAGAATCTCAACCTAGCCTAGATTTATCATTGTCAGTGGAAGACTTACTGTCAGGCGCAGAGTTATTAATGTTTCTAAGACTTGGATTTGGGCTTCCTCAGTCTTAAGCTTGGGGAACCATTTTTGCACTAGTGGAGCTCTTTATAAGTTAGGCTTAGAGACGCGTTTTTGAATCTCTGCTTGTTTTGTGGATGCTTTGGCAGTGTTTGTTTTTGATTTGTTCTTTTTCTTGAAGGACGTGTCTTCTGAAGTCTTTTTGTAATGTTGTGTGTAAAAACGGTTATGCATGGGAAAATTGTTTTTTGATAAAAAGATGAGTTTTGCGATACATGAGGAAATAACGATGGTACAGAATGTTTTGAAGGAAAACAATCTATGACAAGAGGTTCGTTAAAATCGCGGGTCTCTTCAAAATATCTTCTTTTCGGATCCAGACTTGATCTTTCAATGGCTCTTTTAAGGGTCCTGAAAATTTTAAAGCATTAGTGCAAGCAACTTTATCATGAGTAAGCATGGTATAAGAAAGTGAATGTAGTCTTAATTTTTCTTTAAGCGTGGATATTTCGTCGAGGAGTTTCTGCCTTTCATCATCAAAGGACTTTCTCTCTCTTTTGAGAGTGGAGTGTAGATCACTGATTTTCCTTATGCATTCAGGCATATCCCTACTGCATACGTAGTTATCGGTGCCTCACTTGCTGAATCTCCTGAGGTATCTCCTTCACTTGGACGTGGCATATCGGACTCAAATTCTGTTATTGTGGAACATTTCTTTCTTTATAACTACCTTTTAACTATGTGTAATCAAATGATGTTTGAGTTTTACTGTGTGTTGGTGTCTCATTTTCACTGACGAAAGGCATGAGATTTGCCGAGCAAGTAGTCTGCATGAATTTGAGATCATATAGATAAGGTGCATTTGATATGCCCTGTTTTAACTTACATGGGTTTTCAAAACCTAGTCCTTTATGAGGATTATAGAAATCAATATTTGCAGGTTTGTTTATGAAAATGGTCTGCTCTGATTGGTCACGTCGGGTTAAGAGGTCCTCCAATATTTTAATCTTGGAGTACAATCTTTCCCTTTCATTACAGAGTAAGTCATATTTTGCTGAGACGTTCAAGGCTTTATCTTTATGGGACCTCATTTCTACGGCTAACTCCTTGGCTTTAGCCTCGGATTTTAGCACTTGAGCTTCTAGCTTTGTTACTTTCTCATTAGCTACAAGTACACAATTTTTCTCACATGCATACTCATACCTAAACTTATTAAGAACTTCTAGGTTATTTTGTAGATTAACTTCTAGTTCTCTAATTTTCTTTTTACCCAGTTGGTTAGACTTATATAAAGTTAAAAATTAATTTTTCATTTTAAGTAATGAATCATAGTCTGCCTCGCTTACCTCAACCATGTCTGAGTTGTACGTGGATTCCATTTCAGAGTCATTTCCTTCAGCTTTAGCTTCATCCTCTTCATCATCCAGTATGGCCATCAGTGCCATGTTTTCTTCCTCGTTGTCTGACGTGTCCTCAAGCCAATGATCTTGTTCAGCCATTAAGACCATGCCCTTCTCCTTCTGCTCGGCCAATTAAACTTTTCTTCGATAATAGTTGACATCTTTCTTCTTTGGCAATCTGCATTCTCTGGCCAAGTGCCTAGTTTTTCCACAATTAAAGCATTTTCCGGCTTGAGAGGCAATTTCAGGGTTTTTCTTCATCTTGACCTTTCCCTTTGAATTAGAGGAGGTTCTCTGTCGATTGGATGAGGATTCAGTCGTCTTGTAGTATTTTTCTGTACGAAGCTTGAGACCAAAGCAAGTTGTTTTGCAAGCTCGTTGAGTGTAATTTCCTTGGGTTCTCCATATTTTGTGAGGTCCGTTAGTTCTTCGTCCGAGTCTGAATCTCCTCCCTCCTGAGCTTGAGTCGACTGAATGACTTCCAAGTCCTTTGATTGCTTTCTGGATGATCTCTCAGTCATAATTGCAAGTGTGTCGCTTCCCACTGGTCTAGTTTCTTCCTTCATTTTCTCCACGTAACTGGAGTGCTGGTTGAGATGGTCGAACAATGTGTGGATGCTAACCTTGATCAGATCATTCATTTGTCTCATCATAATTGCTGTTGCTTCCCACTCTGGATGAAGTGATCCAAGGAACTTGATGTTGATCTCCATTACACTTTTTGTAACTCCGTTCATTTTTAGCTCATTTAGGAGGACAAGGAATTGATGGAATGTTTCTTGAATAGTTTCTCCTTTGTTTGCCTAAAAGCGATCATAAGAGATGAAGTATTTGCCATTCTTGCCATTGTGTTTACCTCTGTTCCCTCCATCATAATCCGAAGAGCATCCCACATTTCTTTTGCGCTGTCACCACATTCGAGTTGCATCAGAATGTCGTTGGGAATTGCTTGCATCATGTATGATTTTGCAACTTTATCTGCCTTATGTCGCAGTTTTTCTTCATCGTTGCATGGTCGATAGTCTTCAAGATGCCCTGTGTTTCTCTTGCAGGAGTGGAGTTGGTAGTGGCTGGTATTATGGTCCAATACTGCTTAGGTCCATTGTAGATTCCAGCAAGTTCTCTGGATTGTCTTACTTTCAGTGAAGTTGATGAACCTTCTTTTCCAGACTGCGTACTCTCCATGTCGGATGATGGGAGGTCTAACATCATTTCCCATGCTGAAAGAGTTCATTTCGTGTGTTTTGGATATGATCGTTAATGTGTAATGTGAGGAAAGTTAAATTTTAATCGAAAATTTTGTCAAAATCAAATTTGAGAATTGACTTGAGCCACGGGTGTGGTTCGCGAAGTTTGGATAGGTATGAGAATTCACAAACTGGATAATGGATCTCGTTTGCAAATTGAAATAGTGAAGTGTTACTTCGCGAATTGGTCTGGGTGTTCGAGAACTCGTGAAATTGCTCTGAGTTTCAGAAGTTATCCGGGTTCGCGAAGTGATCGTGTAGTAGGTTGGTGAGAGGATTCGCGAACTGATTTTAGGAATGGATTCGTGAAGTAGACTTGATTCGCAAAGTGAGCTCAGTTTGCGAAGTGGTCCGAGTTCGCGAAGTGGTCTGGAGTTCGCGAATTAGTCTAAGTTCTTGGATTCGTGAAGTAAGCTTGATCCGTGACTCTCTTAGTTCGCAAAGTGGACTTGATTCGTGAAACCATGTGAGAGTTCGCAAATTGGCTTTGGAGCTGGAATTCGCAAAGTGATCCGATTCGCGAGATGAGCTATGTTCGCGAAATCGGTTGGATGTGTGAAGTCGCGAAGTGACCAAAAGTTCCGTCTCCTTCACTGGTTTGCGAACTGAATTTGCGAAGTGGCTAGATCGTGAATTGTCCCGAAGTTCGCGAACTTAACCTACGACACGATTTGCGAAGTGATGAGAGAGTTCGCGAAATGCAATTCGGGAAGTTGACTCATGAAGTTGAGCGTTGACTTGTCCGCTGCATTTCTGAGAGCCCGTGAAGTTCCAACCCGCAAAACTCTACTGCGTTATGGGCTGAGCACTGATTCGTGAATTGACTTGATACTTCCAATTCGCATCCCGCCCTTAGTCTGAACTCGCGAAACTCGCTAGATAGTGAATTGAATTCGTGAAACACCATAACTACGTGACACTGGTTCGCAAACTGAGAATTGGTGAACTTTAACCTAAACCAAGTGTCGTTCACGAGCTCAAGAACAGACTGAATAACAGAGCTGTTCTTCATTTTCTCAGACAAAAATCCAACAAATCTGATATAACTCGACAGAAACTGATTTGATAGTTCTCAGAACTGATAGCTACACTAAACTGCCTTGACAACCAGAATAGTCTTCGAAAATGGCTTAACCCACGAGTTTGAGCTTTGTGACAGAATATTAAAAATCACAAGAACTTACACTGCTCGATTCTTTAAAGCTTGAAATGAAGTTTCATCACCTACACGCTTGCTCCGATACCACTTGTTATTCCAGATTATCCAAGAACACTTCAATAGATTAAACCTTCGATTGATGTGAACAGTAAGTTTGGAAGCTTAAGCGTATTGAATACGGGAGATTTAGAGTGGAAAACTTACTTAGAATGTTGTTAGGGTTTAGGCTTAAATACCTTGAAAGGTATTAAGCCTATTGGGCCCCTAACAATCCCATTACATCTACAACTCATCTAAGTAAAGTAAAGCATATAAAATACATCATAAAGAAGTAAGAAGACTTAGAATAAATATTTTGGACACTTATAAAATATTCTTAACAACTAGTTGCAAAGGGCTACAACCAACAGGAAGGCATTGACTACGACGAAACATAAGCTCATGTTGCTCGAATCGAAGCCATTCGCCTTTTCTTGGCTTACGCGGCTCATAAGGACTTCAATGTCTATCAAATGGACGTCAAGATCGCCTTTCTCAATGGCGTGTTAAGGAGAAAGTCTATGTCGCTTAGCCTGAAGGTTTTGTTGATCAATCATATCCCGATCACGTCTATCGATTGGATAAAGCTCTCTACGGACTAAAACAAGCTCCACGTGCTTGGTATGACGTCCTGAGCGAATTCCTCGTAAAATCTGGATTTGTCCGAGGAACCATCAGTACGACACTCTTCATCAATTGGTAAGACAAAGACTTGTGATCATCCAGGTTACGTAGACGACATCATCTTCGGATCAACAAATCCACGGATTTGCAAGAGATTTGGAGACTTAATGAAGAGCAAGTTCGTAACGATTCACACGGGAGAGATGCAATTCTTCTTACGATTACAAGTCAGGCAGCTCGAAGATGAATTTTTATAAGTCCGACCAAGTATATCAGAGAAATTCTGAAGAAATTCCATCAAGATCAGACAAGCCTCTCAGCACTCCTATGTCAACAAGCTGCAAATTGGATGCCGATATCACTGGAAAAGCGGTCAACATCACCCTTTATCGCAGTATCATCGGGTCTCTTCTCTATCGCACCTCAAGCCGGCCGGACATCATGTTTGCCACATGTTGGAAGTCCTCCTTTTGCACAATATACGCTGAGTAGTTGTCATATTGGGGGAGACTCTTATAGTGGCTCTTGACTTGTTCTTTAGTCATCCCGGGCCTTACATTAGGTCCAAGCTTGGTCAGCATCCAAAGGTAGGTCATCATCTTCTGCTGATCCCAGTGAGAGATCCCTCTCAGCTCGAACTCGTTCACCTTCTTAACTCTCTCCGGTGACCTCCAAATGTTTTCACGAACTTCTTCGAGGAAGGGGATTTCTATTTGGATGTTCTCCCACGGCGTGTCGATCCGAACGGTCCCTGGCGTTAGCCTTGTAGAGGGAGCCGCTTGTTGCGCGATCAACTCTTGTAGCCTTGGGATGTCTTGTTCGTAGTATTTACCTTCCAGAAGCTCGTCGTCTTCTATGATCACGAGGTCTATGGAGGCTTGTTGTAGGAAACGTCGAACGTCTTGAAGCCATTGTCTTGATGCTCCTTGGGCATGGAATGGGTCATCCACTGTCCGTCGAAGATATACTTATCTAGAACCTCATGTGGATTGACGCCACGTCCTGAGGGGCCCGGTTGATCTGTAGCGACCGAGGGAGTAGCTTGAGTAGCTGCTAGGGCTATGAGCATCGCGACACTTGCTTCTTCTTCCGGAAGCAAGGGGCTTGTCAGAATCAATGGTGTGGGCGGAGGCGTCCTTAGGTGAAAGGTTGGTGGGTCGATATGGGTTAGAGTGGTGGTGCGGTGCGTGGTTGTGGGTAGTTTGGGTGTGGATGGTTTCTCTGCCTCCAGTTTCTGTCTGCGCAGAGCCCGAGCCTTGGCCTTGTTCTTGACCACTCGTAGATGTCCGTGGCCTCTTCTCCCCCTCATGAGGGTCCTGATTGTCAAGATCATCATGATTGCGTCTTGAGTGGGAGCTTTGGCCTCGGCAGCTTTCAGGAGGTGGCTCAGGATGATCCACCAATCGCCTATAGAGAGACTCTTCTTGAGGCGACCGGATGGAGAGGCCGATCAGGCGGGCGAGTAGGATGTCGTGGAGTTCGGTTATGGGTATGGTGTATGGGTTGATGAGGATGGATGAATTTTGTAGAGGGTCGTGGGTGTGGGTTGTGGAGGTGTGAGGTTGGGCTGTGACGAGGTGCCTTCGGAGACAGGTGCTTTCCCGGTGTCTCTATGGGATGTCTCTATGGCAGTAAGAACTCTCTCCATTATTTTGTCTTCAAGCGATTGAACAGCAGCGGAGAGAGCGGTTTGGAATTGCTCGTTCGTCACAAATGGTGCGGGCGCCTCCGTAGCGTGACCAAGACGACTGATGTCGCCTGTTAACAACACTTGAGCAGACACCGGCTCCTCAGGTTGGCTCTCAGTCACTTGAGGTTGTGACTGTATGAGAGTTCCATCCAAACCTCGACTTGAATCTTGAAGATTCACGTCTATGATGTTGTGACAGGCTCAGATTGAACCTGTACGTCAGATATTTCGACGTCGAGGCCGGTAGTGATAGTCTGATCCTCGGCCCCGACCGCCGTTGTGATAGTGGGTTGCGGCTCTAGATTGTCGATGAAGGGTCCTCAGCCCTAGAAGGTATGACAAGCGGCGTGTCTGACGTGGTGGAGATGACGGTGAAGAGGGACTCGATCTGAAAGCTCAGTCGACGTGGAGTCCGTCTTATAAGTTGGATCTCCTCATCAGACTCAGTGTCTGATGAGGAAGCCGTGTGAGGTGTCGGTTCTCGTACTTCTTCCTTACCGGCGTGTTCTGTCGTCTCAGGTGGTGAGCTGTGCCCCATTTCCGCCTCGGGTTGCGCCTCCTGAAGTTGAACTTCCTCAATAGGCTCTTGGAGCACGCCTACATGTACGGGCACCTCCACCTATTATTCGTGTTCAGGAGCCTCGAGCACCATTTCAGTAGCCACGACGTCTATTAGTGTATCATCTACGTCGGGCATTTGCTCTTCGACCAAAGGAGACTCTTGTTGAAGTTCCTGAGCGACAACATCTATCATCGTGTCCTCAGGGCTTGGTTGGTTTTGCGGTTGGGGAGAGCTAACTCCAAAATCTGTCGGGGGCCCTCGAATCATCTCCTCGGTGAGGTGATTTTCCCGGCAGTAAGTTCGATACACGTCTCCCTAGGGGTCGGCGTGACGTAGCAGCTCAAAAGAAATCAGCATCGACGGTTGGTCCAAGTACGTGAGCCGTGGGTTGTGGATGAATTTGAGCTTTGGTGGTTGATAATTTCCTCCAGGAGGTAGAAGAGGGATGGGCTCGTGCAACTCCATGAGTTCCCTGATGATCGCATTAAACCACCGAGCGTAAGGCACATTCTTCGATCTCCGATTATCTTTTTGCCGAATCTGGTCTGCAAGATCATTCCATATCAGCTGTGTGAAATCGTAATTTTTGGAGAATGCGAGTCCATTAAAGATCCGCAGTATGTTGCTATTGCCCTTGTCGAAGCCAGCATGCTTGGGCGATAGACACTTGTTCACGATTCCGAACAGTGTCTTCCACGGATGAGGGATACCGCTGCTCTGGACTTGAGCTAGCCTGGTGAGCTGCGGTTGATATCCCATCTGCATGAAGTCATGCACCATTTTTGCGTCTGATGGGAGCGGGTCGTAGTTTGCGTTGTATGGCAAGTCCAGAATCATCCCGAACCGGTTATTGTCCATATGTATGTGCCGCGTCCCAATAATGGTTGAGAAGGAGAATGCTCCATTATCCACTGCTCCTTGTATACATCCCCAGAATTGTTGGAGATAGACCATTGGCACCGATGCGGTGACCGTCAATGCATGCCAGATGGGGGCCTTGCAGGATAGATATTATGATCTCGTCTGGACACCGAAAGGTGCTCAGATCGAGCTGGAAATTCGTATCCTGGACCTTTAAATTCAAGTTGTGGTCGTATATGTGATTATAATGAGGGTAGCGATCCATCTGAAAAATAAGAGATATAAAAGTTCATTAGTTCATAAATTTGATTTTAGTCGAAAATTGATTTATTTTCATCAAACTACAATATTGTAACAAGTCATAACATGTTTTGATGAATTTTGAATTGAAATCGTGCAGTGTGCATATAGTATAATCGATTTTGAAAAATGTAATGGCCTGTTCGTAATTTCGAATGAAACATATAACGCTTGGAAGAAACTTCGAAATTTTCTAAGTGTTTGCTCGTGGAAAACGTCACTGTTCATGCCGAGATATTTTACGCTCGAAATTTGATTTTCAAATTGATTTCCTATGCATTGATTTCAATTGAAATAACTCCGTTTAATTTTGCGATCGAGAAAATTTTATTTGCTAATGTTCGCTACAGCGTAAAAGAGTTAGAGAAAAAATCTTCTAAGTGTTGAAGTTGGAATCGTGGGACTGTAGTCGATCAATTTTACGATAGAGAAAAACCGCGTAAATATACGATCGAGAAATTATTTCTCAGGTAAATTTACTATCGAAAAATTTTCTTCGATTGAATAAAATTTTTTCGATTAGAAATTTGTCGAGCAGTACGTGATTTCTGATCCTAAGTAAAATTTTCGCTGCGATAAATTTTTTTCTATCGAGAAATTAGTCAACGAAAGAAAAACTAAGTCAATCGTCGAGAAATTTTCGATCAATTAAATCCTAAGTGGCGAATTTACAATTGAAAAATTAAGCGTTGAAAAATTAATTTTTTTCGCTGCTAAATTTTGCGACCGAAATAAAATGAAATCGAAAATTCTATTTTGCGACAATAAGTTTTACGCTCGATCTAATTTGCATCTAAATTGTCTATTTTAGCGTTTAAATTCTTTCGCTCGCAGAAAATCCTAATTAGGTTTCTCGACGGTAAGTGATTTGTCGGTCAAAATCTTTTTTTTCTCTTAGCGACTAAGTCAGAATTTAGCGATCGAAAACTAATTCGAGGCAAACAGTATTTCAATTGAATCGGAATTCAATTAAGACTCTTTGTGATCGACAAAGTTCTTCGATGGCTTCAAACATTCAAATACCCAGTTTCTTTCAAAACTCAACTTAGTGGTCTAAGATGCAGAATTTTCGAAAGTTTAAACTACAAGATTAAAAAAAACATCGAATCTATCTTAAGTGCATGCATTAACCCAGATAAAACTCGTAAACATGCCTAAATCACTATAAAATAGTACACGGTTTTCTCAGTTTGAAGAACAGTCGAGAATCTAATCCTATCATGCGAAAAACTACAAAATACAGATGCTAATGGAGTTAAATCGCACACAAATGTCAAATGAATCTCATTTCTACCTTAAGCAGACAATTTGGTGTTGAAAATCGAAAGATTTGTGAGAGATTTGAACTGTCTGTGAAAGTTTTTTGCAAGAGAAATTTTTGCGATTTAGGTTTGCGTGAGATAAAGTTTTTCGAATGACAAAAAGTGAACTTTTATTAACTCGCTGTAGGTCAATGTTGGGTTTGTGATTGGACATTTTGCGATTAAATGATCAGGCCCATTACTATTTGCGCTCGAGAGATATTGATTCGAAAATTGCTCTTCAATTCAATTTCATGATCGCAAATTATCGCGGCCAATCAAAATCGTTCACAACACTGTTTACGATCGAGAAACATATGATTGCGAATTAATTCTTATATCCAATTTCTCGATTGTAAGTACTTCTAAAAATTTTCAGATTGATCTCTATTTCAAATAAAACCACATTGTAATGCTCCCCCTCATAATTAAAATAAATGCAATTAACTCCCAGGATTTTAAGTACCACTTAGAGAAAAAACGTTAGAAATAATAGAGTTAATCAACAATTATTTTTGGCATGTTTTCCTTTGAAATATTTGGTCTGTGACAATAGCTCCTTGTCTTGTAGTGTCGACGTCTCACTCTATTTTGTTTGAAGAAATCTGAAATACTTAGAGAAAAACGTCAAAAATATTTGGAGCTAATGCACGATTTTTATATCTGCTCCCCCTCAAATAATGCGCGAGAATTGACTAAACATGCAAGCATATGAAATCAATTCAAGTCACGGGCATATAACACACACATTTACCTAGTAAGCACATAAACGTTGGTCCCCAATAAACATGTATTGAAGATATTGTGTGAGGGTAGGAGCAATGAAAAATTTATCGCATTTAAACAATTCAGTACCAATGCAATCTAAAATTACATTTAGAATGTGCGATAACAAAATAAATTCGCATTTATTCAATTCAACGACATAATATTTCATGTTAGAATGTGCGAAACATACATTTTTTCATATTACTATTATTATAGTATGTGGTCAGATTATTTTGCTTCGATCAATCGTCACACCTAAAATTTTACGAGACATTTGAAAGAAGATAATGCCGTCAAGTCATGCCGTCAAACTAAAGTCCTAAGTTCATAGACTGGTCCATTTCGACAACTCTCACTAGGTTCGCTCTAGCACTCAATTATTTTTGACTTGGGATTTTATATTTTATATCACTCAAGTCAACACAAACAATTTTAAGTCAATTTACCTGTGATCGAGGCATTTTTAATCATTTCACCTAAGCGAGAAACCGTCAATTGGAATAAAAGGATTGTAGGGATATTAGTTTGGATAGGACTTAGAAGGAAGGAATTTAGAGGAAAGTGAGCTTATCTCTTCGTCATCTTCCATTTCTATGTCCGTCTCCTTTTGCGTCTTTCTTTTTTTCAATATTTTCTCCCTCTTTTTTCTTTTAATAACTATCCCTTTTTATGCTATGCTCAAGCTGAAGCTCCGCTTCTCCGCTGTAGGAGATTATCGTAGGCGAAGTCTTCTTCTTGGTTCTCGGGCCGATACCATGCTCCTCTTCTCTTAATCCCTAGAGTGGTTTCAGAGATTATCTTTTTGGAAAAGTTCACAGTTATGGAATTCGTACCCAAGGCTGTGCTCCTCTTCTCGTTTCTCGATATAAGACCGGATTATCGTTGGAGAAGTTCACTTCGTGGCGCTCCTCTTTCCAGCCGTTCTGACGAGCGTACGAGATTATCGTTGGAGAAGTTCACAGCAGGATCCATGCCACCTTCTAAGAAATAGTCGGAAGGCAGGTTCCTTTGGTCTGATTTTTGCGCGTTGAGCAATGCTTTCTTTTGTCATCATCCACCTTTTCTTTTGTTTTCTCCCCCTGCTTTTCTCGTTTGAACAATCATTCGAAGAGTATAGAAGACGGTTGCAAGCTAGGAATGAGATTCAATTGAAGAAAAGGACATCGGAGAAGGCTCAGAGTGGATGACTAAGGGCTAATGTGAGGAAAAATTTTTAAAAGGCCGAGTGAGGAATAACCTAAGCGTCCTTATCATTTTCCTAACGATCTAAGGCAACGTGAGTATGAAGCCAAGTATCACTAGTTAAGATAAGTTATTGATGTGTGACTCACTCGAGATTAGGTATCAAAGCATCCTAAAGGAGTTCGTCATTCCCCTATAATATAGGTATATGTATAGTTTTTTATATATAATTTTTTTATTTATTAAATTCACGCACGATAAAGCATATAAGCAAAGAAAACACATAGCATACAGCTACGTATTCCGCTTCGGCTGTCGAAGTTGACACGCAGTTCTACTTTTTGGATGACCAGCAGACCAGCTTTTCGCCTAGAAATTGAGTGCCACCGGACGTGCTTTTTCTGTCCATTCGGTAACCTTCATAATCAGCGTCAGTATAGCCTATAAGTTTGAAATTCGTACCCTTTGCATACCATAGTGCAAGGGTAGAAGTGCCATAAGGTAACGCAGAATCCTTTTGACCGCGAGCATATGGGATTCTTTGGTATCGGCTTGAAAACGGGCTCATAGGCAGGTGGCAAACATGATATCCGGCCGGCTCAAAGTGATGTAGAGAAGAGATTCAATGATGCTGCGGTACAGTGTGATGTCGACCGACTTGCCAGAGGGATCGACATCCAACTTGCAGCTTGGTGACATAGGAGTGCTAAGAGGCTTGCTATGATCTTGATGGAATTTCTTCAGAATATCCTTGATGTATTTTGTCTGACTGATGAAAATCCCATCTTCGAGTTGTCTGACTTGTAGTCCTAAGAAGAACTGCATCTCTCCCATGTGACTCATCTCGAACTTTCTTTTCATTAGATCTCCAAACTTCGTGCAAAGCCGTGGATTAGTTGATCCGAAGATGATGTCGTCGACGTATACTTGAACAACCATCAGATCTTTGTCTTGACTTTTGATGAAGAGAGTTGTGTCTATCGGTCCTCGTGTGAATCCAGACTTCACGAGGAGTTCACCCAGGACATCGTACCAAGCACGTGGGGCTTGTTTTAGTCCATAGAGAGCTTTGTCCAATCGATAGACGTGATCGGGATGTCTTGATCAACGAAGCCTTCCGGCTAAGCAACGTGGACTTCTTCTTTTAACGCGCCATTGAGAAAGGCGGTCTTAACATCCATTTGATAGACTTTGAAGTCTTTGTGATCCGCAAAAGCCAGGAGAAGACGGATAGCTTTGATTCGGGCAACAGGAGCATATGTCTGGCCGTAGTCGATGCCTTCCTCTGGATTGTATCCCTTCGCAACTAGCCTTGCTTTGTTCCGGATCACCTCACCATCTTCATTCTTCTTGTTTTTGAATATCCATTTGGTTCCGACAATTGTTTTCCCATGCAGACGGGGTACTAAGGTCCACACTTCAAGACGTTCGAATTGATGAAGTTCATCATGCATCGCTATTACCCAATCCAGGTCTTAAAGTGCGTCTGCTACCTTGGTAGGCTCATTTTTACCCAATCTAGTCCACTTGCGCTCATGACGCAAGGCTGAAGACGATGCATAAGCCATCTGGGGGTCTAGATTTCCTGTAGTCTCTGATTGATCAATTGAGTGAGGAAGTTTCAATTCTGCACTTGGAACGATCGTCTCTGATGATTCTTCCTTAATAACCACTGTAGGTTCTTCGTTATTCTGTGGCAATTTGAATCGGGCGAGGTAGGGACGTGAGAAGCACTTGGTACGTCGGTCTCGTCGGGTGGAGAATCCACTATAGGTGTAGTAGTGTGTGACCGATATACTGGCTCGAATAGAGAGTCCAAATCGTCTAATGCAAGTCTCATTGCTTCTTCTGACGTTGAATTCGGAGTTGTTGCCATCTTCCATTGGTTTTGTGCCTACACACCAGTGAAAACAGGTTCTGAACTGTTATATTCAGAAGATATCTAGTTAGGTACGGGTCCTGAACTGAGGTGTGCAGGAGCCATCGGGTTGAGCACGGGTCCTGGATTGAAGTGACTAGAAGCCATCTCCGTCACTTCATGGAAAGTGACATTGTAGCTTTCTTTGATCGTGTGGTTGGACTTGATGTATACTCGGTACGCTTTTGAGGTTGAGGAATACCCGACGAAAGTGGCTTCGAATGCTTTAGGTCGAACTTAGCACGTAGCTCTCGGTCGTTCGCCACAAAGCACTTGCACCCGAAGACTTTAAAGAATGAGATGTTGGGTACTCGTTTGTTGATAATTTCGTACGGAGTCTTGTCAAAGCGCTTGTGAACCACCGTCTTGTTTTGAGTGAAACAGGCGGTATTTACTGCTTCCGCCCAGAGAAAATGTGGAAGACCAGAGTGGATGAGCATCGTACGCGCGGCATCCACTAGAGTTCTGTCCTTTCGTTCGACTACCCCGTTCTGTTGAGGAGTCTTGGCGGCTGAAAATTGTTGACTTATTCCAAGTTTCTGATAAAATTCACTGAGACATTTGTTGTGGAACTCAGTGCCATTGTATGTTCGAATGACTTAGATAGTCTACTGCAGCAAATTTTGAGTAGAGTTCACGAAATGTACGATAAGTCACCTGTTTCATCTTTTGTTCGGAGAAACCTTGTCCATGTGTAGCAAGAGTAGTCATCGACTATGACCAGCAGATACTTGCGTCCATTTGTACTATGTTTTTTCATCGGTCCACAGAGGTCCATATGTAGCAGTTCAAGAGGACGTGAAGTAGAGGCCACTTGTTTGATATGATGAGATGCTCGCTTCATTTTTCCTAGCTGGCACACCGGACAATGATGCTCTTTTTGTAAAGTTATAGTTGGAAGACCATGAACCAACTTTTTCGTTGAGAGACGTTGAAGAGCTTTGATGTTGAGACGAGACATGCGTTGATGCCATAAGCTGTTTCTCTGAATTACAGTCTGAGATATGAGGCAAACAGCTACCGAGGGCCGCACGGATGTCAGGTTTATCGTGTATAGATTTGATTTCCAAAGTCCTTGTAGGAGTTTTGTGTCCTGACTATCCAAAATTATGCACCGGTCAGCATGAAAGACCACCTGGAACCCTTTGTCACAGAACTGGCCTATGTTGAACAAGTTATGGCGGAGGACTTCGACGTATGGGACATCTTTTATAGTTAGTTTCTCCAGAATGATATCTCTATATCAGAGAATTGGAGCTGAGTCATTGTTTCCGAATCTGACTTTGCCGTTTGGCCGGTCTTTGTAGTTGCTCAGCAGCTCTTGTATTCCAGTCATGTTTGTGGAGCAATCAGAGTCGAGGTACCACACATGATGGATCTGCAAAAACAATTTAGAGAGCTTTAGGTACCCGCTTAAAAATGGGTCCTCTCAGATTAGCAGATTTTGGTTTAGATATGGTTCCTAAGTTATTTTCGATAGGAACTTTAGCGACCCAAGTTGCCTTCAAGGAAGTAACTTTGGGTTTGTCTTTAGGAGACTTAGCCTTTATGACTTTCGACTTCTTAGGAGGTGTTTTAGGAACCTAAGTGGGTTGAACCTGGCAAGGAAGTTGAATTTCAGCACATACAAATACTTTGGTAGGCTTGACTGGGGAAAGGATCTTTTCTTTTGACAATCTCCTAAGGTGCTTGGGGGATTCAATATTTACAGGATACCTTAGGTGAGTACAAGCATTTACGGCGCCATAAGCTTTCTTTATGGCTGGATCTTTTCTTTCACCGAAGAACAGTTTGGCACGAAATCTGTTTTCGATCCAATAGCATAATTCTGTGCCTAATTGACTTGAATTTGATGTTTCTGTGATCGTTTAAGTGTCAAATGTTGATTGCGATCAAATCCGTAGCTGTTTGAACTTCGTGTTTGGATTAAATCGATTTTGTGAGTTACTGTTTGCGTAAGAACACGAAGAACACGTCCTGATTTTGATCAAATTCGACATATTGTGCTTCTTGCTTGCTTTACTTTAGTCCTACTATCCCTGGCTCTTGAAATCTTATACTATCTTACTACAAAAGGTAATAAAGATTTTCTTATTGATACTAGATGATCTATTGAGTAAGTAACTCGTTAAGTAAGAATAAGTAATATCACAAATTTCATCCCTACAACTTATTTTTTTGGTACAGCTCGAAGAGACGAAGATTAGAGGAGGGCAGATGAGATGACACTCAAAGCACTGATAGTCTAAACCCTGGAGTTGGTACTTCAATTGGGAGCTATCACAAACTAGATGTTTACATTTTTTCTCTCCCAGTGCTTTAAGTAGTTAGTAGTGGATTGAGAGCAATTACCTGAAAGTTCAGTGTCTAATTCCTTGTTTTTGCTTGAATCTGTGATAATTGTATTCTGTGATTTTTCTCGATCATTCTAATTTTTCTCGCTAGGTTTTGCGATCGGATTAAATTCTCGATCGAAAAACTTGGCGCGATAATTTTTCTCGGTCAGAATATTAAGTCGTTGATAAAATCGTCAACACTAGAAACGATTTTAGTTAGAAATATTTCTTTTTTTTTTGGAACAGGTCCCGGTTTTTTATATATATAATGGAAAGTATACAGAATGGGTACGAGTAAAACTCGACACAGGCAACCAGTAACAGGCTACTGGTGAACAAAAAACGAATGGTAAAAGAAAACCAACTACCAAGCTACTCTCCAAAGACGCCGAATAGCAGCCTGCTGTAGGGCATGCTTCTCTCCAATAGTCCCAAGACGGGCACCAAGTATGTCGAGGACCGTGGCCACAACATGGGCAGGGGTAGAACGTATGTTCTCCCTCCATAGCCTGTTCCGCTCCTGCCAAATGTGATAAACAATCGACGCAAGGACATGTCGATAAGCAATATGAAATAAGTGCTGACTCCTCCACTTCAGAGCAGCCCAGTGAAAGCTCCTATCCCAGTCAATATATGGTATCCGCCACCTAATCCTGTCCCTGAGCATCTGTTGGCATCTCAAAGAAAAGGGACAAGAAAAGAAAAGATGGGAAATCGTCTCCCGATTCCCGATATCACAGAGGAGGCAGGCATCAGTTCCCGCGCGCTGAGCCACCCAAGGTAAACTGCGAACGGAGAGACGTCCTCGAATAGCAAGCCAGAGAATGAACTCATGGCGAGGTATGCGCAAGCATCCCCCGAAGAGAGAAGCCCAAATGACTCTGTCCCGCCGAGGACGAGTGGCCTCACGAACCGCCCTCGTAGAGAAACGTCCATCAAGCGTCCCAATCCAGCGAACACGATCAGGCCGCGACGGCTCCGCCGGAGGCAGCAGAGGATTAATCTCCAGAAACTCGGAGGACGTCATGGCTGGCCAAGACCAACCATCCGACGTAATGACCTCACTGAGGCATGAATCATGAGGCAGACCCATCACCATCGGCCCCCTAGGGTGTCTCTCCAGCAGCGAGGTCATCAACAGCCAAGGGTCCTTCCATAGCCATATGGAACTCCCATCACCCACCTGATAAGAAATGAAGGAGCGGATGACATTCCGAAGCTTGAGCAACTTCTTCCAACTCCAAGAAGCATTATTCCCCAGCGACAGCTCCCAAAGAGACATGTTATGCAATCTAGTGCTGTACAACCAGTCAACCCAAATCGAGTCTGGAGCGTGCGAAACCACACCCCATAAATGACGAAGGAGCAGTGCACGATTATCAGTCTCAATGGACCGAATCCCAAGTCCTCCTTCGGCGATCGGAAGACAAACATCAGCCCAAGCAACTCGCGCAGGCGAGCCACCCCATAAGAATGTCCTCATGCGCGTCTCAATAGCCCGAATAACACCCTTCGGGAGGAGGAAAATACCCGCCCAATAGATATGAAGAGAAGAAAGGACTGACTTGATAAGTTGCACTCTCCCGGCGTAAGAGAGCGACTTATTCAGCCAAGATCCCAACCTCCTATCGACCTTCTGAAGTAAATGCGCACAATCAGAAATAGAGAGTCTACCTGGAACTAGAGGAACCCCCAGGTAGCGCACAGGCAGCTGCCCCTGTGGAATGCCAAGAATCGTCTGAAAGTGCGGCGAAAGGCTCTCAGCACACTTGCTCACAAACATCTCGCTCTTGGCGAGGCTCGGCTGTAACCCCGAAGCCCCCGCAAAGTCATCCAGCGCATCCTTAAGAACCCCAATCGAAACCTCATCAGCATGGCAAAAAAGTAACAGGTCGTCCGCGAACGCAAGCATGGCCAGCTTCGACGCCTCACAACGCCAATGATAAAGAAAACGCGGTTCCTGGCCAATGCGATAAGTAACCATCCCCCGTAATGTCTCCATCACCAACGTAAAAAGGTACGGGGACAGCGGGTCCCCCTGTCGAAGGCCTCTCTTCCCATGGAAGTACCCTGCCTGCGTTCCATGTAAGTTAATGGAAAAGGTCGTAGTAGTGACACAACAGCGAATCCACTCAACGAATGTCGGATGGAAACCCATTGCTCCCATAGCAGCAAGCAAAATGCTCCACTCGACCTTGTCGTAAGCCTTAGCCAAGTCCACCTTGAGCGCTACCCGAGGGGGGCGGCTCATACTGTTATACCCCAAACAGATCTCCTGGGCTAACAAAATGTTATCGCTGATCTTCCGTCCCGGAATAAAGGCCGTCTGAGTCGGATGAACGAGCTCCCCAAGAACAGGCTTCAACCTGTTAGCAATAACCTTAGAGATTACCTTAAGCGGGACATTGCAGCACGAGATAGGACGATAGTCGGCCGCTCTCCTCGGTGAGTCTCCCTTCGGAATGAGCGTGATGGACGTGCTGTTGAGGCCCTTAAGTAGCCGGCCCGTCAAAAAGAAGTCCTGAACCGAGAGTATGAGATCCTCCCCAATGATGCTCCACGCCGCTTTAAAGAAAGCGGCCGTAAATCCGTCCGGTCCCGGAGCCTTCTCGTCCCCCATAGAGAAGAGAGCCTCCTTGATCTCAGTCGGCTCAATAGGTCTGATCATATGAGAAGCCGCATCCCCCGAAAGAGATCGCGTGATATAAGGCGCGAGATCCGATTGGGTAACCGGACTAGGCCTCGCCGAAACTCCCAACAGCTCACGATAGAAACGTCTTAGAAATATTTCTCGAGCATTATACAGCGAAAATCCTTTTCGAGGGAGACCAATTTTGACTTTGCACGCGTAAAAACTCTCTCTCGAGAAACATGTTCGGTCAGACATTTAAAGTTTGACCAAGCTAAAAATCATTTACACGCGAGAAACTTTTCCAGTCAACCGATTCATTTCGACTTGTCGAGAAACTTACTAACGCACTGTTTCTTTACGATCGAAATAAATTCACGATCCGAAAATTTATCTCGACCGAACGATTTTGGGCAATTTATTTCGCTCGAAAAATATTTCACTGACAAACTATCTCGCGCATAAACAGTACACACTATATTCTATTTCGACGAAATTATTTTTGATCAAACTTTAAAGATTGAGTCGAAAATAACTCTCGATCAATTTTTTCGAATCAAACGCTACTAACGAATTTTGTCAATTGTGAAGCACATTACATCATCTTCAAACATTCAAAACACTTAACGAAGATCCTTCAACAACTCAACTACAAAACAAAATGGATGCATACTCGCTCAAAAATGACAACCGTCTGCCGATTTTGCAACGAGGCGAATATACCGTGTGGAGGATCCGCTTCCTTAATTTCATCGCTCTAAAAGATCAAGCCGAGAATTTACTGAAGTCACTGGAAGAGGGACCCGCACCGTTTGGGTACATGTCCCCGGTGACGAAGTGACAACTCTCAATTTCCCACATCTAGGCGACTGAAGGAGCCTAGGGAGTACACAATCGAGGAGAGGGCTCGAGCTAAGACTAATCTAGTAGCCATGAACACCCTCATGCAGGGCATCCCCAACGAGATATACCGACAGATTGATAGCTTTTCATCGGCTAAAGGAATGTGGGATGAACTGCATAGGATGATGCAGAGGACGGAAGTTGGCATAAAGGCCAAAAAGGCGAACATTCTCACCACTTACGACTCCTTCAAAGCAAAGCCTGGGGAGAGTCTATACGAGATCTACCAAAGATACCTCACTCTTCTCAACGAGATGAGGAAGATAGAGATCACGAAGACCAACATAGAGACAAACATCAGATTTCTATATCCTCTGCCCGCGGAAAAGAAAATATCCACTCAGATTCGACAAATAAAGATCTACAGGAGTTGGATGTCCATGCTGTGTTTGACAATCTCGCACAGCATGAGGATGATATAAGCGAGATTCTCAAGGAGCAGAAAGGCAAACAGAACGAAGACACTATTGCCTTAGTCTCGGAGAAGAGGAGCTCAAAATCAAGAAAGGAAAAGACCGTTAGGCCTCCTTCACCTTCAGAGTCGGACTCCGACGTTGAGCCAAATCTGAAAGCACTAGGAAAGCAGTTAGCTCTCATAGGACAAATGATGAGTAAGAAGTACTTCAAGCAGAAGTCTTAAACCTCAGCCAACCGACTTCGGACTACAAGCTCTAAAAAAAAAGAACGTGCACCAGAGAGCTCCGATGTCAAGAATCCTAAGAAGGCTAACAAATGCTTCAACTGTGGCAAGCCAGGTCACTTCGCCAGAGATTGCATCCTTCCGAAGAAGAGAGATGCCAACTACTACGCCAAAAGCCACTTAGAATTTTACCCTGACATGCGATCGATTTAATTGCTTAATTTTGTCAGTCGAAGTCCCATTCTTGTGTATAAAGGTCATTAGGTTGCTCCACTAGACACAAAGCCACTATACATATGTGAGGATTCAGGCCTTGTTTTTTCCTTTCGTTGGATCTATTTCTCGAGTGATACTTGGCTTCATACTCACCTTGCCTTAGATCGCTAGGAAAATGATAAGGGCGCTTAGGTTATTCCTCACTCGACCTTATAAAAGTTTTTTTCCTCTCATTAGCCCTTAAGTCATCCACTTTGAGCCTTCTTCGATGCCCTTTTCTTCGTTTGAATCCCACTCCTAGCCTTCAACCGTATTATATACTCTTCGGATGGTTGTTCAAATGAGAAAAGGAGGGGGAGAAAATAAGGAGGATGATGACAAAAGAAGGCATTGGTCAACGCGCAATCAGACCAAAGGAACCTGCCTTCCGACTATTTTTAAGACGGTGGCATGGATCCTGCCGTGAACTTCTCCAATGATAATCTCGTACGCTCGCCAGAACGACTGGAAAGAGGAGCACCGCGAAGTGAACTTCTCCAACATAATCCGATCTTATATCGGGAAACGAGAAGAGGAGCGCAGCCTTGGGTACGAATTCCAAAAAGATAATCTCTGAAACCTCTCTAGGGATTAAAAGAAGAGGAGCACGGTATCGGCCGAGAACCACCAAGAAGAACTTCGCCTACGATAATCTCCTATAGCCTCGTGGAGAAGCGGAGCTTCAGCTTGAGCAAAGCATAAAAAGGGATAATTCTTAAAAGAAAAAGAGGGAGAAAAGATTGAAAAGAAAAAAGACGCCGAAAAAAAAGGAGACGGACGTAGAAATGGAAGATGACGAAGAGATAAGCTCACTTTCCTCTAAATTCCTTCCCTTCTAAGTCCTAACCAAACTATAACCCTTACAACCCTTTGATTCCAATTGACGGTCTCTCGCCTAGGTGAAATGATTAAAAAATGCCTCGATCGTATGTAAGTTGACTTAAAATTGCTTGTGTTGACTTGTATAAATATAAAAATCCCAAGTTAGAAATTATTGAGTGCAAGAGCGAACCTAGTGAGAGTTGTCGAAATGTACCAGTCTATGAACTTAGGACTTTAGTTTGACGACATGACTTGACGTCATTTTCTTCTTTCAAATATCTCATAAAACTTTAGATGTGACGATTGATCGAAGCAAAATAATCTGACCACATACTATAATAATAGTAATGTAAAAAAATTTCAAATATATATATATATATATATATATATAAACAAATAATATGAAAAAAATAAATAAACTTGAAAAGAAAAAATTCGCACATTTTGACATGAAATGTTATATTTCATATGCGTTGAATTGACTTAATGCGAATTTATTTTATTATCGCACATTCTAAATGTAATTTTCAATTGCATTGGTACTGAATTTTTTAAATGCGATAAATTTTTTTCATTGCTCTTACCCTCACACAATACCTCTAGTACATGTTTTCGGGAACCATGTATATGTGCTTACTAGGCAAATTGTGTGTTATATGCTCGTGAATTGAATTGATTTCATATGCTTGCATATTTATTCAATTTTTGCACATTATTTGAGGGGGAGCAAATATAAAAATAGTGCATTAGCTCCAAATATTCTTGGCGTTCTTCACTAAGTGTTTCGGATTCCTTCAAACAAAATTAAGGAGTCAGACGTAGACACTACAAGGAACGAAGCTAGTCACAGACCAAATTAACTCCATTATTTCTTACGTCTTTCTTTCTATGTGGTACAGATTTTTTATTTCAGCCAGGGAAGCTAGACGTTACTGCATAGAAAATACAGGGAGTTGATTGCATTTATTTTAATTCTGAGAGGGAGCTTTGCAACGTGATTGTATCTGAAAAAGGGGTCAATCTGAAAATTTTAGAAGTACTTACTGTCGAGAAACTGAAGCAGTCATAAGTTTCTCGATCGTAAAACAGTATTGGGAACAATTTTTGATTCACTGCGATAATTTGCGATCGAGAAAATTGAATTGAAGAGCAGTTTTCGAATCGAAAATTTCTCGAGCGCAAATAGTAATGGACCTGTCCATTTAATCGCAAAACGTCAAATCGGATACCCAACATTGAATTACAGCGAGTAAATAAAAGTTCATCTTTGTGTCAGACGAAAAAATTTCTCTCACGCAACCCTAAATCGCAAAAAATTCTCTGGCAAAAAACTTTCACAGACAGTTCAAATCACTCACAAATCCTTCCGTTTTCAACTCAAAATTGTCTGTTTAAGGTAGAAATGAGAATCTGTTGATAGTTGCGTGTGATTTAACGTCGTTTGCTTCTGCTTTTTGAAGTTTTTCGCATTTTAAGTTTAGATTTCCGTCTGTTCTTCAAAACTGTGAAATCTATACTATTTATAGTGATTTAGGCTTGATTATGAGTGTTATCTGAGATTAACGTCTGCATTTAACATAGTTTCGATGTTCTTGATGAATCTGGTAGTATAAATCTTCGGAAAATCTATATCATCGACTGAGATTGGAGTTTCAATAAAACTGGGGTTTTGAATGATTAAAGGTATCGAAGAACTTTGTCGATCGCAATCAATCTTAATTGAATTCCGATTCAATTGAGATACTGTTTGTGTCAAATTAGTTCTCGATCGATAAAAATCTGACTTAGTCGTTAAGATAGATGATTTTGAACGAGAAATTATTTACCATCGAGAAATCTAATTAAGATTTTCTGTGAGCGAAAAACTTAAGCACTGAATAGACAACTTAGATGAAAATTTTATCGAGCGCAAAACGTACTATCGCAAAATAGATTTTTCGTTTTAATAGAATTTTGGTCGCAAATATTTAGCAGCGAAAAATTAATTTTTCAACGCTTAATTTTTCGATCGTAAAATTCGCCGCTTAGGACTTAATTGATCGAAAAATTTCTCGACGGTTGACTTAGTCTTTCGTTGACTAATTTCTCGATAGAAATATATCGCAGCGAAAAAAAATGTTACTTATAATCGAAAATCACATACCACTCGACAAATTTCATATCGAAAATTTTATTCAATCGAGGAAAATTTCTCGATAGTAAATTTACCCGAGGAATAATTTCTCGATCGTAAATTTACACGGAATTTTTCTCGATCGTAAAATTGATCGACTACAGTCTCGGTTTCAACTTCAACACTTATAAAATTTTTCTCTAAGTCTATTACCCTGTAGCGAACATTAGCGAATAAAATTTTCGATCGAAAAATTAAACTGAGTCATTACAATTGAAATCAATGCATAGGAAATCAATTTGAAAACCAATTTTATCGAGCGAAAAATTTCTCGGCATGAACAGTGACATTTCTCGCGATTAAACACTTAGAAAATTTTCAAACTATTTTCACGCGTTAGGTGTTTAACTCGACATTACCATCATGCCATTACATTTTTTTTCAAAATCGAGATTCCTATATGCATATCATACGATTTCAATCCAAAATTCATCAAACATGTCATGACTTGATACAATATTACAGTATGATGAAATTAAATTCATTCTCGACTAATATCAAAATTTATGAACTAATGATTTGTCATATTTCCTACTTTTCAGATGGATCGCTATCCTCAATATAATCACATATACGACCACAACCTGTATTTGAATGTCCAAGATACAAATTTCAACTCGATCTGAGCACCTTTCGAAGCCCGGACGAGAACATTGTCTTTATCCTGAGAGGCCACCCCATCGGCACGCATTGACGGTCATCGCTTCTGTACCAATGGTCTATCTCCAACAATTCTGGGGGTGTATACAAGGAGTTGTGGCAAATGGAGCATTCTCCTTCACAACTAGAATCGGGACGCGGCATATTCATATGGACAAGAACCAGTTCGGGATGATACTGGACTTGCCGTACAACGCAAATCACGACCCGCTCCCGTCAGACGCAGAAATGGTCCAAGACTTCATGCAGATGGGATATCAATCGTAGCTCACAAAGTTAGTTCAGGTCCAGAGCAGCAGTATTCCTCATCCCTGGAAGACACTTTTCGGGATCGTGAACAAGTGTCTATCACCCAACCATGCTGGCTTCGACAAGGGCAACGGCAATACTGCGGATTTTTCAGGGACTCGCTTTCTCCAGAAATTACGATTTCGTGCAGCTATTCTGGAATGATCTGGCTGAACAGATTTGGCTGAAGGAGAATCGAAGATTGAAGCACGTGCCTATGCTCGATGGTTCAACGTGATCATCAGGGAGATCATGGAGTTACACGCAGAGAATATTCCTCAGTTGCCTCCCGGAGGAAACTACCAGCCGCCAAGGCTAAAATTCTTCCATAATCCACAGCTGACGGACTTGGACCAACCTTCGATGCCAATTCCGCTCCAACTCAGGCTCGCCGACCCCGCGGGAGTTGAGTATCAGAGATTCTTTCGGGAACACAATCTAATCGAGGAAATGATTAGAGGGCCCCCGGCAGATGTACATATGAGCCCTCCCCAACCGCAATATCACCAAAGCCCTGACGACGCGATGATAGATGTTGTCGCCCATGAGTTTCAACAGGAGTCTCCATCGGTCGAAGAGCCAATGCCTGACGTAGATGATACCTTAATAGACGTCGTGGCTACGGAGATGGCGCTCGAGGCTCCTGCACATGAATATCAAGTGGAAGTGGCCGTTAATGTTGGCGTGCTCGAAGAAACATTTGAGGAGGTTCTTCAACCAGTAGCACAACCCGAAGTAGAAATGGGGCAAAGCTCTTCCACCGGTGATGGATCAGGCACTGGAGGACGTCCATCGTGACCTCACTCCTCACACGGCCACCCCGTCTGACACGGAGTCTGACGAGGAAATAAGCCTGATAAGCAGGACTCCCAAGAGACTTAGCATTCTGCTGGAGTCCCTCTTCCCGGCCGTCACCAACGCACCAGATACTACGCTGACCACATCTACAAGTGTTGCTGGCACTTCTTTGCTCAATCTTGAGCTGCAACCCAATCTCGTGGTGTCTGGTTCGCAGGCGCAACCCGAGCCTGCCACAACACCCATAGAGCCGAATCTTCAAGATTCGACTCAAGGATTGGGTGGGAGTCTCATATAGTCACAACCTCAAGTGACTGTGAGCCAACCTGAAGAGTCTGTGTCTACTCAAGGGTTGATAACAGGCGACATTAGTCGTCCTGGTCCATCCAAGGAGGCGTCCGCCCCATTTGTGATGAACGAGCAGTTCTAGGCCGCTCTTTCTGCCGCTGTACAGTCCATGGAAGACAAAATCACGGAGAGAGTACTCCAAGCAATCGAGACATCCCGAAGAGATACCGGGAAAGCACCTGTCTCTGAAGGCACCTCATCACAACCCAATCTCACACCTCCACAACCCACACCCACCGACCCTCTACAACACTCTTCCATCCTAATCAACCCATACACTATCCCAATCATCGAGCTCCATGACATCCTTCTGGCCCGCCTCATCGGTCTTACCATACGGTCACCTCAGGAAGAGTCAATCTATAGGCGAGTGGTAGACCATCCTGAGCCATCTACCCATTCATGCCGAGGCCAAAGCTCCCACTCCCGGCGCCGGCATGACAACCTGATGATCAGGACCATCATGAGGGGGAGAAGAGGCCAAGGACATCCACAACTGGCCAAGGACAAGGCTCGGGCGCTACGCAGACAAGCGCTGGAGCTGGTGAAACTCAGACTACCCACCAAACCCAAACACATATCACCCAAACCCAAACTACCCACACCACGCACCGCACCGCCCACATCGACCCACCAACCTTTCACCTCAGGATGCCTCCGCCCACACCACCGATCTACTCAAGCCCCTTGCTTCCGAAAGAAGAAGCAAGTGCTGCGATGCTTGTAGCTCTAGCAGCTACCCAAGCCACTCCCTCCATCGCTCCAGACCAACCGGGACCCTCTGGACATGGCATCAATCAACACGAGGTCCTAGACATGTATATTTTCGAAGGACAGTGGATGACCCATTCCATGCCCGAGGAGCATCAAAGACGACGGCTTCACGACGTTCGACGCTTTTTACAACAAGCGTCTGTAGACCTCGTAATCATAGAAGACTACGAACTTCGGGAAGGTGAAGACTACGAGCAAGATATTCCAAGGCCAGCAGAGTTAATCGCTCAACGGGCGGTTCCCTCTACAAGGCTAACGCCAGGGACCGTTCGGATCGACACGCCATGGGAGAACATCCGAATAGAAAACCGTTTCCTAGAAGATGTTCGTGAGAACATTTGGAGGTCTCCAAACAATGTTAAGAAGCCGAACGAGTTCGAGCTTAGAGGGATCTCTCATTGGGATCAGCAAAAGAGGATGACCTACCTTTGGATGCTGACCAAACTAGGACCTGATATAAGGCTGGGGATGACTAAGGCACAAGCAAAGAGCCATTATAAGAGTCTCTCTCCAATAAGCCAACTACTCAGCGTCTACTGTGACAAAGGAGGACTTCCAACACCTCACTACACCATTGAGCGCGTAGATAGAACTCGAGAAGATCTAAGCGAGAGCGACCTACCGTACATCCCTGCTGAAGAAGTTTACAACTTATATTAGCTATATATGGAAAAGTACAAAGGTCCTCAAGGCTTCATCAAGATAGAAGGTCTCGAGGGTCTCTACCGGTTCATGATGCGCCAAGTCAAGTACTATGCTGCACACGACCTTCAGATGGCTTTGGAGAGCATCATGAAGAAGGTCAACATGACCGCTCCGCTCAACAAAGGACCTGAGATCGAAGTGCTTCCAACAATCACGTGCATATCAGCTCAGTCCTAGGCATCACCTACGACAATCCAATAGCAAAGAAGAATAGGTTGATGCTGAAGACCGAAATCAACAAGTTTTGTGATGGGACGCTCAAGGTCATCAGGAGAAATATCGAGCAGAGGTTGGAAGAAATCAATAGAGACACCATGCTGAGGTTCCACTGGTTCTTGAGAGAACAGCCGCTCCTAATGGAACTGCTTGAAGTCATCAAGGAGCGACTGGAGCTGAGGATCGCGCTAAGGAACTACGAGTATGCGCTGGGCTTGCGCAGATCGTATTACGCCCGACAAGGACAAACGGCGCGGAAACGCAGTAAGCACAAAGGGGGAGATTGTAGAGTATACATTTAATTGTGCTTGATATTATTAGTTGTCCTTGTAATTGGGGCGTTTTATATAGTAGTCCTTAAATTAGGACTAGTTTGATATTTATACCAAGTTTGTTTGGTATAAATACATGTAAATCAATTGAGCTGAATAGAAAAAGTTTTGAAGATTGATCCGAAAGGCTTGCAATTCAATTTCTAGAGAGAGAAACAATAGTAACTTTCTCACTCTAATCGAATTCTCTCTCGTTCTTCAAATGAGTTTTTCGATCGAATTTTATTGATTATCATTATCGTCGAATTACTTTGAATTCTTGCCTAGGATCTTAGAGTTGTTAATCGTAGGACATAACAAGGACCCCTGACCAGTAGAAGTGTAATGCCTGAAGGACTGACTTAGTCAGCTGCACCATACCCGCTTAAGACAATGACTGATTCAGCCACGATCCCAAGCGCGCATCTACTCGCTGCAACAGCGGTGCACATTCGTTGATCGTCAGACGTGAAACAATCAGCGGAACCCCCAGACGGCGTGGCAACTCGCACTTAGGTATGAGCGTAATAAGTGTACTATTTAGCTCCTTTAGTAGGCAGCCAGTAGCAAAGAAGTCTTGTGGCGCTCGTGTCCCATTAGGGCCCGCAATCCCCCAAACCACTTTGAAGAAAGCAGCTGTATACGCATTAGGCCCCGGTGCCTTCTCATCCCCCATAGAGAAGAGCGCCAACTTCACCTCCATCTCGTCCACTGGCCGGACCATGTCTAAAGATGCATCTGGGGAAAGCGTGCGCGTAACGGCCCCCTGTACCTCAGCCAATTCGACAGGTGTAGATCGCGCTGACTGGCCAAGTAAGCCCTGATAAAACCCAAGCAACTCCCCTTCCACCACCTCTGGAGTATCTAGTAGGTCGCTAGTTGTGCTTTGCAGCGAGATGATACGATTGGTCGCTCGCCGAACCGCAACCTTCCTGAAGAAATAAGAGGAGCACTAACCGCCATCCTCGAGCCAAGCAAGCTTCGCCCGTTGGGATAACGCTGTATGTTCTACCTCAACAGTCCTAGCGTAGAGATAACGACAATGTCGTTCGTGATCATGGAGCATAACATCTAGTGGATATCTCGTTGGAAAATCCTGTGCAATCTTCAAAAAACGTAATGCATCCGCTACATTTGCGGCAAGATCCCCCTTGGCATGTCGCATGTGCAAGAAGATAGGCTTTAGCAACTTCAGCCTCTGGACTAGCACAAACATAGGAGAACCCGACATGCGACTATTCCAAACACGCTGAAGATGGTCCAAGAAACCCTCCTCCTTAGTAAGAAAGTTCTCGAAGCGGAAACTCATACCCGCAGTCTAGTCGCCAATGGTTTAGGGTCTAGGCACCACATGGCGACTGGTCTAATGTGGCAGGGAGCTCACACCGAAAACATGTTTCCGACCACCGAGCAAACCACTGTGGGTTGCCGAGCATGCGATCCAATTTCCTCCAGATGCCCGTAAGAGCCCGCTGCTGATTATAAAAGTGAACTACTGGCCCGTCGATGGCAGCGTTAGAAGGTCAGCCTGTAGGAGACATGCCTGAAAATCTAACATGTCCCGCATTTGAGGTGCCCCCCTCGGCCCTCACCCGCATGCAAGATAGTGTTGAAATCCCCCGCCACCACCCATGCATCATCAACACGAAAAGCAGAGAACTGAATCAACTCATCCTATAGGGCCACTCTATCCTCCTATGAGAGTACCCATACACGAACAAGATAAACGTATGCTCCTGCGTATCAAGCTGTTCCACGTGACAATCAACAGCCTAACTAGATTTCACGACAACTGCGACGCGAAGCTAAGAAGGGCCCACCCAAATGCGGGTACCGGGACCATCATCATAGTAAAAAAACCATGCCCACCGCGGCCTAATACCCTCTGATATGAGCGCTGCGTTGGACTCTGCCACACGCGTCTCAAGAAGTCCAATAAGACGCATCCCACCCCGACCAATCCGATCTCCCACCGCCCTTCTGTGGTCTTGCGTGTTAAGACCACGCACATTCCACGCACCGACCGGAGCTATGAATGAGCCCTAACCGGGTTGCATGCACTTTAGGGCCCATAATAGGTGCATCAGTATGAACAACTTAGTCATCGTCGTTCAACCCCCTGAGCAAGGCAAAGGAATTGTGATCAGTTTGGCCAAGATCCCCAGATCGCCGTGGGATGTGAGGACCCGTCGAGGAACTCACCTCGTGAGGGGGGACATGTCCAGGCTAGCCGACCCACTTCGATGAGGAGGGGGCCGCCACCACCATAGCCTTACCATGAGCGCCCACTTGACGCCATTCCGTTTCCACATGCCGTCCGCGAGAATCATCCCTCCGATTATGTCGTGCCTGTTCAGGAGCATGAGCCTTAGCCTTAGCCCCCGTTGAGGCAGGTTTTGGAGTTGGTGTTTGCCGTGTTTGGGACTAACCTGGTTGGTTCCGCACTTGACGTTTGGGGCATTGCGTACCCCCATGGGCCCATGTCGCACACAGCTCGCATCTCGTTGGCCGCCATTCATTATCTAACCTAACATGAATAATTCCAGCCGTGCCTCCCTCCTCCTTTGGCACCTAGATGTGGACTTCCTCTATGAATGGAGTGGCAAGCGTCTTCATGATACATATGCGTCCATAGTCTATCCTGTCCCCTTCTGCCGTGATCACATCAGCAAAAAGCGGACGGCCCACACCACTAGCCACGATGCCCAAGCCGTTTTGGGTCCAGTACTCACTAGGAACATTCCATAGCTTCACCTAAAGAGGTACATCAACAAGCTCCTTCCGTTCAAGTGACATACCCGGCCTCCATGTTTCCAGAAATAGTGGCTGGCCTTGCATAAGCCACGGGCCACCCTCCAACACCGTGGTCATTGCCGTGGCAGATTCGAATCTGAATCGGAAGAACCCATTTGTGGTGGCCCCAACCTCCACCATGCCATTCCACCGCGCCATCACGAACCGTTCAACATGGGAAAATATGGTTTCAAATATTGTTTCCTCCCTAGAAAGTACCCGACAAAGGTGTGATCCCACCTAGCAAAGCCTTGTAGAGCCACCTCCCGTGGCGGGGGCACTACCACAATCCCATCCGTAGTCGATGTCGGAGCGACGTACTCGAGCGCAAGTCGATGTTGCTCCCCTTTCTTCTGAAGGTCTCCACTTTTTACACCTTGTCCCGTGGTGTTAGTATTGCACCCAGCCACATCTCAAATCGTAGCCGCATATGTCACCTTCAAGTTCGACTGAGTTAGGTCTGGCCTCTCAGATGTGACCACCGCCGCAAGCACCATCGAGTTCGATGCAATCACCGTTGGCTCAGTTGGAGAAACCCTAGGTGGCGATGCACCAAGACTAGACGCATCAACAACAATCTCCTCGTCCAGTGATTCATCACTCACTGTTGAACCCATATCCACCAACCTCCTTCCCGTCAAACGTTTGGTGGTGGCGTGTCCGGATGACCCCACTTTTGCCGGCTGGTGGGATGATGAAGAATACCTTTGATCGGTGCCGGCCCACCTCCTATCCGAAGCGGTGATCAAATCAAAACCCTAGTTTCAGGCAACACAATAGCCATAGCCGTAGCCGCCACCGCCAAAATCGCTGACGGTGCAACATCAAGGGCCGTAGGCGCTACCATCGGATCAGCCACTCGACGTATCAGTCGCAAGCGCTGGATCAGTCACAACCCTAGCCCCCATAGGTGCACCATCAGTCATAGGAAGCCCATGATTACGACCCGAGCCCGGCGCTACAGATCCATGAACACGGCCGAGCAGTTCATGGAATCGCGCTTCATCAAAGCAGGCTACGAATTTCGGCTAAGTAGCACGCAACGCTGCAAAGTCTGGTATCGACGGATCAGAGGCGTCATCCCCACAAGGTCGCCAATCGGAACATGGTCTGAATCAGGAGGTGACGATGGAATTGCAGGTATTCGCTCCTCCTCCATTGCAAACCCTAGCCGCGCACAGATGTATCAAAAACCCCCAAAACACCGACCCTGCCCTACCTGAGTGACGAAGAGACGAACCTCAATCACCGGCCGACCACCACCGAGGGGTAATGGCCGGAGACGATGGTGATTCGACGTGAAACCGTGATGAAGTGCTTGCAGTCTTCTAGGAATATAGAGATTGGTCATTATCGCATAGGGTCGCTAGTTATATGAATAACGGGTAGAGCGTATATTAGGATTTTCTACCTTAACTAGTTTATATTGATTAAATAAAAATTGATTGCATGAATACGTAGGGTTAATCCGTGCCGAGTATGTGCTCTGATCACTTTCGTCGTCAATTGTTTCATCTCGTTTATTTTATCTGCATCTATTTTATTATTTGCGATGTTGTCTCTTTTATCAATTCATCAAAACTCGAAAAAAATAATTCTTAGTGTATTAGGATTAATATCTTATAATTAATCAAGCTGTCTTAGCGGATTGGTACTCGGACTTCGTCCGTTTGACTACTTGTATGACCTAATACACTTGTTAGTATTTGAGTGCGTCAAGTTTTTGGCTCCGCCGCCGAGGATAGCTATATTATTAATTTTAGGATTTATTCTGAATTTTAGTTTAGTCATTTTATTTATCGAATATTATTATTTTTTATTATTTTATTTATTTTATCCCAATTCGCTTACATTGATTTTTCATCTTTTGAGGACAATTCCTATTAGTGCATGATACGAAGCTCGAGGAACGTACCATTGCTATTTGACGCAGAAATTGAAACCACGTGTCAGCGTAACAATCGAAATCGTAGACAAAGAATGGAAAATCAAGAAAACGAGGAAGAACAGTACAATGACGAGATGGTTCCTCCACGGCCCACTTTACTAAGTCGAGCGCTTCCTGGAATTTCCGATGACAACCGATTGCCATCCCCGCGGGATCGAATAATCATTTCGAGATTAAACCCGTTACTATACAGATGGTGACGGGTTCAGGACAGTTTCATGGGCTTACAAACGAGGACGCGAATTCACATATTTTGAAAATTCACTCAAATTTGCAGAACTATTAAATATCCCGGCGTCTCTACAGAAGTGATAAAACTGACGTTTTTCCCTTTTCCATGACAGGGAAGTCTTCTGAATGGTTCTCATCATTGCCACATGTATCTATCACTAGGTGGGAGCAACTAGTGGAGTGTTTTCTAGGCAAATATTATCCATTGTCAAGGACCAGCGAGATTAGGAGCCAGCTAGTAAACTTCAAACAAGAAAGTGGCGAATCTCTAAGTGATGCATGGAGTAGGTACAAGAGCCTCTCAGACAATGTCCAAACCACATCATACCTGTGAGCGTTCAGATGCAGTCATTCTTCTTAGGGATGCGCACACCAAATAAAAAGACTGTCGACGGCGGGTGCACGTAAAATTTCATGGATTTAGGCGATGAGGAAGCACTGCAAGCCATCGAGCGAATTGCAGCCTACCCTGCAAGATATACTGAGCATGATCTGGACCGACGGATGACTGGAGTACATGAGATAAGTAGCTCGTTGGAGGCGCAGTTCGAAGCCATACATAAAAGGTTACACCTGATACACTCCCAGGACCCTGAGACGATCAATCACATCTATAATAGGCAGAGGAATGCATAGAGCAACACATACAATCCGAACTAGAGAAGTCATCCTAATTTGTCGTATGGCAACTCGCACTACTTGAAGCCTTCAGAAGTTCAGAATCAACAAATTGAGCGACCAACAAATCAAAAGGCCAATCGGGAGATAGCCTTGGAGAAAATGGCGGCGGTTCAAGGTGATAATAATCGCACGACTGAGGAAAGACTTCAGCGTATAGAAGGGAGAGTTCATGAAGGCTTCTATGATATACGGACTGCAATAAAGGACTTAACAATGCAAATGGAACAGCTCTCAAATACAGTAGCCGAGTGCAAGCCTGGCACACTTCCGAGCGACACCGAAAGGAACCCTCGAGAGTACACAAATGCCATTGAACTGAGAAGTGGAAAGAAGAAGTTCTCAAATCTACGGTCTTCTTCTCTATTTCACTATTAGACACTCTCGCCTTTGTTCTAATACTGGCCCTACGGCCCCGTAAAAATAAGTGAACCAGAATTAGATTTATCATTTTTCAAGATATTAATTTTTCGTTGTTGATCGTTTGAAGGTGATTTTTCTTTCTTCACGCTCTTTAGAATATTTTTATCCTTTGAGGAAGATGCGTGAGAAGTGGCTTGGGAGGAAGTTTTGAGATTTTCCATCTCTTTCGGAATCTTTTCTTTTCAGCTTCAAAATCCTCTCCTTCCTTTCCTAAAGCGGCTCTTAACTCCTCTATTTTCTTAACTATGGGAGGGAAGTAAAGAGAATTTTTAGAATGATTATTTTGAACTTCCTCATTTTTAGAATGATCTTCAAGAAAATTAACTGTTTTAAGGCTCCAGCCCTTGTGAGGTACCCAAGTTTTGTCGCGTTGATTCAGTTCGATGTAGGAAAAGGGTATTTCAGCCCTAGTGTTGGCTTGTCTCTTGGCTTCTTCTTCGTCAACCGTTACTTTTGCGAAGTTCATGAGAGAAGTTAGTCCGAGACCCATGTACGAGATATCATAAAGTTTTTGCAGTTAACTATCTTCAAGTTACGTGGGTTCTCATAGCCTAGGCCATACTTATAGTCATAGAATTCCAAAGATATAGTTTGATCAGTATGTGCCCTTTCACAAAAAGATATTCTAATTTCTTAATTTTATTATATAGCTTCTTACGCTCAGCGTCTAAGGTAGCATAGTTATTTGGAGCGGTGCTCTTTTCGGCCTGACAGGCGTCTAGACTTTTACGTAGTTCACTAATCTTAGATTTGACTTAGTCAATTCTTCTTCGAAATTAGTGACCTTCTTAGTTGCTGCCTCAAGTCTACTTTTGACAAGACTCTTTTCTTCCAAGTGCCTTAGTAGACATTTGTGGTTATTGTCTAGCATGTCCTCTAGTTCTTTTATTACCGAACTATGCTTATCTAATGAGGTGTGCTTAGTCTCTTTAGACTGGAGTCTCTTAGTTAGTTCATCAATTTTGAGACTAGAGCTCCTAACTTGTTCTTTGAGACTAGCTATGGTTTCCATGGACCTAAGAAGCCTTTTCTCTACTTTTATTCCTCGTTCTGCTCAGTTACCATGTTAGCAAATTTAGAGCTTAACTAAGCTAACAAGTCTGAATTTGTAGAGTCGGAGGTTTCTACCTCCTGAGATGAGGTGGATGCTTTCTCGTTGTCCGTCTCTGTGGGAGTATCATATTCATTTTCATCATCAAAGCGTGCCATTAGAGCACGATTGTCGGTGTCAGAATCTGAGTTGTCCTCTAGCCAGTGGTCCTGCTCTGCCGTAAGAGCTACTCCAGCTTCCATTTGTTTGGATAGTTGAAGCTTTCTGGAGTAGTAGTTAGCATCCTTTTTCTTTGGGAGGGTGTACTCCCTGGCAAAGTGACCTGTTTTTCCACAATTAAAACATTTTAGTATGTCTTTGGAAATTGTGGCTTCTGAGGACTCAGCCGGCAAAGTGACCTGGCAGAAGATGATGTATTCTTCTTGATGTACTGCTTTGTCACCATCTTGGCGACTAATGCCAGTTGTTTGCCAAATTCTTTTATCTCAGAGGGAAGTTATGCATCAGATGTGTCTACATCCACTGAGGAGCTAGGGAGCTTGCCGTGCTTTTCCTTGCGTGAGCGGGAGCTCTTCTTCTCAGAAACTAGAGCTATGGAGTCCTCGGCCTGTTTGCCCTTTTGCTCCTTTTGTAACTCGCTTATGTCTTCTTCATGCTGTGCGAGGTTATCAAAAACAGCATGAATATCCATCTCGTCCAAGTCCTTATTTTGTCGGAGTTGGGTAGAGATTTTCGTCCAGTCGGTGGCCAGTGCGGACAGGAACCTAATGTTCATCTCCATGTTAGTCTTTTTGATCTCAATCTTCCTCATTTCATTGAGAAGAGTGAGGTACCGCTGCTAAAGATCGTGTAAGCTCTCCTCACTTTTGGCCTTGAAGGAGTCATAAGCTGTGAGTATGTTAGCCTTCTTAGCTTTGGCACCGACATCGGTTCTATGCATCATTCGCTCCAGTTCATCCCACATCCCTTAGTAGTTGGGATGTTATCTATTTGTCTATAGATATCATTTGGGATGCCCTGCATCAGTGTGTTCTTAGCTATAGGATCTGCTCTTGCTCTTCTTTTCTCAGCTTCATCGTACTCACTAGGTAATTTTATTCGCCTAGTGGGTTCGATTGGAGGATTGTTCGAGCTATCACCTTCTTGGGTTATGTAATAAGTTTTCGGTCCCTTATGAAGTGATTTGAGCAGATCTTCAGCCTGATCTTTAAGTTCGATGAAGTTTAAGAACCGACTTCTCCAAACTGTGTATTCGCCCCTTTTGAGAATTGGAAGACGATTATAATTTCCTAGAGAATAGGCATCCATTTCTTCTTTGAGTCGATGTAGGATCTTCGTTTTTTTTTAATGTCTTCAACTGATGTGGTGTGCTTCACAAGTAGCAGATTAGTTAGTAGCGTTTGATTCTAGAGCAGTTTCGAGAATAATTTTTTACTTAATCTTTAAAGTTTGATCAAAAATTAATTCCTCGAGAAAAATTGGCGCTGTTACTGTTCTCGTGCGAGAAAGTACGTCAGCGAAAAATTTTTCGAGCGATGCTCAAAATCTTTTGGTCGAGAAAAACAATTGGATCGTGAATTTATTTTGAGCGCGAAGAAATAATGTGTTTAATAAGTTTTTCGCTGGGGTCAAAATAATTCGTTCACTGAAAAGGTTTCTCGTACGCAAATGTTTTTTGCATAGTCAAACTGAGAAGTCTGACCGAAAAAGTTTTTCGACAGTAAGATTTATGCGCGCAAAGTCAAAATTGGTCTTTGTCGAAAAAAAATTTTCGCTAAGTAATGCTCGAGAAATTTTTCTACTAAAGTCGTTCTTGATAGAGGCGACTTTAGGTCTGACTCGGTATTCTGATCGAGAAAAATTTTCACGCAGAGTTTTTCGATCGATAAATTAATCTGATCGAAGAACCTTGCGAGAAAATTGAAATTATCGAAAAAATTCACAGAATACAGTTAACACAGATTCAAGCAAAAACACCAAATTTGACCGTGAAATTGCATGTATTTGCTCGCAATTATCTACTTAGCACACACGAACAAGTAATTAAACATGTTATGAAGCAAAGTATATGGGATTTGATCGAAATTAGAACACGTTCAAACTGTTTATCGCGTGAACAGTAATCGCTAAATTCGATCGATTCTGCTAAATCAAAGTTCAAACAGCTCGAATCTACTCGCAATCAATGAATATCACTAAACCGAGCACAGAAACATCAAATTCAAACCAATAATGTAAAAATGAGCTATTAGATCGAATTTGAGATTCGCGCCAAACTGTTCTTCGATGGAACAGTACCCGAACTCAAATTTCGACCCAATTCTAACAATTTTCGACTCAAAATAGAACGAATCTGCTCTGATACCAATTGTTAAGCCCTAGTTTATCATCTCTATGATCCTAGACATGAATTCTAAGGTTATCGATTAGAATTGAGTAGAATCGAATTTCGTTCGAAAACTTCTTTTGATGAAGACGAGAGAGAATCCTTGTAGTGAGAGAAGATATTTGCTGTTTCTCTCTCTAAAAATTGAATTGCGAGCCTTTCGGATCAATTTTCTGAAACTTCTCTTTTAGCTCAATGTTTGTACATCTATTTATACGAAACATACTTGATATAAATATCAAACTAGCCCTAAACTAAGGACAAAGACATGAAACGCCCCAAATTACAAGGACATCTAATAATCCAAAGCACAACTTAAGACATGATATTCTACATTATCTAATTGGGCTTCAAGGTTGGTAACCTTAGTTGTCGCTTCAGTTAACCTACAATTGAGGCTAGCTTTCTCATTGAGATTTCTAAGCAAAACAATTCCAGTTATTTTCAAGCCTGTGTTCTAATTCCTTAATTTTTAGGTCATGCTTCTCTATTTGAGGGTTCCTGGTCTCACTAAATTTTAAGCTCTTAGTTCTCATGAGATGTAGTTTATTTCTTCTCTACTTCCTTTACGCTAGTCTGTTCACGTTTCATGTTATTGTATGCTAGTTGATACGATTCTAACATGGTCAATAATGTGGAAGAATGAACTACCTCCTCTGATGAGGTGGATGCATTCTGATTTCAGATCTCGGCATCAGAGTTGTCGTCTAGACGGGCCATGAGGGCGAGATTCTCTTCTTCATAATTTGACGTGTCCTCGATCCAGTTGTCCTATTTTGCCATGCTACTCCAGCTTCCTTCTGCTTTGTGAGTTGAAGCTTCTTAGAGTAGTAGTTGGCAACTCTCTTCATTGGGAGAGTGCACTCTCGGGCATAGTGACCTTGTTTGCCGGTTAAAGCACTTGTTCGCCTCTTTGGCATTCTTGACTTCGGAGGTCTCAGGTGCACATTCTTTGCTCTTTGTGCTTCAAGTCCGAAGTCGGTTGGATGATGATGAGGACTTCTTTTTGAAGTATTGCTTGCTCATCATTTTTCCTAAAGCCAACTACTTTCCCAACGCTTTCATATTTGGCTCCATGTCTGAGTCTGATTCGTTTTCCGACTCTGAAGGGGTAGGAGCAGTGTTTTAAATAGCGTAGTGTAGCGCGCTTCGTAGCGCGAAATAGCGTAATTTTGCAAAAAAACGCGTTAAAGCGTAAAAAATATAGCGGTTTGTCCTGAATAGCGCGAATATTTTGAGAAATAGCGTAAATAGCGTGCCAAATTGCGCATATAGCGTGCCAAATTGCGCATATCGCGTGCTACAATATTTTATGTTATTTTTTTATTTTGTTGGGGCTTATATAAACTTTAAAATATATTATTCATATATATATTGAATTTTTTATTTTAATCAATTAATTGTACCGTACGTTTTATTTCATTAAATTTTTTGAGAAAATATTGATTATTTAGTCTCATAACTACAATAATGACATAGTTAGAAATATTTCTCGAGCATTATTCAGCGAAAATCATTTTCGAGGGAGACCAATTTTGACTTTGCACGCGAAAAAACTCTCTCTCGAGAAACATTTTCGGTCAGACACTTAAAGTTTGACCAAGCTAAAAATCATGGCGCGAGAAACTTTTCCAATCAACAGATTTATTTTGAATTGTCGAGAAACTTACTAACGTACTGTTTCTTTACGATCGAAATAAATTCACGATTCGGAAATTTTTCTCGACCGAACGATTTTGGGCAATTTATTTCGCTCGAAAAATATTTCACTGACAAACTATATCGCACGTAAATAGTACACACTATATTCTATTTCGACGAAATTATTTTTTATCAAACTCTAAAGATTGAGTCGAAAATAATTCTCGATCTATTTTTCGAATCAAACGCTACTAACGAATTTTGTCACTTGTGAAGCACATTATATCATCTTCAAACATTCAAAACACTTAATGAAGATCCTTCAACAACTCAACTACAAAACAAAATGGATGCATACTCACTCGGAAATGACAACCGTCCACCGATTTTGCAACGAGGCGATATACCGTGTGGAGGAGCCGCTTCCTCAATTTCATGGCTCTAAAAGATCAAGCCGAGAATTTACTGAAGTCACTAGAAGAGGGACCCGCACAGTTTTGGGTACATGTCCCCGGTGACGAAACGGCAACTCCTCAAATTCCCACATCTAGGCGACTGAAGGAGCCTAGGCAGTACACAATCGAGGAGAGGGCTCGAGCTAAGGCTGATCTAGTAGCCATGAACACCCTCATGCAGGCATCCCCAACGACATATACCGACAGATTGATAGCCTTTCATCAGCTAAAGGAATGTGGGATGAACTGCATAGGATGATGCAGAGGACGGAAGTTGGCATAAAGGCCAAAAAGGCGAACATTCTCACCGCTTACGACTCCTTCAAAGCAAAGCCTGGGGAGAGTCTATACGAGATCTACCAAAGGTACCTCACTCTTCTCAACGAAATGAGGAAGATAAAGATCACAAAGACCAACATGGAGACAAACATCAGATTTCTATCTTCTGTGTCCGCGGAATGGAAGAAAATATCCACTCAGATTCGACAAAATAAAGATCTAGAGGAGTTGGATGTCCATGCCGTGTTTGACAATCTCGCACAGCAGGAGATGATATAAGCGAGATTCTCAAGGAGCAGAAAGGAAACAGAACGAAGACACTGTTGCCTTAGTCTCGGAGAAGAAGAGCTCAAGATCAAGAAAGGAAAAGACCGTTAGGCCTCCTTCACCTTCGGAGTCGGAAGAAGAGTCGGACTCCGACGTTGAGCCAAATCTGAAAGCACTAGGAAAGCAGTTAGCTCTCATAGGACAAATGATGAGCAAGAAGTACTTCAAGCAGAAGTCTTCAATCTCAGCCAACCGACTTCGGACTACAAGCTCTAAAAACAAAGAACGTGCACCAGAGAGCTCCGATGTCAAGAATCCTAAGGAAGCTAACAAATGCTTCAACTGTGGCACGCCAGGTTACTTCGCCAAAGAGTGCACTCCGAAGAAGAGAGATGCCAACTACTACTCCAGGAAGCTCCAATGACGAAACAGAAAGATCTCATGGCCGAACATGACCAATGGCTCGAGGACACGTCGAGTCTGAAGAAGAGAATTTAGCTCTCATGGCCCGTCTCGACAGTTAATCAGACGCCGGAACATCTAATCGTACGGACGACGACAACGCATCCACTTCGTCACAAGAGGTAGTCTCTTCATCCACATTATTGACCATGTTAGATTCATATAAAAACAATATGCTAACATGAAACGTGAGCAGAAAAGTATTAAGGAAGTAGAGGATAAACTTGCGAGATCACATGAGAAGATAAATAGTCTAGAATCAGAACTTAGGAGCTCTAGTGCAAAAATAGATGAACTTACTAAGAGCCTACATTCTATAGAGACTAGTCAACCTCAACTAGGACAACAGAGCGAAAAGATTAAGGAATTAGAAGATAGGCTAGCAAATAACTACAATTGCTTGGTTAGAAATCTCAACGAGAAAGCCATTTTAAATTGTAGGATAACCGAAGCTACCTTTAAGATCACTAACTTAGAAGCTCAATTAGAAACATCAAATGCTAAGATTAGTCAGCTTAGTAAGGATCTAGACGCCTGTCAAGCCGCTAAACTAACCGTGGAAAATAATTATGCTCTCCTAGGTGAGGAACGCAAGAAACTGTATGCAAAAATAACTGTTTGCTCGGATTGTCCCAAAGCATTTGCCCGCGCTGAAATTCAACTTCCCTGCCAAGTTCAACCCTCATGGGTTCCTAAATCTCCGCCTAAGAAGACAAAAGCCAAAAAAGCCAAGTCTCCTAAAGAGGCGAAACCCAAAACAGCTTCTTCGAAGATGGCTTGGGTACCTAAAACTCCTATGACTATCAATTTAGGAACCAAATCTGCTAATCTGAGAGGACCCATTCTTATGTGGGTACATAAAGCTCCCCAATTTGTTTTTGCAAATCCATCATGTGTGGTACCTTGACTCCGGTTGCTCCACACACATGACTGGGAATAAAGAGCTGCTGAGCAACTACAAGACCGTTTCCATAGGAAAGTCAGATTTGGCAACAATGATTCGGCTCCGATTTTGGAATTCGGAGACATCATTCTGGAGAATCTGACGATCAAGGATGTCTCATTTGTCAAAGGCCTCCGCCATAACTTGTTCAGCATAGGCCAGTTATGTGATAAAGGATTCCAGGTGGTCTTCCTTTCTGACAGGTGCAGAATTTTGGACAATCAGGACAAAGAACTCCTTCAACGAATTTGGAAGTCAAATTTATACACGATCAACCTGACGTCCGTGCGGCCCTCGATAACTGCCTGCCTAATCTCTCATACTACAATTCATAGGAACATCCTATGGCATGCACGCATGTCTCATCTCAACATCAAAGCTCTTCAACGCCTTTCAATGAAAAAGTTGGTTCTCGGTCTACCAACTATAGTATTACAGAAAGAGCATCAGTGTTCGGCGTGTCAACTCGGCAAAATGAAGCGAGCTTCTCATCATGTTAAGCTAGTAGCCTCTACTTCACGTCCTCTGGAACTACAGCGCATTGACCTCTGTGGACATATACAAACACAGAGTATCAACGAACGTAAGTATGTGCTAGTCATTGTTGACGATTTTTCTCGCTATACATGGACGAAGTTCCTCTGAACCAAGGATAAGACAAGGGACTTGATTGCAAATTTTGTGAACACAACTCAAAATCTACTACAGTAGACTATCCAAGTCATTTGAACGGACAATGGAACTGAGTTCAAGAACAAGTTTCTTAGTGCATTTTATCAGAAACTTGGGATAAGTCAACAATTCTCAGCCACAAAGACGCCTCAACAGGAACGGGGTAGTTGAAAGAAAGAACAGAACTCTAGTGGAGGCCGCGCGTACGATGTTAATCCACTCCGTCCTCCCACACTTTCTTTGGGCTGAAGCAGTAAATACCGCCTGTTTAACTCAAAAAGGAAGATCGTTCACAAGCGCTTCGATAAAACACTATACGAGATCATCAACAAGCGAGTATCCAACATTTCTTTCTTTAAGGTCTTCGGGTGCAAGTGCTTTGTGGCGAACGACAGAGTGCTAAGTTTGACCCAAGCATTCGAAGCCACTTTCGTCGGGTATTCTTCAACTTCTAAGGCATACAGAGTATACTTCAAGTCCAACCGAACAATCCAGGAAAGTGGCTTCTGAATACGACAGTTCAGAACCCCTATTCACTGGTGTGTTGGCACTAAACCAACAGCGAACAGCAACAACTCAAGATTCATCGTCAGAAGAAGCTATGAAAATTGCTCTAGAAGACATGGACTATATCTTTGAGCCCATATATCGGCCAGACACCATCGATACTACACCTATAGTGGACCTCACTCGACGTAGCCAATGTACCAAATTCTTCTAATGTCCCCATCTCACCCGTTCAGCTTTACCACAGAATGTTGTTGCTACACCAACCATGGATGTTGAGGGAACATCATCAGAGTCGCTCAACTCAAGTACAGAATTGGAATTCCCTCAGCCGGATGAGAAGCCCCAGATCCCTGGAGATCTTGATCCACAAATGGTTGATTCCACAAGCTCGGCTCTGCCTCATGAGCCTAAGTGGACTCCAGCCCATCATTCGATCAAATAATTGGTGATCTTTCAAGTGGAGTACGGACAAGAAATCAGATCGGACTGTTCAGCCGCTTCATAAGCGAAATAGAGCCTACCAAGGTAGCAGACGCACTTAAGGACACGGATTGGGTTATCGCAATGCAAGATGAAATCAATCAATTCGAACGTCTACAAGTGTGGACTTTAAGTACCCCGTCTGCATGCGAAAACAGTAATAGGGACGAAATGGGTGTTCAAGAACAAAAAGAACGAAGATGGAGTAGTGATAAGGAATAAATCAAGATTAGTTGCTAAGGGCTACAATCAACATAAAGGAATCGATTACGACGAGACTTATGCTCATGTTGCCTGAATCGAGCCTTTTCTTGGCCTACGCGGCTCATAAGGACTTCAAAGTCTACCAAATGGGCGTAAAAACCACCTTTCTCTACGGTGCGTTAAAAAAAGAAGTTTACGTCGCTCATCCAGAAGGCTTCATCGATCAAGAACATCCTGATCACGTCTACCGATTGGATAAAGCTCTCTACAGACTAAAACAAGGCCCATGTGCTTGGTATGACGTCCTGAGCGATTTCCTCGTGAAGTCTGGATTTATCCAAGGAACATTCGATACGACTCTCGTCATTAAATGGCAACATACGGATCTGATGGTCGTCCAAGTATACATCGATGACATCATCTTTGGATCTAAAAACCCCCGAATTTGCCAAAAATTCGGAGATCTAATGAAGACCAAGTTCGAAATGAGCCACCTGGGAGAAATGCAATTCTTTTAAGGACTTCAAGTCAGACAACTAGACTGCGGAATTTTTGTAAGTTAGACCAAGTACATCAGAGACATCTTAGAGAAATTCCATCAAGATCAGAGCAAGCCACTCAACACTCTCATGGCCACAAGCTGTAAATTGGCTGCCGATCCTTCAGGAAAAGCGGTCGACATCACACTTTATCACAATATAATCGGGTTTCTTCTCTATCTCACCTCAAGCCGTTCGGACATCATGTTTGCCACATACTTATGTGCCCGCTTCCAAGCCAATACTAAGGAATCCCACATGCTCGCAGTGAAGCGAACCCTGCGCTACCTCAAGGGCACTTCTACCTTATGTAGAGTATACGTTTAATTGTGCTTGATATTATTAGTTGTCCTTGTAATTAGTGGCGTTTTGTATAGTAGTCCTTAGATTAGGACTACTTTGATATTTATACCAAGTTTGTTTGGTATAAATACATGTAAATCAATTGAGCTTAATAGAGAAGTTTTGAAAATTGATCCGAAAGGCTTGCAATTCAATTTCTAGAGAGAGAAACAACAGTAACTTTCTCACTCTAATCGAATTCTCTCTCTCGTTCTTCAAATGAGTTTTTCGATCGAATCTTATTGATTATCATTATCATCGAATTACTTTGAATTATTGCCTAGGATCTTAGAGTTGTTAACCGTAGGACCTAACAATTGGTATCAGAGCAGATTCGTTCTGTTTTGAGTAAAAAATTGTTAGATTTGGATCGAAAATTTAATTCTTTTTCACTGTTCATCGAAGAACAGTTTGGCGCGAAATCTGTATTCGATCCAATAGCATAATTCTGTGCTTAATTGACTTGAATTTGATGTTTCTGTGCTTGTTTAAGTGCTACATCATGATTGCGACCAGTTCTGTAGCTGTTTGAACTTCAATTTTTAGGATTAAATCGATTCTGCAAAGTGGCTGTTTGCGATGAACATGAAGAACACGTTCTGATTTTGATCAATTCTGACATATTTTGCTTCATAACGTGTTTAATTGCTTGTTCCTGCGTAGTCAGTAAAGGATTGCGAGCAATTACCTGAAATTTCAAGTTTCTTGTTTTTGCTTGAATCTGTGATAATTCTGTGATTTTTTTTCGATCGTTCTAATTTTTCTCGCTAGGTTTTGCGATCGGATTAATTTTTCGGTCGAAAAACTTGGCGCGATAATTTTTCTCGATCAGAATACGAAGCCGGTGCTAAAATCATCAACACTAGAAATGATTTTAGTTAGAAATATTTCTCGAGCATTATTTAGCGAAAATCTTTTTCGAGGGAGACCAATTTGACTTTACAGGCGTAAAAACTTTCTCTTGAGAAACATTTTCGGTCAGACATTTAAAGTTTCACCAAGCTAAAAATCATTTACACGCGATAAACTTTTCTAGTCAACCAATTGATTTTGACTTGTCGAGAAACTTACTAACGTACTGTTTCTTTACGATCGAAATAAATTCACGATGCGGAAATTTTTCTCAACCGAACGATTTTGGGCAATTTATTTCGCTCGAAAAATATTTCACCGACAAACTATCTCGCACGTAAACAGTACACACTATATTCTATATCGACGAAATTATTTTTGATCAAACTTTAAAGATTGAATCGAAAATAATTCTCGATCCACTTTTCGAATCAAACGCTACTAACGAATTTTGTCACTTGTGAAGCACATTACATCATCTTCAAAAATTCAAAACACCTAATGAAGATCCTTCAACAACTCGACTACAAAACAAAATGGATGCATACTCGCTCGGAAATGACAACCGTCCACTGATTTTGCAACGAGGCGAATATACCGTGTGGAGGAGTCGCTTCCTCAATTTCATCGCTCTAAAAGATCTGGCCGAGAATTTACTGAAGTCACTAGAAGAGGGACCCGCACAGTTTTGGGTACATGTCCCCGGTGACGAAATGGTAACTCCTCAAATTCCTGCATCTAGGCAACTAAAGGAGCCTAGGGAGTACACAATTGAGGAGAGAGCTCGAGCTAAGGCAGATCTAGTAGCCATGAACACCCTCATGCAGGGCATCCCCAACGACATATACCGACAGATAGATAGCCTTTCATCGGCTAATGGAATGTGGGATGAACTGTATAGGATGATGCAGAGGATGGAAGTTGACATCAAGGCCAAAAAGGCGAACATTCTCACCGCTTACGACTCCTTCAAAGCAAAGCCTGAGGAGAGTCTATACAAGATCTACCAAAGATACCTCACTCTTTTCAACGAGATGAGGAAGATAGAGATCACGAAGACCAACATGGAGACAAACATCAGATTTCTATCTTCTCTGCCCGCGGAATGGAAGAAGATATCCACTCAGACACTATTGCCTTTGTCTCGGAGAAGAGGAGCTCAAGATCACGAAAGGAAAAGATCGGCGTCCTTCACCTTCAGAGTCGGAAGAAGAGTCGGACTCCGACGTTTAGCCAAATCTGAAAGCTCTAGGAAAGCAGTTAGCTCTCATAGGACAAATGATGAGCAAGAAGTACTTCAAGAAGAAGTCTTCAACCTCAGCCAACCGACTTCGGGCTACAAGCTCTAAAAACAAAGAACGTGCACCAGAGAGCTCCGATGTAAAAAGAATCCTCAGGAGGCTAACAAATGCTTCAACTGTGGCAAGCCAGGTCACGTCGCCAGAGAGTGCACTCTTCCAAAGAAGATAGATGCCACCTACTACTCTAGAAAGCTCAAATTGACAAAACAGAAAGAAGCTGGAGTAGCTCTCATGGCCGAACAGGACCACCTCGAGGACACGTCGAGTTCTGAATAAGAGAATTTAGCTCTCATGGCCCGTCTCGACAACGAATCAGACACCGGGACATCCAATCGTACAGACGACGACAACGCACCACTTCGTCACAAGAGGTAGTCTCTTCTTCCACATTATTGACCATGTTAGATTCATATAAAACAATATGCTAACAGAAACGTGAGCAGAAAAGTAGTAAGGAAGTAGAGGATAAACTCGCGAGATCACAGGAGAAGATAAATAGTCTCGAATTAGAACTTAGGAGCTCTAGTGCAAAAATAGATGAACTTACTAAGAGCCTCCATTCTAGAGAGACTAGTCAACCTCAACTAGGACAACAGAGCGAAAAGATTAAGGAATCAGAAGATAGGCTAGCAAATAACTACAATTGCTTGGTTAGAAATCTCAACGAGAAAGCCATTTTAAATTGTAGGATAACCGAAGCTACCTCTAAATCACTAACTTAGAAGCTCAATTAGAACATCAAATGGTAAGATTTGTGAGCTTAGTAAGGATTTAGACGCCTGTCAAGCCGCTAAACTAACCGTGGAAAATAATTATGCTCTCCTAGGTGAGGAACGCAAGAAACTACATGCCAAAGTAAAGAATTTAGACGATATAGTTACGCGTAGGGGACAATCCGAAGGATATAGAGTTCTATAATCCTATAGAAGGCATAGGTTTCACTAACCCGCGTGTTTTACGAAAGAAAGAAATATACAATGTTAAACACATGAGCTTAGGAATAACCTCTCTTAGAAATTTTACTGAATCGTCATGTGAAAAACTTTCGATTCATCCATTAGACAAGGTCCACATGGTCCAGAAATCCCCTTTGACTACAAAGAACAAAATGAAAGGGACAAAAATAGGAAAGAAACTCTAACACCTGTCTACAATTTAGTTCAAGTTCTACCTCCTGACTCTCAACACACCACGAGGAAGTTAAACCCGTTAATTATAAAAATTATCTCTACAAACCCCCTATCATAAAATAGATAGAGGAGTCACAGGCAAAGTTAGAAAAAGATCGAGAGAATTTCGAAGCTGAAAAGAAAAAATTCTTTAAGGAGATGGAAAATCTCAAGGCTTCCTCGTCCTCCCAAACTACCTCTGACACTATTACAAAAAGCGTGAAAAATGAAAAATCGCCTTTGAAAGATAAATATTGTAAAAATAATTCTGTTAAAAGTACTATGACTAATTATACTTTACCTACGTCTATAGGGAGCATAGCGTCAGCACTAAAAACAAAGGCGAGAGTGTCTAGCACTAAGATAAAGAAGGAGCCATTAGATTTAAATGTTTCTGAGCATGCTACTCCTTCTGTTACAATAAAAGACACTCGTAGAAATAAAAGAGCTATTTCCACATTTAAGATAGTTGCTTCTACTTATTCACTTCAGCCGATCACCTTTAGAAGCACCAACTTCGAAATAGGCTCTACGTCAAAAATTATCATTCTGAAACAAATGCCACTAGGAATCGTAGGAAACAAGATCCAGCCATAAAAAACCTTATAGTGCTGTACATGCTTGTATTCACCTATGGTATCCCATAGAGATTAAATCCCCCAAACACCTTAGGAGATTACATCAAGAAAAGATCTTTTCCTCAATCAAACCTAACAAAGAATTTGTACGTGCTGAAATCAACCTTCCCTGCAAGGTTCAACCCAAATGGGTTCCTAAGTCTCCGCCTAGGTCGACAAAAGCCAAAAAGGCCAAGTCACCTAAAGAGGTCAAACCCAAACCCACTTCTCCGAAAGTGGCTCGGGTTATCAACAAAGTAATAATTTAGGAACCATATCAGAACCCAAAAATTCTGCTAATCTGAGAGGACCCAAGTTTAAATGGGTACCTAAAGCTCTCTAACCTGTTTTTTCAGATCGATCATGTGTGGTACCTTGACTCGGGTTGCTCCACACACATGACGGGAAATCAAGAACTGCTGAGCAACTACAAAGACCAGCGAAACGGCAAAGTCAGATTTGAGAACAACGATTCAGCCCCGATTCTAGGACTTGGGGATATCATTCTGAAGAATCTGATTATAAAAGATGTCTCATACGTCGAAGGCCTCCGCCATAACTTGTTCAGCATAGGCCAATTATGTGACAAAGGCTTCCAGGTGGTCTTTCATCTGGCCGGTGCAGAATTTTGGACAGTCAGGACACGGAACTCCTCTATGGACCTCGGAAATCAAATCTTTACACGATTAACCTGACGTCCGTGCGGCCCTCGAGAGCTGTATGCCTCATATCTCATATTGATTTACAGAGGAACAGCTTATGGCATCAACGACTGTCTCATCTGAATATGAAAGCTCTCCAACGTCTTTCTACGAAAAAGTTGGTTCGTGGTCTGCAAACTATACTACTACAAAGGGAGCATCAGTGTTCGGCATGCCAATTAGGAAAAATGAAGCGAGCACCCCATCACATCAAGCAACTTGCGTCTACATCTCGACCACTAGAACTAATCCACATGGATCTCTGTGGGCCGATGCAGACTCAAAGCATAAATGGAAGAAAGTACGTGCTAGTGATCGTCGATGGCTACTCTCGCTACACTTTGACAAAGTTCATCCAAACCAAAGATGAGACCGGGGACTCGATCATTAATTTTGTGAACACTACTCAAAATCTGCTACAACAGACTATCCAAGTCATTCGAACAGACAATGGAACTGAGTTCAAGAACAGACGTCTCAGTGAATTTTATCAGAAAATTGGGATAAGTCAACAATTCTCAGCCGAAAAAACACCTCAACAAAATGGGGGTTGAAAGGAAAAATCAAACCATCGTGGAAGCAGCTCGGACAATGCTGATTCATTCCGGACTTCCATATTTTCTATGGGCTGAAGCAGTTAATACCGCCTGTTTTACTAAAAACAGGACGGTGGTTCACAAAAGTTTCAACAAGACTCCGTACGAGATTGTGAATAATAGATTACCCAATATCTCTTTCTTTAAAGTCTTCGGGTGCAAGTGCTTTGTGGCGAACGACCGAGAGCAACGTGCCAAGTTCGACCCTAAAGCATTCGAAGCGGCTTTCGTCGGGTATTCTTCAACCTCGAAAGCGTACCGAGTATATATCAAGTCCAGCCACACAATCAAAGAAAGCTACAACGCCACTTTCCACGAAGTCGCAGATATGGCTTCTGGTCAAGTCAGTCCAGGACCCGTGCTTAACCCGATGGCTCCTGCACACCTCAGTTCAGGACCCGTATCCAACCAGATAGCTTCTCAATACAGTTCAGAACCTGTTTTCACTGGTGTGTTGGCATAAAACCAACAGAACATGGCAACAACTTTGAAATCAACGTCAGAAGAAGCATTAAGACTCGCATTAGACGATTTGGACTCTCTCTTCGAGCCTGTATATCGGTCATATACACCTATAGTGGATTCTCCACCTAACGAGACCGATGTACCTTGTACTTCTCACGTCCCTACCTCACCCGATTCAGAATTGCCACAGAAGAACGAAGAACCTACAATGGTTACTGAGGAAGAATTATCAGAGACGGTCGTTCCAAGTGCAGAAGTGGAACTTCCTCAAACAATTGAACAATCGGAGATCATTGGAAACCTAGAACCACAACTGGCTGACGTATCTTCCTCAGCCCTGCCGCATGAGCACAAGTGGACTAGTTCCCATCCGGTTGATCTAATAATTGGCGATCTTTCGAGCGGAGTAAGGACACGCCGTCAGCTCAATCTTTTCAGCTGCTTCTTAAGCCAAAATGAGCCTACTAAAGTAGCAGACGCACTACGAGACTCGGATTGGATAATTGCGATGCAAGAAGAAATTCATCAATTCGAACGTCTTCAAGTTGGACCTTAGTACCCGTCCACATGGAAAAACAATAATCGGAAACAAATGGGTATTCAAAAATAAGAAGAATGAAGATGGTGAAGTGATCCGGAACAAAGCAAGACTAGTTGCGAAGGGCTACAATCAACAGGAAGGCATCGACAACGACGAGACATATGCTCCTGTTGCCCGAATCGAAGCTATCCGCCTTCTCCTGGCTTATGCAGCTCACAAAGACTTCAAAGTGTATCAGATGGATGCTAAGACCGCCTTTTCTCAACGGCGTGTTAAAAGAAGAAGTCTACGTCGCTCAGCCGAAAGGCTTCGTTGATCAAGAAAATCCCGATCACGTCTATCGATTGGACAAAGCTCTCTATGGACTAAAACAAGCCCCAAGTGCTTGGTACGATGTCTTGAGTGATTTCCTCGTGAAGTCTGGATTCATACGAGGAACGATAGACACAACCCTCTTCACCAAATGGCAAGACAAAGATCTGATGGTCGTTCAAGTATACGTCGCCGATATCATCTTCGGATCAACTAATCTGCGGCTTTGCACGAAGTTTGGGGATCTGATGGCTCACCGTCACAGGCACTGGTGCACAGCAGATGCCCACACTCACGTGACTCCTCTACGGGTCGACAGCCAATACCGGTTACTCGCTCAATAGGTACAGTACGGTACCACCGTTCCACCACGGTACACTTCGTGAAATGACGTGTAATGCACATGCAAGTATTTAACGTGGTAATACATGATAACATGGTGCAAGACGAAACGTACATATACATGTAGTTGTAGTTCACATAACCACACCGTAGCACGTAGAAGCACGTAAATCATGTGAATCACTTTAAAACACATACTATTCACATTAATCACATAAAACATATTTTCGACAAACACAAATAAGTTTACGTGATGTAGATGGATATTCCACCTACCTGTTCTCATGCGAAGTCGATTAAGGGGTCTGGTGAAATCCCTAAATGTCGAGCCTCTGAGCAAATAAATATTATTAGTATAATATTGTACTTGTATTAAAATAATTATATTTAATACTAGTATAAGTTAAGTCAATACCCCACGCTATCTAATTTATGTTTCGCCTGAAAGTTTATTAAAATGTTGGTCAAAGTCGGGTCAACACTAATTCACATAAAATCTCACCGAAAGTATAAGTAAATCGTCCGAGTTATTAGCCTTGAAATCGCCCGATTTGTTATAATCACCAGTCGAGAGCTCAAATCGCCCGATTTGAGGCACATACAACCCAAGAATCGCCCCATTTCATCTGGCAGGGCATGAGATCGCCCGATTTCACGTTGTGAAGTCGCCCGATTCCATAATCGCCGAGTGTTCAACTTCTCACAAATCGCCCGATTTGAGGTTCTTTTAATTTAAATAGCCGAGCTCTCCATCTAAACTGCAAATTGCCGGATTTGTATAGTCATCAAATAATCCGATTTGCAATGCCCACCCAAATCGCTTATTCTCTATCCCTTAAATCGCCCGATTTCTCCTAGTACATATTCTATATATTTCGGCGATTCTAGTTTATAATTGATCGAAACTGATTAAACTATCTATTTCTAAGATGTAACTTAGTTCCAATCGGCCAAAACTAATAAGCAATCTAAGCTCGGCGAATCCTAGCAACTGGTGACTGATTTCCTCCAGATGGGGTACCGTCCGCCGCTCACCAAGCTAGCTCAGGTCCAGAGCAACGGTATCCCTCACCCGTGGGAGACATTGTTCGGGATTGTGAACAAGTGTCTAACACCGAAGCACACGGGCTTTGACAAAGGCAACGCCCACATCCTCCGAATATTTCACGGAGTCGTGTTCTCGCGGAATTACAATTTTGCCCAGCTGATCTGCATTGACCTCGCAGAACAGATCAGACAAAAGGAGAACAAACGGTCCAAAAACTTGCCGTATGCGAGATGGTTCTCTGTCATCATCCGCCAACACATGGAGATGTACGAGCAGAACATTCCACGTCTGCCTCCGGGAGGAAACTATCAGCCACCAAGGGGCAAGTTCTCCCACAACCCAAGGCTGGTAGACCTAGCTCAGCCTTCCATGCTCATTCCACTAAACCTTCTTCGGCTTGCTGACCCCAAAGGAGCTGAATATCAGAGGTACTGTCAGGAGAATCACCTCACCGAGGAGATGATTAGAGGGGCCCCGACAGATTTTGGAGTTAGCCCTCCCCAACCGCAACAACACCAAAGCCTTGAGGCCATGTTGATTGATGAAGTGGCCCAGGAGCTCGAGCAGGAGCTACCAACTCAGGACGAAGAAATTCCTGACATAGACGCCACGCTGATCGATGTTGTGGCTGCAGAGTTGGAACAAGAAGCTCCTACCGAAAAATTTCAAGTGGAAGTGCCCATACATGTAGGCGTGCTCGAAGATACCATTGAGGAGTCTTCAACAAGAATCATAGCCCAAGACAGAAATGGGGCAGAGCTCGCTTCCACTGGTGACGGATCAGGCTCTAGGAGATGTTGAATGTGACCCCACTCCTCACACAGCTACCCCATCCGACACGGAGTCAGATGAGGAGATTAGCCTGATAAGAAGGACTTCCAGACGACTTAGTATAAAATGGAGTCCCTCTTCCCCGCGTCACCATCACGCTAGATACCACGCTGCTCACTTCTTCAAGTGTTGCCGGCACCTCTTCGCTCAATCTTGAGCCGCAACAACCACTACTGGTGTCAGTTCGCAGGTCCAAACCGAGCCTGCCGTAACACCCATAGAGGAGAATCTTCCAGATTCGACTCAAGGATTGGGTGGAAGTCTCATACAGTCACAACCTCAAGTGACTGTGAGCCAACCTGAGGAGCCGGTGTCTGCTCAAGGGTTGCTAACAGGCGACATCAGTCGTCCTGGTCCATCCTCGGAGGCGTCCGCACCATTTGTGACGAATGAGAAATTTCAAGCCGCTCTCTCCGCTGCTGTTCAATCGCTTGAAGACAAAATAATGGAGAGAGTTCTTACTGCCATAGAGACATCACGCAGAGACACCGGGAAAGCACCTGTCTCCGAAGGCACCTCGTCACAGCCCAACCTCACACCTCCACAGCCCACACCCACCGACCCTTTAGCCAATTCATCCATCCTCATCAACCCATACACCATAGCCATAATAACTGAGCTCCACGACATCCTACTCGCCCGACTGATCGGCCTCTCCATCCGGTCGCCTCAAGAAAAGTCTCTTTACAGGCGATTGGTGGATCATCATGAGCCATCTACTGATACTTGTCGAGGCCAAAGCTCCCACTCAAGACGCCGACATGATGACCCTGACGATTAGGATCATCATAAGGGGAGAAGAGGCTAAGGACATCTACTAGTGGCCAAGGACAAGGCACGGGTGCAACGCAAACAAGCGCTGGAGCAGGTGAAATCCAAACAACCCACCAAACCCAAACCACCCATCAAACACAAACCACCCAAACTACCCACACCACGCACCGCACCACCACTCTAACCCACATCGACCCACCAAACACAAACCACCCAAACCTCAGGACGCCTCCACCCTCACCACCGATTCTGACAAGCCCCTTGCTTCCGGAAGAAGAAGCAAGCGCCACAATGCTCATAGCCCTAGCAGCTACTCAAGCTACGCCCTCGGTCGCTCCAGATCAACCGGGCCCCTCAGGACATGGCGTCAATTCTCATGAGGCTCTAGATAAGTATATCTTCGACGGACAGTGGATGACCCATTCCATGCCCGAGGAGCACCAAAGACGACGGCTTCAAGACCTTCGACGTTTTTTACAACAAGCCTCCATAGACCTCGTGATCATAGAAGACGACGAGCTTCTGGAAGGTGAAGACTGCGAGCAAGACATCCCAAGGCTACCAGAGTTGATCGCGCAACAAGCGGCTCCCTCTACAAGGCTAACGCTGGGGACCGTTCAGATCGACACGCCGTGGGAGAATATCCAAATAGAAATCCCCTTCCTCGAAGAAGTTCGTGAAAACATTTGGAGGTCACCGGGGAGAGTTAAAAAGCCGAAAGAGTTCGAGCTGAGAGGGATCTCTCACTGGGATCAGCAGAAGAGGATGACCTGCCTTTGGATGCTGACCAAACTTGGACCTGATGTAAGGCTGGGGATGACTAAAGAACAAGTCAAGAGCCACTATAAGAGTCTCTCCCCAATATGCCAACTACTTAGCGTATACTGTGCAAAAGGAGGACTTCCAACACCTCACTACACCATCGAGCGAGTAGATGAACTCGAGAAGATCTAAGCGAGAGCGACCTACCGTACACCCCTGCTGATGAGGTATACCGTCTCTATCAGTTGTACGTGGAGAAGTACGAAGGTCCTCAAGGCTTCATCAAGAAAGAAGAACTCGACGGACTCTACCGGTTCATGATGCGCCAAGTCAAGTACTTCGCGCACACGACCTTCAGATGTCTCTGGAGAGCAACATGAAGAAGGTTAACATGACCGCTCCACTCAACAAAGGACTTGAGATCGAAGGGCTTCCCAACAATCACGTGCACATCAGCTCTATCCTAGGCATCACCTACCACAATCCAATAGCCAAGAAGTATAGGTTGATGCTGAAGACTGAGATTCATAAGTTTTGCGATGGGACGCTCAAGGTCATCAGGAAAAACATCGAGCAAAGGTTGGAAGAAATCAATCGAGATACGATGCTGAGGATCCACAGGTTCGTGAGAGAACAGCGCTCCTAATGGAACTATTAGAAGATATCGAGGAGCGACTGAATTGAGGAACACGCTCAGGAACTTTGAGCATGCGCTGGGCTTGCGTAGATCGTACTACGCCACACGAGGACAAACAATGCAGAAATGCAATCAAGCACAAAGGGGGAGAATGTAATCAAGCACATGAGGACATTCTTATGGGGTGGATCGCCTGCGCGAGTTGCTTGGGCTGATGTTTGTCTTCCGATCGCCGAAGGAGGACTTGGGATTCGGTCCACTGAGACTGATAATCGTGCGCTGCTCCTTCGTCATTTATGGGGTGTGGTTTCGCACGCTCCGGACTCGATTTGGGTTGACTTGTTGTACAGCACTAGATTGCATAACAGGTCTCTTTGGGAGCTGTCGCTGGGGAATAATGCTTCTTGGAGTTGGAAGAAGTTGCTCAAGCTTCGGAATGTCATCCGCTCCTTCATTTCTTATCAGGTGGGTGATGGGAGTTCCATATGGCTATGGAAGGACCCTTGGCTGTTGATGACCTCGCTGCTGGAGAGACACCCTAGGGGGCCGATGGTGATGAGTCTGCCTCATGATTCACGCCTCAGTGAGGTCATTACGTCGGATGGTTGGTCTTGGCCAGCCATGACGTCCTCCGAGTTTCTGGAGATTAATCCTCTGCTGCCTCCGGCGGAGCCGTCGCGGCCTGATCGTGTTCGCTGGATTGGGACGCTTGATGGACGTTTCTCTACGAGGGCGGTTCGTGAGGGCACTCGTCCTCGGCGGGACAGAGTCATTTGGGCTTCTCTCTTCGGGGGATGCTTGCGCATACCTCGCCATGAGTTCATTCTCTGGCTTGCTATTCGAGGACGTCTCTCCGTTCGCAGTTTACCTTGGGTGGCTCAGCGCGCGGGAACGGATGCCTGCCTCCTCTGTGATACCGGGAATCGGGAGACGATTTCCCATTTTTTCTTTTCGTGTCCCTTTTCTTTGAGATGCCGACAGATGCTCAGGGACAGGATTAGGTGGCGGATACCATATATTGACTGGGATAGGAGCTTTCACTGGGCTGCTCTGAAGTGGAGGAGTCAGCACTTATTTCATATTGCTTATCGACATGTCCTTGCGTCGATTGTTTATCACATTTGGCAGGAGCGGAACAGGCGATGGAAGGAGAACATACGTTCTACCCCTGCCCATGTTGTGGCCACGGTCCTCGGCATACTTGGTGCCCGTCTTGGGACTATTGGAGAGAAGCATGCCCTACAGCAGGCTGCTATTCGGCGTCTTTGGAGAGTAGCTTGGTAGTTGGTTTTCTTTTACCATTCGTTTTTTGTTCACCAGTAGCCTGTTACTGGTTGCCTGTGTCGAGTTTTACTCGTACCCATTCTGTACACTTTCCATTATATATATAAAAAACCGGCACCTGTTCCAAAAAAAAAAAATCTAATTGTGCTTTGATTCATTAGTTGTCCTTGTAATTAGGGGCTTTATTTGTATTAGTCCGTAGATTAGGACTAGATAGATATTTATACCAAGTGTGTTTGGTATAAATACTTTGTAATCAATCGCAATCAATAGATAAAGTTTTGGAAATTGATCCGAAAGGCTTGCAATTCAATTACTATAAGAGAAACAATAGTAACTTTATCACTCTACTCGAATTCTCTCTCTTGTTCTTCATTTGAGTTTTTCGATCGAATCTTAATGTCAATCATTATCATCGAACGACCCGTACATGGACAGTCTACAGAATCTATATCCTAATCTCTGATACCACCTATAACGACCCGTCCCATACCGAGTGTTAGTGTAGCATCGATTCCTACCGGGACTAGTGGGGTTGGGCCCACCACACTCCGACTGATAGTCTGGCACCACTGTATCACCATTTACCCTTTCAGCGTGCTTCGTGCACTCGCTCACACGCACCCTGAGACTTCCCAGGGGGTCACCTATCCCTAGATTGCCCCAAGTCAAGCACGCTTAACTTCGGAGTTTTATATAGATGGACTCCCGAAAAGGTAGGTCGACCTTGGTGATATGAGTAGTACTATAAATTCTCTTATACGATTCTTAGCCTAACACGCCCATACATTGTCAGTCTCAGGATCCCCTCTCATTTTGGTGTCGGATCGGTTCGTTCATGTACCCCTTCACCTAGAAGCCTGCCAGGAGCCGCTCCTTGTCTGTGCACCTATCTAGCACCGGCGATCACTACCCGCCCTCATCGGCCCCGGACGTCACATGCCCACGAGCTTCCGCTTGGTTCGTGCCCAACTAGCACCGTACTATGAGAGGTGTGCTCTGATACCACCTGTAGTGACCCTCGCTCTCTAATCGCTAATTAGAGATAAATTGCATCGGGTTTAGCAGCGAAAGCCGCGGAGAACCCATTTTACAAAAATATTTATTTGTACAAAATGTTACCACGAACGGGCCTTAGGCCCAAATCACCATATCACTCGCCCACAGGTCGTCATCCATGTACAGCCCAGCCCTCAAAAACCCATGGAAGCTCCGATAGCCAGCTTCGATCGCTGATTACCTACAACACGCAAACACCGAGCTATTGTCCAGTAGGTGAAATAGTGCACATGCACGTGTGACTCACTCGCGTTCACTCACTCCCAATTCTCACCAATGCAATGCCACTCACTATCACTCGTCCACAACTGGGATACACTCACCACCTCACCACGGGCGCGGGCTTCATACTGTGCACCATCACGCGAAACCACTACCACGATCACGAACACAACCACAACACGATCACAACACTACGGTAGTGGCGTACACTGAGCAGCCTCCCCGAGCCGTATCAGGTCATACTCTCAGGTCGCCTCTTCTGCCAATGCGGTGCTCACGCTGGTAGCCTATGCTAGGTCCCGTAGGGGTGGCCAGGTCGCAACCTCCAGGTCGCCTCCTCCCGCATGCGACATCGTGGCCTACACTAGCTAGCCTACTTGGGGATATCCCAAGTCACTCCTTTCTAGGTTGCCCTCAGTCTGCCGCATAATGTCCAATGGGTCAATGGCTCACCGTCACAGGCGCTGGCGCACAGCAGATGCCCACACTCACATGACTCCTCTACGGGTCGACAGCCAATATGGGCTACTCGCTCAATAGGTACAGTACAGTACCACTGTTCCACCACGGTATACTTCGTGAAATGACGTGTAATGCACATGCAAGTATTTAACGTGGTAATACATGATAACATGGTGCCAGATGAAACGTACATATACATGTAACTCACATAACCACACCATAGCACGTAGAAGCACGTAAATCATGTGAATCACTTTAAAATAATTATATTTAATACTGCTAAGTTTACGTGTTGTAGATGGATATTCCACCTACATGTCCTCCTGCTAAGTCGATTAAGGGGTCTGGTGAAATATCTAAATATCGAGCATCTGAGCAAATAAATATTATTAGTATATTTACTAATATTGTACTTGTATTAAAATAATTATATTTAATACTAGTATAAGTTAAGTCAATACCCCACGCTATCTAATTTAAGTTTCGCCTGAAAGTTTATGGTCAAAGTCGGGTCAACCCTAATCCACATAAAATCTCATCGAAAGTATAAGTAAATCGTCCGATTTATTAGCCTTTAAATCGCCCGATTTGTTATAATCACCATCCAAGAGCTCAAATCGCTCGACTTGAGGCACATACAACCCACGAATCGCCCGATTTCATCAGGCAGGGCATGAGATCACCCGATTTCACGTTGTGAAGTCGCCCGATTCCATAATCGCCGAGTGTTCAACTTCTCACAAATAACCCGATTTGAGGTTCTTTTAATTTAAATCGCCGAGCTCTCCATCTAAGCTGCAAATTGCCCGATTTGTATAGTCATCAAATCGTCCGATTTGCAATGTCCCCAAGCCACCCAAATCGCTCGATTCTCTATCCCTTAAATCGCCCGATTTCACCTAGTAAATGTTCTATATATTTCGGCGATTCTAGTTTATAATTGATCGAAACTGATTAAAATATCTATTTCTAAGACGTAACTTAATTCCAATCGGCCAAAACTAATAAGCAATCTAAGCTCGGCGAATCCTAGCAATCAATCGAAGCCTATCATCATAAATCGGCCGATTCTTAATTGAAGTGGAATCGCCCGATTCCTTTAAAAACCTAAAAGTGAGATACATCATCAAGTTCATCTTTAAAAATCATACTATTTCAAGAAAATAATACGATCACCACGTGTATTCTTAGCCTTTGATTTGATGGGTGAACCTTATTATATGTATGGATATATGTGGTTATATCTTTTATATCTACTCTATATAAATTAAATATATGGTATCACATGGGATTAAGAAAACTTTTCAAACCTTATTTTTTTAAGTACGAACTCCCTATTTTTATTTTGAGAATTTGGGCCCAAATTTCGAAGATCAAGTTCTTTAAGTATAGCCCAATTTTATTCCCACTAACATTATTATTTTTGCTTAATTAATTTTTTTTATTAAATTCCGAAATATTTCCGGGACTATTTCATCATTTTGGTTTCATCTGAATTTTCGTTCATAACTGTTTCTTAGGGTACTTATTAATATTTTCTTCGCTAATTGTCTTGGAATCTACTATCATACTCTCGTTTAAAATTTACGGGTATTACAGTGCTTGAAGAGCCTATCGAGAAGGCTCCTCTACAAGAAGCACAGCCCGAGACTGAAATGGGGCACAACTCACTTCCACTGGTGACGGACCAGGCTCGTGAGGACGTGGAGCACGAACCTTCTCCTCACACGGCCACCTCATCTATTATTGAGTCCGACGAGGAGCTCAGACTCATAAGACGGACTCCCAGACGATTGAGTATACAGATGGAGTCCCTCTTCCTCGCCGTCACCACCGCACCAGATACCGTGCTGATCACTTCTTCAAGTGTTGCTGGCACTTCGTCGCTCAATCTTGAGCCGCAACCAAATCTACCGGTGTCTGGTTCGCAGGCCCAACCCGAGCCTGCCGTAACACCGATAGAGGAGAATCTTCAAGATTCCACTCGAGGATTGGGTGGAAGTCTCATACAGTCACAACCTCAAGTGACCGTGAGCCAACCTGAGGAGCCGGTGCCTGCTCATGGGTTGTCAACAGGCGACACCAGTCGACCTGGTACATCTTCGACGGAGGCTTCCACACCGTTTGTGACGAACGAGCAATTCCAAGCCGCTCTCTCCGTTGTTGTTCAATCGCTTGAAGAGAAATTAATGGAGAGAGTTCTTACTGCCATAGAGACATCCCACACAGACACCGGGAAAGCACATGTCTCCGAAGCCACCTCGTCACAGCCCAACCTCACACCTCCACAACCCACACCCACCGACCCTTTAGCCACTTCATCCATCCTCATCAACCCATACACCATACCCATAACCGAGCTCCACGACATCCTACTCGCCCGTCTAATCGGCCTCTCCATCTGATCGCCTCAAGAAGATTCTCTTTATAGGCGATTGGTGGATCATCCTGAGCCACCTACTGAAACTTGCTGAGGCCAAAGCTCCCACTCAAGACGCAGACATGACGATCCTGACAATCAGGACCCTCATGAGGGGGAGAAGAGGTCAAGGACATCTACGAGTGGTCAAGAACAAGGCCAAGGCTCGGGCTCTGTGCAGACAGGAACTGGAGCCGGAGAAACCTCACAACCCACTACACAAACCACCACCACCACGAACGGCACATAACCTCTAAGCCCATTCTACCAACCCACCATCAGAACGCCTCCGTCAACCCCATCCACCCCACCGACCTTTACAAGCCCCTTGCTTCAGGAAGAAGAAGCAAGCGTCGCGATGCTCATAGCCCTAGCAGCTACTCAAGCTACTCCCTCGGTCGCTACAGACCAACCGGGCCCCTCAGTTGATGGCGTCAATCCACACGAGGTTCTAGACAAATACATCTTCGAAGGACAGTGGATGACCCATTCCATGCCCGAAGAGCATCAAAGACAACGACTTCAGGACGTTCGGAATTTCCTACGACAAGCCTTCATAGACCTCGTGATCATAGATAGCGAGCTTCAGGAAGGTGAAGACTACCAACAAGAAATCCCAAGGCTACCAGAGTTGATCGCGCAACGAGTGGCTTCCCCCACAAGACTAACGCCGGGGACTGTTCGGATCGACACGCCATGGGAGAACATTCGAATAGAAATCCCCTTCCTTGAAGAAGTTTGTGAAAACACTTGGAGGTCACCGTAGAGAGTTAAGAAGCCGAACGAATTCGAGCTGAGAGGGATCTCTCAGTGGGATCAGCAGAAGAGGATGACCTACCTCTGGATGCTGACCAAACTTGGACCTGATGTAAGGCTGGGGATGATTAAAGAACAAGTCAAGAGCCACTATAAGAATCTCTCCCCAATATGCCAACTACTTAACGTATACTGTGCAAAAGGAGGACTTCCAACACCTCACTACACCATCGAGCGAGTAGATAGAACACGAGAAGATCTAAGCGAGAGCGACCTACCGTACGTCCCTGCTGATGAGGTATACCATCACTATCAGCTGTACGTGGAGAAGTAGAAAGGTCATCAAGGCTTCATCAAGAAAGAAGGACTCGAGGGACTCTACCGGCTCATGATGCGCCAAGTCAAGTACTTCGCCGCACACGACCTTCAGATGGCTCAGGAGAGCAACATGAAGAAGTTTAACATGACCGCTTCGCTCAACAAGGGACCTGAGATCGAAGGGCTTCCCAACAATCACGTGCACATCAACTCAGTCCTAGGCATCACCTATCGCAATCCAATAGACAAGAATAATAGGTTGATGCTGAAGACTAAGATTCATAAGTTCTGCGATGGGACGCTCAAGGTCGTCAGGAAAAACATCGAGCAGAGGTTGGAAGAAATCAATCAAGATACGATGATGGGGATCCTCAGGTTCGTGAGAGAATAGCCGCTCCTAATGTAACTACTAGAAGATATCGAGGAGCGACTCGAGCTGAGGAACACGCTCAGAAACTTTGAGTACGTGCTGGGCTTGCGCAGGTCATTCTTCGCCCGACGAGGGCAACTAGGGCAGGCAAGCAATCAAGCAAAATGGGGAGAATGTAGAAGATCAATTCCAATTGTGCTTTGATTTTATTAGATGTCCTTGCAACTAGGGCTTTATTTGTATTACTCCATAGATTAGGACTCGTTAGATATTTATACCAAGTGTGTTTGGTATAAATACTTTGTAATCAAACGCAATCAATAGAGAAAGTTTTGAAAATTGATCCAATTCAATTTCTAGAGAGAGAAACAATAGTAACTTTCTCCCTCTACTCGAATTCTCTCTCTTGTTCTTCATTTGAGTTTTTCGGTCGAATCATAATGTCAATCATCATCATCGAATTACTTAGAATTCATGCCTATGATCATAGAGTTGTTAATCGTAGGACCTAACAGCATTGGATGAAAAGCGGTTCCAATTCCTTGTCGGAAATTTAGGCATGTTGAATCTTCTGTTATATGTGCTTTACGTGCTCCTATGTGCTTTCACATGTTCTCTTCTTTGTGTTTTTCGTGCTTAAATGCTATATTTTGCGTGATACTTACAATATATATATATATATATATATAAATCTAAAATTCCAAAAAAAATTATACATATACTTAGAATATTAGGAGAATGACGATATCGTTAGGATGCTTGATCCAAGTCACAAATACTTTTCCCCGACGTGCGACTGATTAATTGCTTTATTTTGTCAGTCTAAGTCGCATTCTTGTGTCTAAAGGTTATTTGTTTGTTCAAACTTTACATAAGTGAGTATTATAGTCTTTTATTTTTCTCTCTTCGGATTTCTTCGTGAGCGAGTCACGCATAAATTGCTTGTCTTAACTAGTGATTCTTGGTTCCTACTCGCCTTGCATTAGATCGTTAGGAAAATGATTAGGGAACTTAGGAAATTCCTCACTTGGCCAAATAAAGATCTTTCAATCCTTCAACTAAGCCTTTAGTCATCCATTTTGAGCCTTTTCCGAATACCTTTTCTACATTTGAAACCCATTCGTGCTTTCAATCGTCTATCTAAATCTTCGGTGGGATATTCAAACGAGAAAAGGAGGGGGAGAAATAGATACGACAAAGAAAAAGATGACAAAAGAAGGTGGAAAACGCACACGAGGGATGCTCAACGCACAAAAAGCAGTCCAAAAGAACCTGCCCTCCCAATTATTGAGATTTCAGAAATCATAAGAAGAGAGGCATGGATCATGCTGTGAACTTCACCATCGATAATCTCGTACGCTCGTCAGAACGGCTGGAAAGAGGAGCACCACGAAGTGTACGTCTCCAACGACAATCCGGTCTTATATCAGGAAACGGGAAGAGGAGCACGACCTTGGGTTCGAATTCCACAACTGTGAACTTCTTCAAATTGATAACCTCTAAAGCCTCTCTAGGGATTAAGAGAAAAGAAGCACGGTATCGGCCCGAGAACCAACAAGAAGAACTTCGCCTTAGATAATCTCTCAGTCTCGTAAAAAAGCGGAGCTTCAGCTTGAGCAAGTGTCGAAAAACAAAAAAAACATAACGATGAGAAAGAAAAAAAAGAAAGTAAATTATGCTGACGAAGGAGAGCAACTAAGAAAAGGAAGATGAAGATACTAAGTCCACAATCCCAAAATTTTCCTTCCCTTTTAAGTCAGAGCCAAATTAAAATCCCTCATAGTCCCTTTGATTCCAAATCGACGTTCTTCGCTTAGGTGAAATTATTAATAGCGCCTTGATCACATGTAAATTGACTTAAAATTGCTTGTGTTGACTTGAGTGATATAAATACAAAAATCCCAAGGTAAAAATAATTGAGAGTTGTCGAAAAGGACCATTCTATGAACTTAAGACTTTAGTTTGTTGGCATCTGATCTTTTCACGTGTCTTGTGCAATTGTAGGCGTGACGTTGATCGAAGCAAAAAAATCTGACACCATGCTATAATAATAATACTCATAAGAAATTAAAAAAATTATATGCTAATAAACAATAACATTTTTTAAAATTTCGTTCTTTTTTTAAAAAATAAAAAATAAAAAAATATATCGCACAGTATGTCATGCAAATTCATTTTGCATCTGCACTGAATTGTATAATGCGATACTTTTGTATCTCATAATACGCTCATTCTGAATGCCTGCTTAGCTTGCGTTGGTATTGAATTGTAGAAATGTGAATTTTATTTTGTGTGCTCATAAGCCTCACGCTTTATTTTGAATACATGTTTAGGGGACATGTATCTAGGAGAAATTCGATTAAATGCGTGTTATATGTGCTAAGTACTTGAATTGATTTTATATGCTTGCATGACAAATCAATTTTGGTGCATTATTTGAGGGGGAGCACCTATGAATTTCATGCTATTATTGTTCCAAACATTTTTGATGTTTTTCTAAGTGTTTCAAATTTTTCTCGATCGCGATTAAAGAGAGGGACATCACACTTCGTCATGCCAAGGATCTCATATTATTAAATTAGACAACCTCAGGGGACCTCTATTATTAAAATTTACTTGTTGATTAACTCTAACATTTTCCACATTTTGTTCTAAGTAATGCAGATTTCTCAAAAATCGGCTATGGAGCCAGATGCCATTGTTTGAAATTACAGGGAGTTAATTGCATTTATTTTAATAGATAGGGGGCATAATTGTGGTTTTATTTAAAATAAGGGTTTAATCTTAAAAGATAGAAACTTACGATCGAAAAAGTAATTTTCACTTCCAAGTTTCCTGAGCGAAAACTTTCAAATGGTCCCGTCCAATCGCGAAAACATCTTATCAGCCCATTGAATAAACTCGCCTTTATGCAGTCAAAAAAGTATTACACACAAAACCTAATCGCGAAATTCTACATTGCCGGTTCAATTTCTCTCTCGAAAAACTTACAAAGGCGATTCAATTATCTCTCAAATCCTTCGACTCTTAACACTAAATTGTCTTTTTAAGGTAGAATAGGCTGTTACTTACTAATTGCGTGCTTTAAAATTGCGTTTGCATCTGCGTTTTGTGATTTTTCGCTTGATTTCATGATTAATTTCTCGCCTGTGAACTATTTGAAAACCCGTATGCTATTCTTAGAAATCCATGAACTTTAAATGTGTTTATCTGGTTCGACTTCTGTGCTCATCATAGTTTAGGTGTTTTCGATCATTCTAGGATTATATATTTTCGATTATCTGCATTTATACCTTGATTGAAATTTCGACTAAACTGGGTTTTTAAACGTATGAAGCCGTCGAAGAATTTTCTCGATCGCAAACAGTCTCAGTTGCATTTAGATTAGATGTAGATACTGTTGCATCGTAAAAGATTTTCGATCGCTAAATTTTGACTTAGTCATTAAGATAGATAACGTAGATCGAAAAAGTACTTGCCATCGAGAAATCTAATTAGGATTTTATGCGAAATTAATAAAATAGATGTAACTAACGCAAAACTTACCATCGATAACAGTACTTTCGATTTCAATTTTTTCAGGTCGTAAAATTTTTAGCAGCGATAAAATTAATTTTTCGACGTTAAATTTCTCGGTCGTAAAACACGCGGCGATAATTTTGTTCGATCGAAATTTTCTCGACAGCTGACTTAGTTTCTCGTTGACTATTTTCTCGATCGACAAACTTCGCAGCGAAAAACTAATTTAGAATCGAAAACCTTTCTCGCTCGATAAATATCACGACGAAAAAATTTATCTCGATCGTAAAATTACGGGGAAATTAATCATTCTCAATCGAAAATTTACACAGACATTTTTTTTCGATTGTAAAATTTCTCGGCTACAATACTAATGAATTTTCTGATCTCTTATCTTTCAGATGGATCGTTCCTCAGTATAACCACTTCTACGACCATAATTAGTACATCAGTGTACAGGACACCAACTTCCAGCTCGATCTGACCACCTTTCGATGCCCATACGAGATAATTGTTACCATCCTTCAAGGCCATCCCCTGTGGTATGCTCTCACAGCAACCGCATCAGTGCCGATGGTTTATCTAGAACAGTTTTGGGCACGCATTAAGAGTTTGATAGTCGATGGCGCTTATCACTTCACTACAGTGCTCGGGACGAGGCACGTCAGCGTATCCAAGAACGACTTCGGCCTAGTCTTGGATCTACCCTTCAGCCACGATTACGACCCAATGCGGTCTGATGCGGAGATGATTCAAGACTTTCTCCAAATGGGATACCGACCGCCACTCACAAAACTTGCCCAAGTACAAAGCAATGGCATCCCTCATCCTTGGAAGACTTTATTTGGGATAGTCAACTAGTGTTTCTCGCCAAAGCATGCAGGCTTCGACAAGGGCAATGGCAACATCCTTCGAATATTCCACGGACTTATGTTCTCGTGGAATTACGATTTCGCACAGCTGATCTGGAACGATCTTGGAGAACAGATCAGACAAAATGAGAACAAAATATCGAAAAGTGTGCCCTACGCTCGGTGATTCTCCGTAATGATTGTCAATTTCGTGGAGGTTCATCAGGACATTCCTCGTTGTTAGGTCCTACGATTAACAACTCTAAGATCCTAGCCAAGAATTCAAAGTAATTCGACGATAATGACAATCAATAAGATTCGATCGAAAAACTCATTTGAAGAACGAGAGAGAGAATTCGATTAGAGTGAGAAAGTTACTGTTGTTTCTCTCTCTAGAAATTGAATTGCAAGCCTTTCGGATCAATCTTCAAAACTTTCTCTGTTAAGCTCAATTGATTTACATGTATTTATACCAAACAAACTTGGTATAAATATCAAACTAGTCCTAATCTAAGGACTACTATACAATAAGCCCCTAATTACAAGGACAACTAATAATATCAAGCACAATTAAATGTATACTCTACAACCCCCCCTTTGTGCTTGATTGCGTTTCCGCACCGTTTGTCCTCGTCGGGCGTAATACGATCTGCGCAAGCCCAGCGCATACTCGTAGATCCTCAGTGTGATCCTCAGCTCCTGTCGCTAGATATCTTCAAGCAGTTCCATAATGAGCGGCTGTTCTCTCATGAACTTGTGGATCCTCAGCATAATGTCTCTATTGATTTCTTCCAACCTCTGCTCGATATTCCTCCTGATGACCTTGAGCGTCCCATCACAAAACTTGTTGACTACAGTCTTCAGCATCAACCTATTCTTCTTTGCTATTGGATTGTGGTAGGTGATGCCTAGGACAGAGCTGATATGCACGTGATTGTTGGGAAGCCCTTCGATCTCAGGTCCTTCGTTGAGCGGAGCGGTCATGTTGACCTTCTTCATGTTGCTCTCTAGAGCCATCTGAAGGTCGTGTGCGGCATAGTACTTGACTTGGCGCATCATGGACCGGTAGAGACCCTCGAGCCCTTCTTTCTTGATGAAGCCTTGAGGACCTTTTTACTTTTCCACATATAGCTGATATAAGTTGTAAACTTCTTCAGCCAGGATGTACGGTAGGTCGCTCTCGCTTAGATCTTCTTGAGTTCTATCTACGCGCTCAATAGTGTAATGAGGTGTTGGAAGTCCTCATTTGTCAAAGTAGACGCTGAGTAGTTGGCTTATTGGAGAGAGACTCTTGTAATGTCTCCTGACTTGTGCCTTAGTCATCCCCAGCCTAACATCAGGTCCTAGTTTGGTCAGCATCCAGAGGTAGGTCATTCTCTTCTGCTGATCCCCATTAGAGATCCCTGTAAGCTCGAACTCGTTCGGCTTCTTAACTCTGTCCGGAGACCTCCAAATGTTCTCACGAACTTCTTCTAGGAAGGGGATTTCTATTTGGATGTTCTCCCATGGCGTGTCGATCCGAACGCCTGGCGTTAGCCTTGTAGAGGGAACCGCCCGTTGAGCGATTAACTCTGGTAATCTTGGGATATCCCACTCGTTGTCTTCACCTTCCTGGAGCTCGTCGTCTTCTATGATTACGAGGTCAATAGATGCTTGTTGTAGAAAGCGTCGAACGTCGTGAAGCCATCGTCTTTGATGCTCCTTGGGCATGGAATGGGTCATCCACTGTCCTTCGAAGATATACTTGTCTAGGACCTCGTGTGGGTTGACGCCATGTCCAGAGGGTCCCGGTTGGTCTGGAGCGACAGAGGGAGTGGCTTGGGTAGCTGCTAGAGCTACAAGCATCGCAGCACTTGCTTCTTCTACCGGAAGCAAGGGGCTTGAGTAGATCGGTGGTGTGGGCAGAGGCGTCCTGAGGTGAAAGGTTGGTGGGTCGATGTGGGTGGTGTGGTGCGTGGTGTGGGTAGTATGGTGAGAAACCGATGAAGCAGAAGGCCATGGTGATAGAATCTAACGACTTTGAAATGGACCAAAGCGAGGACGAGGATCACGCTTATATGCTGACGAGGATCAGGTATCTCGTTCTTCTTCCGTTGAGAAAATTCATATCCTAAACAGTTTATATAACAACGATTATGAAAGTGACTCATCTATTTCTGATATAGAAGAAAGTAAGGAAGAATTGTGTGGTTTACTTCAAAAAGTAGAGAGAAAGATTAAGTCACTAAATTCCTTGAATAAGGAACTGATAAAAGAGGGAGATCACCTAGCTAAGGAAAAACATGAGGCTGATCTAGAGATCTCGCGTTTGAAAGGAGAGTTAGTTACTACTGAGAAAGAGGGAATTCCATGTGAATGTGAGAAAAAAGAAAAGAAAACAGTGACTTATTCAGAGATATCGTAGAACTCAGGAACTCATTAGATAAAGAAAAACAGAAAGTTGATAGACTCCTTGAGGGTAAGCAGAACCTAGATATTTTGTTAAGTACTCCTAGGAACATTGGTAGGTTAGGGATATGTTATTCCACTAAAGGAAATCATGCTAAACATTCTGTGCCTAAGCTTAAGTATTTCTGTTGTGATAGAAATGGTCATTACGCATACAACTGTCCTTCAACGAAAGATGATAAAGCTAAGTATGTTTGGAGACCTAAGAAGTCACCAGTAAATGCCACAGTTGTATGTGATTCTAACAGGTGATCACCGTCTATGCAGAATGATATCTCATATGTTAACATACGTTATTTCACCTGTAAATGCCACTGTTTTATCTGATTCTAACAGGTGATCACCGTCTATGCAGAAATCTCATATGTTAACATAAGTTATTCCACCGCTAACATGTTAGTGTTAGGGAGTGTGCCCTCGGAATGCCATACGAGGACTAGGAATAGTATTGGGCGCACGATGATGTATAGGTTGATAGACAGGTTTATTGTATATACCGTCAAATAAATTAATGAATATTTATTTTCATTATAATAAAGGCATTATTATTTATTTATCGAATTTAAAGTCTACTTGGCATCCGGTAGTGCGATAAATAAATAACACCCAAATGTTTGAGTTTGATGTCTGATTCTCGTGGGACGAGAGAGGAGACACCGGACAGTCCTTAATCTCAGCATTAAATAAAAAGTCCGTAAGTCTAAGGATTCTAGGTGGGTGACTAGATATCCGAATATGACTTATCCATTGACGACTACATAGTATCGGTAGTGTCACCGATTACCTGAGAGGTTGTGGGTCGTGATGGAGATATAGGTGATCGGAGGGATCGCGTATCCGGACATTCGGCTCGTATTCGTCTCAATCACATGGCTAGGATGTTGTCAATGATTGAACGAATGACTATAGCAGCCTCAGACCAATAGGGTCATTGACGGATTTGCTTTCGCGATTTCGATTTGTCGCTAGTTGGCTAGGCTTGCAAGTGTTCATAAATGAAACACGGGTCAGCGACGAAACGCAACCGACTTTACGGAGGTGATTACCGGGCTTTGACTGCTATCGGGATTCACTGCCTATATTTGTATAGGTTAATGTCCTATGAGGTAATCGGAGAGCGACGATTATAAAGCCTTCGGCCGAAGCTTGGAAAACTTGCTTGTATTAGATATAGAGCGGAGTTTAAATAATCGATTCGGTCTCGATTATAACATAGTGTTAGGTTAGTGAGTTTGACATTTGCATGACGCTCACCTAACCGGGACGCAAGTGAAAGGCGTAAGAAGTATTTAAATGTATACACTATAGTCGGTTCGCCCGAATTTCGATTAGATCAAAATTCGTTCTCAACTGGGATCTGTCTGGTACCGCGGGATAGGCTAGGCGAATACCGGGACTCGTGGATTCCTCCCATGCCAGTTGAGACGGACCTAGAGAGTCGCGCTTAAAAATGGTAATGAACTTGAACGAAAACGGCGGGCTTTTCTCTGAAACCTAACGAATTAGATTCGTTGAGGTAGTGGCATAGTTGATACGAGGTGTCGACGAGTTAGTTAAATTCCAGTGATGGTCACGGAAATAATTAGGACTTGAGATTGTCTTAAGTGCTTAATTAATTAATTAAGTGGGCTCAATTATAATTAAAATAATTAGATTGGATTTAATTATTTTATTATTTAAAATTGAGGGACTAAATTGAGAATTTAGAAACCTTAAGGGCCAAAAGGAAATTATCAAAATAAAAAAAATAAATAAAAATAATAAAAAAAATATAAAACTCTACACATCCCACGTTGGGATGTGTAGAATAAATGACTCATGGTGTGAGTCATTAACAAGTGTCTAATTTGACACTTGTTTGTCACAATTAAATTAAAAAAAAAATTTAATCATACATAAAGCAACGTGAGTTGGTTAAGGCAAAAGAGAGAATTGATAATTTTTTTTTTGAAGAGAGAAAGAAAAAAGGTTAAAACCATTTTTCTTAAGCCACATAAAACTGACGGGTTCGTTCGACGAGTCCCGACGCCCGAACCGAACTGCGCTAGCCATCGGGAGCAGTCTCGGAGGTTTGTTCAAGGTAATACCGGCGTGACGATCTAGCCCGGAGGCCCCGGGATTCCGACGAGGTGCAGCCACGTCCATCCGAGGCGACGACAGAAGAAATCCCGTTCACCAAAGGTATACCTCGAACCTTAACGATTTGATTTATGAAAAATACCAAACGATATCAGAATAATTCGCAAGACCCCTCGTTGGAAACGTCGGGAAGTGTAGAATTATTCTGGAAAATTTGGTGTCGATCGGAAATCGTTTCGGTTGTCAAATAGTTAAAAGACTGCAGACTGCCGTTTTACTCGAATTAATAATTTCGAATCACAGTTTTGATTTTGAGAAAAATATCAAACGATGTCGGAATAATTCGAAAGACCTATCGTTACGAACGTTAGGAAGTGTAGAATTATTCTGGAAAGTTTGGTATTGATCAAAAATAATTTCGGTCTCCAAATAATCGAAAAACGTCTGGTTGTCGCTTTGTTCGATTAATTTGGATCTATATTATTAATTCGAATAAATTGGAAATAAATTCGAATTTTGATAATTCGAATTAACCGCGATCTCCCGAGGCTTAGGGCAGCATCTCAGACCCTCGGGAGAAGCCGAATGGCGTAAGGTTGAATTTAGATATTAAAAATCGAAAATTCGCCACCCTACGCCGCTCGGTACAAATCGCGCTTCCGCTATAGTCACGTTGCGCTGTTCGGGGGCCGGCGTCGATTAATCCGGCCCACCCCAATAGTTAGGACCCAACATTGGGTACCTCAGAAGAGAACTTCTCTCTAGAGGTACGAAGGAAGAATTCCAGCAAGAAACGTAGGTGGTATCTCGACAGCGGGTGCTCCCGCCACATGATAGGTGATATAGGTAATTTTGCGTCGTTAAAGGCGGTTGATGGAGGATACGTTTCGTACGCTAACGACGCAAAAGCCAAAATCGTGGGAGTTGGTACTGTTGGTAACAATTTAAATATCACTATAGATAACGTATGGTTTGTTAGAAACTTAGAACATAATTTAATTAGCCTTAGCCAATTATGGGATGATGGACATACCGTAGCTTTCGCCAAAGACAAGTGCTTTGTCAAAAAGGATGATGAGATTGTGTTTAGTGGGTCTAGGCATGGTAACATTTACTGCATCACTCTTGATGATATTGCTAACCAGAACGTCAAGTGTCTAAAAGTTACGCGAGATATCACATGGTTATGGCACAGACGGTTTGGACATGCCAACATAGAAGTGACGTCTTACATATCATGCAATGAATTAGTAAGAGGTAATACAGATATAAAAGCCACCAAGGACAGAATTTGCAATGTGCCAAATGGGGAAACAGACCAAGACGTCTTCAAACCTAAGAATGTGATATCTACGTCCAGACCACTGGAACTGCTGCATCTTGACCTTTTGGTCCGGTACATGTTATGTCATTGAGAGGTAAACGATATGCCCTTGTTATCGTAGACGATAATACTAGGTACACATAGATCTTCTTTCTTGCGCATAAAAGTGAGGCTTTAGATAACCTTGCACCACTGATTAAGAACCTAGAGAAATGAGAAACAGATCAAGGTCAGCAAGATTAGGAGTGATAACGGTCTAGAATTTGATAGTAAATCCTTTGCAGCTTTTGTGATGAAAATGGTTATAGTCATAATTTTTTAGCCACCATACGCCTCAACAGAACGGAGTGGTCGAGGGAAAAAATAGAGTACTACAAGAAATGGCTAGGACTATGCTGAGCGAATATAATACTCCAAAACATTTTGGGTCGAAGCTGTTAGTACGGCTTGTTATGTCTCGAATAGGATTTCCCTTAGACCTATTATTAAGAGAACTCCCTTTGGAACGATAAAGCTCCTAACATAGGATATTTCCATGTATTTGGCTGCAAATGTTTCGTTTTGAATGATAGGGATAAGAGAGGCAAATTCAATTCCAAGGTAGATGAAGGGATATCCCTAGGTTACAGTCTTCATTCCGAAGCTTTTAGAGTGTTTAATAATAGGAAAAAGTCTGTTCAAGAATCTGTGCATGTTACATTTGATGAATTTCCTAACGCAGATGCACTGAGAAAGCTATAGTTGTGTCTCCTGCAGGTATACAGGTTACTGACAAAGAAGTGAATGCAATTCCACTAGAACTAGATGATATGTCGGAGGACCCTGAAGCTTCAGACGAACAACAGCACAGAAAATTCAAACATGCCTCCAGCCATCCCACTGAACAAGTTATAGGGAATATCACATCAGGGATCAAAACGAGAGCAACTGCATGAAATGATATTGCTGAGGAATCACATGACGCGCTGTTATCAACCATGGAACCTAAGACAGTGAATGGAGCTCTTGACGACGAATCGTGGGTGATTTCCATGGAAGAAGAGCTAGCACAATTCGAAAAGAGCCATGTGTGGACTCTTATGGAAAGACCTAACGACAAGTTCATAATAGGTATGAAGTGGGTGTTCGCAACAAACTGGACGAAAACGGTAACGTGACACAAAATAAAGCTAGGTTAGTTGCCAAAGGTTATTCCCAAGAAAAAGGTATAGCTTTTTTTTAAAAAAAAAAGATTTTCACCTTCAGTGTGTGCGAGTTTCATACAGTTGGCGATTTTTTCAAATTTTCGAAGGTTTTCATCGCGGTTTCAGCACCGATCGTCGTCGTTTCCGGTCCTTCTTGACTGGCCGACGATCATCTGTGGTTCTTGGATTGGGTGCTGCGATGGCGGAGGATGTTTCGCCTAGCGTTTTGGCGATGGTGGAGACGGAGAGTGATGGGGCGATGCCAGCCATGCCTGATTTGGATGCTCTTGCCGCGGCATATCCTGAATTCGCGAGTTGCTTTGATGGTGCACGGTTTCGTTCTTTGATGAGCACGGTTCATGGATCTACAGTGGCCAACTCTGATGGGGAGCGCCGATCTGCCATGGGACGACCTGAGCGCGCAAAGGCTGCTAGGGTTTCTGCAAATTCTGATAAATCTGATGCGGCTGTGGTTACGGGTCTGATGGGAAGGGAGACCATCCCGTCTCAGGGGCCGCGGGTTCCTACTACGGTGATCAATCAGAATTTGGCGGGGGGTCGCATTGGGCCTAGGGCTTCAGTGGGATCTCCGCCTATGCGAACCGGCGTTACTGCTCCTCTCAAGGGTATCCTTCGGAATCATAACCGCCGACAGCAATGGGGACGACCTGGGACACCACCACCTCAGCGTATGATGGCTCGGCGGTTTGTGGATATGGGGTCCGTGACATCTGATGAGCCGGTGGATGAGGACATAGTCGTCGAGGAGGGTGGGGCTGCTCAGCCCGATACTGTTCTGAAGCATTCCAGGGTTTGTGAATCAGATTCCACTGCGGATGCATGGTCGTTGGCTAGGGTTTCGCTCACTGATGTGCTGATTCCAGGTTCGTCCCCACACGTCAAGGCCACCGCCGAATCGTCGGCGCCCTCGGCGTCGTTTGCTGATGTAGTGGTGGGGAAAGCTAGGGCTGATAAGACATCCCACAACGTGGGTATAAGGGGAGAGAGAGGGGACCAAGCACGGTTAGCGCTTGACTATGTGGCGCCTAAGTCGACAAATGCTGGTATATCCATTGTGGCCCCTACCTGGGACGTGGCAAAACAAGGGATTGCGAGGTGGGACCATACCTTTTTTGGATATTTCCTTGGGCCGAAACCATACTTCCCATTCGTCGACCGGTTTGTGAGGGCACGATGGACTGGCTTGGTGGAGGTTCGAGCCACTAGAAATGGTTTTTTCCGATTTCGCTTTGAATCGGCCACGGCTATGACTGAAGTGTTGGAAGGTGGCCCGTGGCTCTTGCATGGCCAACCGCTGTTCTTAGAAGTGTGGCGTCCTGGAATGTCGCTGGAGAGGAAGGATCTCGTGGAGGTTCCCCTTTGGGTGAAACTGTGGAATGTGCCAAGTGAATTTTGGACTAAAGCAGGGTTGGGTGTGGTAGCTAGTGGTGTTGGTAGGCCTTTATTTGCCGATGGGATTACGGCAAAAGGAGAGCGTATTGATTATGCGTGTATTTGCATCATGAAGCTGCTTGACACGCCGTTTGTTGAGAAAGTGGAAATTGAGATCCCAACTGCCGAAGGATGTGTATCGGGTACGGTTTTGGTGAGGGTTGAATACGAGTGGAGGCCGACTAGGTGCAGCCACTGTGCGACATGGGCCCATGGGGACACACAATGCCCCAAGAGGCAACCAAGCCTGGCGCCTCTGCGGAAGCCTAATACGCCGGGGCCGAGATCAGAAACACCCGACAACTGGTCGGCCAGCCCCTCCCGATGCTCGTGTGGTGGTTCATGATAGACCACGTATTCGAGGACCGCCTCGTGACCATTCACGACAAGGTCGAGGCCGGGCTCCCCAAGCTGAGTGGAGACAAATTGGTGCCCATGGCAAGGCGGTGCAGATAGCGCCGAGTATGGCGAATCCAAGGTCGGATCAGTCCGCCCATACGGGGGTACAGGCGTCCGCGTCTGGCTCTTCTCCACGGCGGGCGGTCGACGAACAGCAAGTTGACCACAACTCTTTTGCCTTATTGTGGGATTTTAATGATGACGAGGATGTTGATAAGGTTTCTCACGTTAAGGGCCCTAAAGCAAACGCAGCCCTACATGGGGCTCATTCATAATGTCGATTGGGTCTTGGAACGTGCGTGGTCTGAACCGACTAGACCACAGGAGGGCGGTGGGGGATTGGATTGCCCGTGGGGGGTTGCGCATTGTTGGACTTCTGGAGACGCGGGTGGCTGCGTCGAACGCAGCCCACATTTCAGAGGCTATTCGACCGCGTTGGGCCTGGTTCTTTGACTATGATGATGGTCCGGCTACTCGCATTTGGGTGGGCTGGGATACCTCTTTGATTCACGTCACAATTGTCGCGAAATCTGCTCAGGCTGTTCATTGTCGCGTGGAACAGCTTGATACGCGTGAACATGCGTTTATCTCGTTCGTGTATGGGAAATCTCGAAGGGAGGATAGAGTGGCCCTTTGGGATGAGCTGATTCAGTTTTCAGCGTTGCGAGTTGAGGATGCGTGGGTAGTGGCGGGGGATTTCAACACTATCTTGCATGCGAGTGAGGGGCGTGGGGGTGCACCTCAAGCACGGGATATGGCTGATTTTCAGGCATGTCTCCTACAGGCCGACCTTATGATGCTGCCGTCGATGGGCCAGGAATTCACGTGGTATAATCAGCAACGGGCTCTGGCAGGCATCTGGAGGAAGTTGGATCGCATGCTCAGCAACCCACAGTGGTTTGCTCGCTGGCCAGATACGTTTTATCGGTGTGAACTCCCTTTCACATCGGATCATTCGCCACTGTCATTAGGGGTGTTAGCGCCGAGACCACGCGGTGTGAGTTTTCGTTTTGAGAACTTTCTTACTAAGGAGGAGGGCTTTTTGGAACATGTTCAGCGTGTTTGGAGTATCCCCATGGCGGGGTTTCCTATGTATGTGTTGGTCCAGCGGCTCAAGTTGTTGAAGCCCATTTTCAGGCACATGCGACGTGTAAAGGGAGACCTTGCTGCAAATGTTGCGGACGCATTACGCTTCTTGGGGATTGCACAGGAATTCGCAGCGAAATATCCCCTAGAGATTATGTTTCATGATCTTGAACGGCATTGTCGGTTTCTCTACGCTAGGGCTGTCGATGTAGAGCATACGGCGTTATCCCAAAGGGCCAAGCTTGCTTGGCTCCAGGATGGCGATCAATGCTCATCTTACTTCTTCAGGAAGGTGGCGGTTCGTCGAGCGACTAATTGAATCAACTCATTGGAAGGCCCAACTGGAGACCTACTTAATACGCCAGAAGAGGTGGAAGGGGAGTTACTGGGGTTTTATCAGGAATTACTTGGCACATCCGCACGAGCGTCACCGGTGGACATGGCCGAGGTACAGGGGGCTATCACGCGTAAGCTCTCCCCAGCTACGTCCTTAGACATGGTCCGCCCAGTTGAAGACCTTGAGGTGAAACATGCGCTATTCTCTATGGAGGATGAGAAGGCGCCGGGGCCTGATGGGTATACAGCCGCTTTCTTCAAAGTGGCTTGGGGGACGGTCGGCCCTGATGTGATACGAGCGACTAAGGATTTCTTCGCTACGGGCCGCCTACTTAAGGGGCTCAATAGTACGCTTATTACGCTCATACCTAAGTTTGAGTCGCCACGTCGATCGAAAGACTTCCGTCCCATATCGTGCCGCAACGTCCTATACAAAATAGTTTCGAAGGTTTTGGCTAATCGGTTGAAGTCAGTGCTGGGAGGGCTAGTCCACGCATCGCAGACGGCATTTATACCTGGAAGGCGCATCAGTGATAATATACTTCTGGCACAGGAACTTTGCGTAGGGTACACCAGCAAAGGCCGTCCCCCACGGGCTATGCTTAAGGTCGATCTAGCCAAGGCCTATGATAAGGTGGAATGGAGTTTTTTGCTGGCGACGATGCAGGCGATGGGATTCCACCCACGATATATTGAGTGGATACGGAGCTTGACAACGACCATTTTTTCCATCAACCTTAATGGGAGACCGGCCGGGTTCTTTGCTGGAAAGAGAGGAATGCGCCAAGGGGACCCATTTCACCATACCTTTTCACCCTCGTCGTGGAGGTGCTCCATGGCCTTGTGGAGTGTCATATACAGGCGGAACCGCGCTTTCGCTATCACTGGCGTTGTGAGACCACTTCGCTCCCCATGTTGGCCTTCGCGGATGATCTCCTCCTTTTCTGCCATGCAGATCCTATCTCTGTAGGGGTGCTGAAGGAGGCTCTGATGACATTCTCTCAGCTGTCTGGCTTACACCCTAATCCGGACAAGAGTGAGGTTTACATTTCACGGAGGGCGGAGGGCATCAAGGCCCAGCTACTGTCTATGATGGGATTTTGCGCAGGCCGCCTGCCAGTGCGTTACTTGGGGGTCCCACTGATCGCTTCACGCCTGACTCTCAGTGACTGTGCACCACTGTTGCAGCGGGTGGATTCTCATCTAGGATCGTGGCTGAATCAGTCACTATCTTATGCGGGTAGGGTGCAGCTCATTAAATCTGTCCTTCAGGCTTTACACGTCTATTGGTCTGGGGTCTTCTTGCTGCCCAAGGGAATCATCCGTGCCTTGGAAGCACGATTTCGCCAATTCTTGTGGGGTGGTGCCTCGGCCAAGGTAGCTTGGGTTGATGTTTGTCTGCCAGTTAATGAGGGCGGGTTGGGGATTCGCTCGATCGCTAATGACAATAGGGCTCTTCTGGTACAGCTTCTATGGAGGGTGATCAGCCGACCTGCTGACTCGATCTGGGTGGAGTGGTTGTATAGCACACGACTGCATACGCGATAGCTTTGGACCATCACCATCTCGGCTAACACTGCATGGAGCTGGAGGAAGCTGATGCCGTTAAGGCAGGTGATTCTACCCTTCATTGATTTTTCTATTGGGAATGGTTTGTCGTTGTTATTATGGGAAGACCCATGGCTACGGGCTGTCCCATTATTGGAGAGCTATCCTAGAGGCCCACTGGCGATGGGGCTGCCAGCAGGGACCCGCCTAAGCTCGGTCATCGACCACCAAGGCTGGAATTGGCCAGGACAGTCGGCGGTGGAGTATTTGGATTTTAGTCCGCACCTTCCACGGGTTCAGCCTAATCGGACCAATGCTATTTGTTGGAAGGGAGCGCCAGATGGCCGACCGACGACACGACTGATTAGGGAGTCCTTACGAGTACGAAGGCCTAGTGTACCTTGGGCATCCTTGTTTGGGGAGCCTTTGAAGATCCCTCGACATGAGGTCATACTATGGTTTGCCATCCGTGATCATTTATCGACTAGAGATAAGGCCTGGGTGGCACAGCGCGCTGGAACCCCTGCTTGTGTTCTCTGTGACGCGCTGCATGCTGAGACTGTGCAACATTTATTTTTTGATTGTCGATTCTCACGCGGCTGTGTTCGGATGCTGAGGCAGAAGATCAGGTGGGGATGGCCGTATCGGGACTGGGGGCAGGGTATACGGTGGGCTGCATTGCGATGGCGTGGCCATCATTTCCTACAGTTCGCCTACCGTCACGTCCTTGCTTCGTTGGTATATCACATTTGGCAGGCACGCAACAAGCGCTGGAAAGAAGGGGCTACCACGACTCCAGATAGGCTGGTTGCTGTTGTCCTCGATATGGCTTGTATGCGGCTTACTGGGACATCGCCCAAGTTCAATCTGCAGAGAGCAGCCATTCGACGTCTCTGGCGAGTAGCTTGGTAGTGAGTTGGATGTTGTAGCTTTCGTTTTGTTGGTCTATGCTAGTAGTCTGTTACTGGTTTGCACGTGAGGAGTCACATCCTCACTCATCTGTACATTTACCCCCTTTATATATATACACGGAACTTACTCCAAAAAAGGTATAGCTTTTTAAGAAACCTTTGCACCCTTAGCTAGGCTTGAGTCAATACGCATTTTACTTGCATATGCATCTTTTTAAAGATTCAAGCTTTTTCAAATAGACGTGAAAAGTGCATTTTTAAATGGTTTTATAAATGAGGAAGTTTTTGTCGAGCAACCTCCCGATTTTGAAAAAGAAGAATTTTCAAATCACGTCTTCAAATTAAACAAAGCTTCATATGGTTTAAAGAGGCCCCTAGGGCATGGTATGAAAGATTGAGTAGGTTTTTACTAGACATGGGCTTTACAACAGGAACAACAGATAACACTCTGTTCATAAAATGCGAAGGGAATCACATACTACTTGTGCAGATATACGTTGATGATATCATTTTGAGTATGAAAGATTCAATAGGTTTTTACTAGACATGGGCTTTACAACAGGAGCAATAGATAACACTCTGTTCATAAAATGCGAAGGGAATCACATACTACTTGTGCAGATATATGTTGATGATATCATATTTGGCAGCACTGCCATCACTCCTTGCGAGAATTCTTCTGTCTGTGCAACATGAATTTGAGATGAGCCAAATGGGAGAACTCACGTACTTCCTTGGATTGCAAATCAAGTAATTGGGCACGGAAAATATTCATATCTCAAACGATGTACACGAAGGAACTACTCGAAAAATTCGGAATGGTTGATTCCAAGATACTTCCTACTCCTATGCATCGAACCGCCAAAATTGACCGTGATGAGCAAGGTACGCCCTTTGACCAAATTAAGTATAGTGGTATGATCGGAAGTTTGCTCTACCTTACGGCAAGCAAACCCGATATTATGTTTGCTCCTGGTCTATGTTCTAGATATTAGTCGAGCCCTAGGGAATCTCACTTGACTGCAGCCAAGCAAATACTTAGATATTTGAAAGGAACAATCAATTTTGGATTGTGGCATCCAAATTCCAAGGAATTCCCACCAATGGGATACTCGCACGCTGATTATGCCGGTTCTAGAGAAGATAAGAAACACTAGTGGTACTTGCCAATTAGTAGGGAATTCCCCTGTAACTTGGTCCAGTAGGATACAAAATGTCGTCGCCCTGTCCACAACCGAAGCAGAATATATGGCCTTATGAAGTTGTTCTCAGCAAATCCTTTGGATGAAATAGACCTTGAGTGATTACGATTTAAGGTACGACCAAATTCCTATTTTCTGTGATAGTACTAGTGCCATTAGTATCACTAAGAATCTCGTACACCACTCTCGAACTAAGCATATAGAGGTGAAACATCATTTTATTCGAGATCGTGTTCAGAAAGGGAATATCAGTGTGAACTTCGTAGGAACTAATGATCAGCTGGCTGATATCTTCACGAAACCCCTTATTGAGGGTCGATATTGTGATATTCGCGACAGATTAGGAATTATTGAGCTCAAATAGGAAAGGTAACTACATAAGTCAGTCCTTAGTATTTCTTCGATCTTATCCTTTAGGATCTCTTCGACTTTATCTCTTGATTCTATTGATATTTTTCCTGATTCTACCTTTCTTATCTATCCTATTTCTTTCACTAATGGGAAGATTATTTTTTCTCTAAATAGCTTTACTTCGAGATTTAAACTCTATTTTCCAGCCATGATATTTGAAACTCAAACTTTGAATCTTTTCCTTATTTGCCTCAAGTCTGACCGATATCACATCTCTCCAAAATCCTTTTCATTCTTATCCAATAAGTTTTCGACCTTTCTAACCATCCAATCTCTTCTTTATTCAATTCATCAACCCCAAGTCTTTCACTTCATTATTTCGCTCCTCAATTCTTCGATATCAATCGTAACGAAAACCAAAGGCGCCGGATCTGTCTCCGACAAGAACCGAAAGGTTGCTCTGATCAAACCCCAATCTCTATGAAAGCCACCTGTTCGAAATCAGGAAGAAAAACAATCAAGAGAGCGACGACGAGTAGGGAACCATAACTGATTTGAAACGAAGTTTCAAGGGCATCAAGGATGATATCAGGAAGAAGTTCGTCAAGATCTCACGTCACTCTAAAAGTGTTAAAGAGTACATGAAGGAGATCTCCACGGCTCTGAATAACGTTAAATCCTTATCTGTCTCATCTGATAATGGTTCCAGCCTTAGGACTTCGAATCCTAGTCATCTCATAGCTCTAGTATGCCTAGTTCTAATCCGCGCGTATTACTAAGTTCTTTTATTTTGCTGGTTTTTGGGTTGGTAGGTCATGGTTGTTTGCAAGTTTTGGTAAGTTGGTGTGTTTTGGGTCCCTCCTTTTTGATGCTGAATGGGAGAATTTTGGGCAATTAATGCCGTGTTTTGGTTTGGTGTTGGGTCGTTCACTTTGCGACCTTGAATGTTATAATGTAATCGGCTTTTTGCTTTTATATGCTCATGTCTTAATCTCTCTGTACTTGAGTTTGTGAATTATGAAGGATTAAGGAATTCCGCACGTAGACAGGGGGAGTAAACTGATATGATCTGATAATTTGCAATTTGCGACATTCCATGGTAACTTGCGACATTCCATATGATATGATCTGAAAATTTGTGACATTCCGTGGTGACTTGTGACATTTCGTATGATATGACCTGGTAATTGCTATATATTTTTGATGTTGTGCTTTACATAGGAATATTAGCAATTAGACAGGGAGCATGCCTTTGAATTTGATAAATTTATTTGATCTGATCATATGTCACATGCTTTGATACTTAAACATGCTATGTGCTAAAATGGTTTCATATCGAGTGTACACATGTGCTTAAGATAGACATTAATTACTTGTTATCATCAGAAAGGGGGAGATTGTAGACCTTTTTGGTCCAAACGATTATGAGAATTTTGGTTATTCCAAGTAATTATGTATTGTGGGGGGTACAAACTCGATATGTATAATTTATGATGTTTACCTATGTGAAAATATTCGATTAAGTTCTTCAATATGATTTAAATCGTTAAGAAAATCGAGTATTTGTGATTTTGTGCTTAACTGGAATATTGTTGTGATCACCTGGTTATGAGCCGTTTCGCATGAATGGAATCTCATTGTGTGCTATATATGGAAATATACTATGTTGAGTGATATGTGAGCTGTACACGTGATTGAATTATTTTAGGAAAGAATATCGCTGTGATCACCGGGATAGGAAAGACTGATATATATGTAAAAGATATTCTGATTTTACATGTTATTTTTTTTATTTAGGGCAAGAATATTGATGTGATCACCCGGATATGAATGACTGTTATATTTGGAAAGATATTCTGATTAAGTGCTTATTTGTGATTGATTTATTTAGTAAAGAATGTCAATGATATATCCGTTTGAGTGCTATCTTATTTGACACTTTAAATCAGTGAATCATGATCTGTCTTTCCTTATGCTACTTAGGATTTATATTTTGGAAAGTGATTAATTGATTGAGCTTATACGCGATAAGATGCTGATTGAGTCTATTTATGAAATGTGCTGAAATCGGATGAGATCACCATACATGGAAAGTATGCATTATACTCAGTAAATCAAATCTTTCTCTGTGCGAATTGGCTATCATATTTTAGGAAAGAAATCAGTTGAATGTGCTTATTATTGATAATATGCTTGAGGGGAACTATATATGGAATATGCTGATAACGGATGAGATCACCACGAAAGGAAAGTGAGTCGGTGATATTTATGGTAAGTGATCATGCATGACTGTTGAGCTTAATTGGTTTATTCTTGGCATGATTCTTTGAGTTAATGCACGTGATTATTGAGCTTTCTCTTGCATATTCTGTGCTTAAACTTTCCTTGCGATGTGTAGAAGCTATTCTTGGGTCTATATAGAAGATAAACACTTCACGATTGAAGGGTACACAACGAAGACACAAGCAAACGAATCCCTTAGAGTTATTTAGCGTTAATTTACGATTTATTTGTAGTTTTTGTTGAGCTTTCATTTGCGAATTATGTACCCGTGAGCGATCTTTAGCAACACCCTTATAACGACCCTTCTTTTTAAATACGTATTTTGGCAGTTTTTACGCAGCGTAAGCAGCGGAAAGCCCATTTAATAAAAACTTTTTATTACATAATAATATTCAAGTAGTGGGCCGAAGCCCAAAAGTCTAAACCCGTAAATAAATAAATAAAAAAATGTTTTACAACGCACACATTATTGTATTAGACCAAGCCCATATAGTAACAATACGAAACAAGAATGAAAACACTCCACAGGTCACGTTCCATGTACTTCCCCGCACTCAAAAGACCGTGGAGTCACCGCCATCAGCCGCCTCACCTACATACGCAAACACTGAGCTTTTGCCCAATAGATGAAAACATGCAATGCAAATGCTCTCACACCCCAATCCCGACATAACTCACAAAATACACACTCGACTCTTTTCTAATATCTCATTTCATCACATCACATCAGAGCCCGAGGCTTAGGTACTAAAGGCAACATGCACGCGCATGAGTCCGTAGCTCGGGAGGCCCCACTCCTCACAAGGGGTCAGTAGCTCGGGAGGCCCCACTCCCTCCATATAAAGTGCGCCTTAGTCCTAACCTCTCTCATACAACTCATCTACCATTTCTCATTCATAAACCATCTCACTCACTTCTCAGTACAATACTCTCATGACTCCGCACTCCCCTCGTAACACGTGTATGCAAATGCCGTCCAAATAAAAATGGAACATATAACATATCCTTTCCACTTTCTATATTACATATCAACCCGAAGTATCAGCTCGGCCCGATTTCAAGAATCAACACTCAACAAATAATTCGGGCCCAAAGCCCGCGTTCCGATTTTTAATCGGCCCGAAACCGTAACCACCGAACTCCCTCTCGATCTTATACTAAAAGTTCTAAGTTTAATTCTTTCTCCCTTACGACTCTTATTTCACCCCAACGCCAGCTTTAGTTTAAGTTCCAAAAATATTTTAGAAATCGTCAATCTTTCCCAAATTTAAAAATTATTTTTAGCTCTATATCAAATTTTCAGAAATTACAATTTTGCTCCGAAACCTTTAAAATTTTACCAGCCGAATATTTTTAATAATTATTTAGCCCCAAGACTTGAAATTCTCCATTTAACCCTAGCCGAGATACTTAATATTTATTTAGTACTTGGAAATTTTTCCGAAATTTTATAATTAACCCCGACCGAAATATTTAATATTATTTAATCCCTCGGAATTTTCAGAAGAATTGCACAAAGGCGCCAATTGACTTTAATAATATTTATCTAGTTTCCTCGGGAATTCTGAAAATTTCATATAGATCCCTAACCAAAATTTTATTATTTATTTAATTTCATAAACTTTCGATCTTTATACAATTCACCCCAACCGAATTTTTATAATAATTATTTCAATCCGCGAGTTTCAAAAATTCAATTTTTAACCCAACCGATTTTTATAGATTATTTATTTAAGCCCCAAAAATTTCTAAATATTTAATTTTGACCCCAACCAAATTTAATGATTATTTATTTATACTCAATTGTCTTTTTTTTTTAAAATTTAATCTTTGACCCCAACCTAGTTTCTTAAATATTTCTTTAGGATCGGAATTTATTAAGTTTGCATTTAGCTCCATTCGAAAATTTTACAATTACTTAATCACGAAAAGATTTTAATGAAACTTCATAAAGACCCCAATTTAAGTTTTAATATTTATTTAAATTTTTCGGATGTTCTGATAATTCACAAAAAGGTCCCTAGTCGATTGAATAATATTTACCAAGTATCTCACTTCTGAAAATTGCAATTAAGTCCTTAGCCGAGTTTTAAGTATTTATTTAATCCACCGAAAATTATGAAAATTGTGCTTTTAACCCCTACTAAGCTTTAATCCATTTATTTAAAACCCAAAAGTTTCTGAAATTTTCATTTTTACCCTAGTCGAAATCTAACATATTTATTTAGTACCCAAAACTTTCGACAAAATCTAATTTGATCCTAGCCAAAATTTAATATATAGTTCCCAAAACTTCTGAACTTAGCTCGAATTTTAGTATATTCAATAACCCCTGTTTCGGATTTTACATTTACAGCCCCCGGATTTTTGAAACTTTTCAATTTAGTACTCGAATTTTTTGAAAATTACACAAAGAACCCCAATTATTTATTCCGAATTTTAAATCTGTCCTAAAAGCTTTATATTTCTTTAAAAATATCACCTATTCGGAATTTTACAACACAGACTCCCTGGATTTTGTAAAATTTCGATTTAGTCCCAACGGCTGTCGTGCGACAGTTTCGGATTTCTCAATGATCACAAGGTAACCGATGTCCTATGGACCTGCCACAGATAAGGACTTGCAAATCATAATTCTGTCCAGAGGAATTTTTAATCCGAGGTCTAGATTTTTGGGATATAAATTTTTGACCCTCTTGACCGAAATTGATAAAGAAAACCCTAGAAAACCCTCTCCCCAAGTTTTGCTCTATCCTCTTAATCTAAAGTCATCTAGCCCTATTTTCAAATATTCATAGTTCTAAAAATTCTAAATCTCATGCTCCCTAAGCTAACGAACGAAAAATTCATGCAACCAAATTATTATTATCACATAAACACGAAGAATTCGATGAATAACATGCAAAACACAATTCACAAATCCTAATATTGTTTACGTATGTAGGTGAATGTAGGTGATCTTCACCTACCTTAATCTGTAGAATGTGGTGTTACGAGTGTGATCCCGACCCTTCGATCCCGAGCTCCTCCTCGCCCGTGTGCTTTTCCTTTTCTTTTCCCTCTTTTCTTTTATTTCCTTCTCTCCCTCTCTCCCTCTCGGCCTCTCTCTCCCATTTTTTCCCTTTTTATTTTCTTTTATCTGTCTCCACTTATCTCTCTCGGTCCCTCCTCTCTTATAGCATGTGTTTCATCCTATTTATTGTTATTATTATGGTGTATTAGGTGGCATTGTATGACTTTGAATTTTTGTATACAAGTGCTTGGGACATCACTTTATTCTCTTTTCTTCCTCCTTTTTTCGTCACCCTCCCTCTTATTGTGGGTGGTAATAAAGTAGGGTATTAATTTTATTTTTATTTTGTTTATTTTAGTTTTGAGTTGGTTTGTTTTGTTTTATTTTGCTTTGTTTTGATTCTATTAATATTATAACATTTTATGGTCTAAGGTGATGATGTGTTGGGAGGTCCATCTCCCTTAAAAATATTACGGCCTCTACTATTTTCTCTTTATTATTATTATTATTATTATTATTATTATTATTATTATTATTATTATTATTATTTGTTATGTTTTATTGGGCCAATGTGGCGCCCCGCCTTCCACCACTACTTTCTTAACTAGTTTACGCGACTAATGTTCTAATGACGAAATAGATCGTGCGAAATTTCGTATAAAAAATTTTTCTTTTTATAAAAAGGAATCGTAAAGTTGTCTACAAAATCATTGTGGATCCTACTTACATAGGAAACCGCACATGCGGGTCAAAATAAATCTATCTACTGGGCCTCCACGTTGTCGCATCCATGCACACACTTCCATCTCAAAAGCCCCCGGAAGCTTCAAAGGTTGGCCTCGCCGTAAAAATGATCACGTACCGTCCCGGGGTCCTACAACACATAAAACGTGGAATGAGCTTATAAAGCTCAGTAAGTGAAAACCATGCATGCAATGCACGTGACCTAAATAGCGAAGGCATTCACGCCAATGCTATTGTAATACCCCAAATTTCACAAGTAGGATCGGCTAATAAGTTTGAGTGTATTTGTGTGTTTATATGATTTCAAATAACGGGATAACATAATTATATGCTTATGAAATATTTAATTTGCTAGAAATGTAGGACTTATGGAAATTTTGAAATAGGATAAGAGAATTTCGAAATTGAGTGAGTTGTAAAAAAATGGGTTAGATGAGAAGGGAAATTCTTTAACGAGGTCTTTCGAAATTCATAAATGATGAAGTAAACGTCTAAATAACATTAAAGTATTGGTTAGCACATGGGTTATAAATAAATAATAGGTAAAGGTCTATAATAAATCATCACACGTTTAGTATAGTAAGTTCGAAACTATTGAAATTGGTTGAGTGGACTTCGAAATTCTAAGTAGGAAGAGTTTCGAAATTTAAGCTTAGTTAGTTTCGAAATTCTTAAGTGAAAGAAGCAAAAAGAATGATGAAATAAATATGTTAACAAAATAAGGACAAGGTTAGCCAACCACTTCACTTGCTTATCACACGTTAGGAATGCCACAAGAACCAAACTTTCAAAACATTTAGTCAAGATAGAAAACAATTGAAAGCTAAAATAAGTACAATAATTTAATAAGACAAGGAGATAACATCAAAATAAGCTCATACTTAGCATGTGACAAACGATTAAGTATCAACTAAATATTTAGAATACGATTGAGAGTTCTTTCATTAGTAAAGTTTCGAAAGTTAGCTAGAGGGAAGAAAGTGGATAGTTCGAGCAGTGAGTCAAAACAAGCTTGCAAGGGTATGTGATCTTTACGGTTTGATTCTCGATTTAGAATGTATAAGTTTTTTTTCTTTTTTTTTTGTGTAACATACTATAACATGATTTCTGAAAAGTACGTGTTAAGAAGATTTTTAAATTCGTTAGTGTTAGGTTTTTTAAGGAAGTTTGGTGTTTAATGATTATGTGATTTTAAATTCAAGTATTAATTAGGGTTTTGGATAGTTTTCAGAAGTTTAAGTCGTACTTCACCCATAGTTCTAACTTCTTTATTTAATTAATTCAGCGGAATTTTACTGCTAATTAAGTCGTAAATCTCGTAATTAAATTTTACGGGTATTACAACGACGTGGATCGAAACTCGGCGTGCGACAGCCTAGGTGGAGGTCTTGTTTCCAAAGTGCTTCGGTTGTGTACGTGTCAATCATTTTGTAACCGGAACCGGTAATACTTAGTGATTGATTGGAACTCTTGGGGAGATCACACCCCAAGGACAGGATTAAACCCAGTTGGGGATATAACCTGTATAAAAATCCCGTCTCACTTTACTTTCTGCAATTTACTTTTCTGTGAGACAAACCCGGAATGCCTGCAAATAACTAGGTGATATTGTTGAAACGATTTCTGAAAATTACGTGATATTTTGAAACAGGGTTAGGGAGATAACTTTTATACTCATACTGCTTTTCGGGAAATAACATACTCTGCAAATATCTTCTTAAAGAAAAGTATTTGTCAAAGGAGAACAAACCAAAAGTTTTTATAGCCTAATTCACGCCAAACACAGAGGGGATTTAGCTACTCATAATTAACGAGAAAACACCGAAGGAAATAGAAAACAGGGAAGGAAGATTGTTAGGAATATTTTATAGTGTTCAATTTCATTGTGTTTATCTTAGTTGGTTTGTATTTAATTAACTTTGGGCTAGTTTGTAATATTCTAGTTCTTAGTTAGTAGGGGTATAATGTACCAACTAATCTGGTATATATTTCCCCAAACCCTAATTCATTAGGGTGTGTGTTTTAGGTGTTGTATGTATGATTGCGTGTGTGTTGAATAGTAAAAGAAAGCATTTTCAAAGCACCAATCGTCTACACTAACCCACCCCACACACAAGCTTCAAATCTTTCATCATTGCCGTGGTAAATCCATTCTTTGTAGATTGCTTGTATAGAAAAGGGACCAACAAGTGGTATCAGAGCAAACACGTTTGGATTTGAGTGGTATTTACAAAATTTTTGGGTATTTTTTTGGTCAACTGCCTTGTTCTTGAGTTTTTGAGTTGATTTTACTAATTTTGTAAGCTCAAGAGCTAATTAGGTTTTTTTTAGTGATTTAAAGTGATTACCCAACAATTTTCAGTTGATTTGGGTGAGTCTGAGTAGAAATCGGATTTGTTTTTCATCAGTTTTCAGTCCAGAATCGGGTAGATGAACAAATCGCCCAATTGCAACAGTACCCGATTCTGCTACAGTACCAAATTTATTCAGTTTCGGGTGTTTTTATTCAGTTTCGGGCGAAACTGGCTGGTCAAACACGAAACTTGACTGGTCAACACCCAAAATCCAATTTTGACTTGTCAAACCCGAAATGGACTGGTCAACCCAAAACATGACTGGTTAACACCCGAAATTTGACTGGTCAATCCAATTTTGACTGGTCAAACCCGAAACTGGATTGATTAATAATAATAAAAAAATAAATATAAAAAAGTAATAATAAAAATAAATAAATATATCGCCCGAAACGCTACAGTAATTGGCCGATGAACAATGCCCAAAACGCTACAGTAATCGCCCGATGCTACAGTACCCGAAACGCTATAGTAATCGGCCGAATCGCTATAGTGCCCAAATTGCTACAGTAATCTCCCTGAATCGCTACAGCTCCCCAAATTGCTACAGTGATCGCCCGAAGCTAAAGTACCGATTTGCTACAGTACCCAAAAAAACACAAATTTTTTTCCTTTTCCTTACATCATTTGATAGAGAAAAATTTTCTGAATCCAACGGAACACAACCATTTTTAAACTTTGGTTTCGAAATTTTCAAAATAAATTTTCCGGGTCCAAAATTTTCGGTGTAGACGACGTTTTCGTAAAAAAAAATGTAAAGCAAATCCGCAAAACGTGTCAACGGTCATTTATATCCAACAATAAATTTAGGACATCTTTTGCATATTATAGAAAAAGTTTTGGTCATTTTCTCAAAGTTTTCGAAATCATCACAAAAAGTTTTCGGTGCACACCAAAAATTTCGACACAATATCTTCGATACTTCACGATACTTCTCAAGTAAACCATACTTTTCGACACTGAATTTCCTAGCCATCTTAATTTTAAAATTAATTTTAATTAATTAATTAATATCATATTATCTTAAATGGATGAGCAAGACTTGCAAACAATTACTCTGTGTTGCTTAAGCAACAAGAGAGCCTAGCTTATGCTAATGAAGATTTGACCAACGCAAAGATAAAGATCATTAGTTTGAAACTAAGTTAGAAGATAGTGAAAAGAGGGTCTACGAGATAACTAACAGTCTACGTTCTTACGAAGATGAGTGAGATGAAGTCTTGATGTGAACCTCGATTGGGAGCACGAGTTTCACCTAGAAAAAGACCGTGCCTTGAATGGCGAAGGATGCAACTATATGTTTCTAACTAATCCTCAAGCGAACCCAACAACAATAGGTATATTAAACCTATCACCTTTGGATCACACACGAAGAAGTGTCCCGGATACCCCACCCCGTATGACCTAACGAACCCAACAACAATAGGTATATTAAACCTATCACCTTTGAAATCACGAAGGCTATATGGAAATGGTTTTGGCGCCACAACTAAGTGGAACGAGTTTAGTTGATAAGCCGGAAAGTATTTGCACGTAAATTGCAAAGACTCGAACTAGCACTCGGAGAGCTAGGGAAAAGGAAAACCTTACAAGTTCAAAATGATAACTCCCCTTAAAATTCGTCCATACATAGCGCTTATTAATAGAAGGAACTAGGCTAAAAGCATTAAATAAACTACTTTGACTAAAACTGAAGACTTAATGCAATGTATGACTTCAAGGTGACTTTTGATGACTTTTGATGACTTCAAGATGAACTTTTGAATGACTCTTTGGCTTCTTTCATGCATGCCACGAATTTGCCATCCCAACTTGACTTGGACCACTTTCATTGAACTTGAGATGGGACTTGAAAGGTCATGGACGAGTTTGACTTTTCTTGACTTTCATTGGGCCTTCTTTTCAGCTCCTTCTTGGGTCGATTGGTTGGGCCTTGTTACTTCCAAGTTGATAGATTTGGGCCTGTATTTATTAGAATTAGCCTCATTATCTTGGGCTTCCATAAAGAGTTTGCTCAAGGCCTCATTCATCTTCTTCTTCCTTAATCTAGTCAACGGGCCGGCCATTCCTTTGAGCGCGTTCGGTGGACTAATGTTTCGGAGGGTTTCTCTTTGTCTCATGTTGTCTTTCGAGCTTGCGCCCTGGATTGTATCATCTCCCCCTTCTTGAAAATGATTCGTCCTCGAATCAGCTTGACCTACATCAAATTCAAAAGGAGTCAGGTCAGTCACATTAAAGGAAGCACTTACCCCATAGTCTCCGGGAAGATCTAGCTTGTAGGCGTTATCGTTAATTCGTGCTATGATTTGAAAAGGCCCATCGCCGCGAGGATGTAGCTTGGTTCGTCGAGATGCGGGAAACCTATCCTTGCGCATATGCACCCAAACCCAGTCACCGGGTTCAAATACCATCTTCTTTCGGCCTTTGTTCGCCTGCTTTGCATATTGCATAGTGCGCCTCTCAATGTTGGCTCGTGCTTGTTCGTGAAGTTTCTTTACCGTTTCTGCCCGCTTTTCTCCATCTAAACTGAACTTTTCGTTAGTAGGCAAAGGGGAAAGATCTAAGGGAGTCAAGGGATTAAAGCCATATACGAGCTCAAAAGGAGAAAACTTCGTCGATGTATGTACTGTACGATTATAAGCGAATTCAGCAATAGGTAAACACTCCTTATTGATAATTGCCCGAAGTACAGCTCCCAAAGTGCGGTTTGTTACCTCGGTTTGTCCGTCCGTTTGCGGGTGACTTGTAGTGGAGAACAATAGTTTCGTTCCCAACTTACCCCAAAGTGTTTTCCAGAAGTAGCTTAGAAACTTAACGTCCCTGTCCGATACGATTGACTTTGGAACACCATGAAGGCGCACAATTTCCTTGAAAAACAAGTCTGAAATCTGTTTGGCATCGTTAGTCTTTTTACAAGCAATAAAATGTGCCATTTTTGAAAACCGATCAACAACTACAAATACAGAATCCATTCCTCGTGGCGAACGGGGTAATCCAAGGATAAAATCCATAGAAATATCGGTCCACGGAGAAAAAGGAATAGGAAGTGGAGTATACAAACCGTGGGGACGGGATGTAGACTTAGCACGCTTGCAATCGATACACCGGTCACATATCCTTTCAACATCTTTTTCATGTTAGGCCAAAAAAAATGCTCACGCAATATATCAATAGTTTTCAAGATACCAAAATGACCCATTAAACCTCCGCCATGAGCCTCACGAATTAAAAGTTCTCTTAGCGAGCATGAAGGAATGCACATTTTATTTTCTTTAAACAAAAAACCTTCATGTCGATAAAACTTGTTGAAAGCTCCCTTCTCACATGCTTTAAAAATATTGGCAAAATCAAGATCAGATTCATACAAGTCTTTAATAAATTCAAAGCCCATGATTTCCGCACTTAAAGTAGTAATCAAAGAGTACCTTCGTGAGAGTGCGTCGGCAACAACATTTTCTTTACCTTCCTTGTATTGAACGACGTATGGGAATGCCTCAATAAATGAAATCCACTTGGCGTGCCTCTTGTGGAGATTTTTCTGCCCCTTTAGATACTTTATCGATTCATGATCGGTATGAATCACGAACTCCTTCGGCAAGAGATAATGCTGCCACGTCTCCAACGCCCTCACAACAGCATACAACTCTTTATCGTACGTTGGGTAATTCGAAGTAGCGCCGTTAAGCTTCTCACTAAAGTAGGCGATTGGTCTGCCTCCTTGAAGTAAAACTGCACCAATACCTACACCTGAAGCATCACATTCAATCTCAAAGGTTTTAGAAAAATCAGGCAAGGCTAAGATAGGGGCATGAGTTAAGTCATGCTTTAAGTTCCTCGAAGGCTTTTTGCTGAGAGTCGCCCCATTCAAATTTAACGTTCTTCTTTACCAACTCGTTAAGCGGGGCTGCCTTCGTAGAAAAATTCTTAACAAATCGGCGGTAGAAACTTGCAAGCCCATGGAAAGATCTTATCTCGGACACATTGGTAGGTGTCGGCCACTCGTGAATAGCCTTTACCTTTGTCTCGTCAACACGCAAACCCTTAGCACTTACAACATAGCCAAGAAAAATAATTTCTTCCATGCAAAACATGCACTTTTTAGCATTAGCATATAGTTTTTCTTTTCTAAGGGTGGTAAGCACGAGTTTAATATGCTCAATATGATCTACCATGCTTTTACTATAAACCATAATGTCATCAAAGTAAACAACAACAAATTTACCAATAAAATGTCGTAGCACATGGTTCATAAGTCGCATAAAAGTACTAGGGGCGTCCGTTAGACCAAATGGCATAACTAACCACTCATAGAGGCCAAATTTTGTTTTAAAAGCCGTTTTCCACTCGTCGCCTTCTTTCATTCTAATTTGATGATAACCAGATTTCAAGTCAATTTTTGAAAACACGCGAGTACCATAAAGCTCATCAAGCATATCATCTAGCCTAGGAATCGGGTGACGATACTTAATGGTAATTTTATTAACAGCTCGAGAATCTATGCACATACGCCACGTACCATCTTTCTTTGGGACGAGAATTACCGGGACAGCGCATGGACTAAGGGACTCGCGGATTAACCCCTTCGAAAGCAACTCGTCAACTTGTTTTTGTAATTCTTTTGTCTCCTCCGGATTTGCACGATAGGCGGGTCGGTTCGGTATGGCTGATCCGGGCAGGAATTCAATCTCGTGCTCGATCCCCCTAATCGGCGGTAGCTCGCATGGCATTTCATCGGGCAAAACATCTGCAAAATCTTTCAAAACATCCACGATTTCCAAAGGTATGGAATTCGGAAGATCGTTAGAGATAGTATCGCTCAGTAAGAGGAGGTAAATTGGCTTGCGAGAAGCCATGGCCCGATCAACATCTCTCATGCTAGCGAAGAAAGCGCCTTTTTTCTCACTTGGTTTCGGCTCTTTTCTCATATTTTTTTCTTTTTCTTTTTCCTCATTTTTTCCTCCCTCACTCGCTTTTTCCTCCTCTCTACTCTCATGTTTTCTTTTTTCGCTCATCTTGATCTGCTCTTTGTAAACTTGTTGCGGTGTCAATGGAACAAGCGTGTATGTCTTATTCTGGTGGACGATCTTGTATTTATTCGTCTTCCCCTTGTGTTCAGCGTCACGATCAAACTCCCAAGGACGTCCAAGCAATATATGACCAGCACTCATCGGCACAACATCGCACAAAACCTCATCGTCGTACTTGCCGATTGAGAACTTCACTAGAGCTTGTCGATTGACCCTTATCTCACCACTATCGTTCAACCACCGTAACCGATATGGAGACGGATGTTTGATCAAGGGTAACCCAAGCTTCTCTACAAGGTATGAACTAACACAATTAGTGCAACTTCCGCCATCAATTATCATCATGCATACCTTTTCTTGGACCTTGCATCGGGTGTGGAAGATGTTATGTCTTTGTGAGTCGTCTTCTTTTACTTGCACGTTCAACGCCCTCATGGTAACAAGAAGCTCGTCACAACTTGATTCGTGTTGTTCGCCTTCATCTTCATGTTCTTGTTCCGCATCGCTATCACACTCACTTACGTACGTACCATCATCGAGCATGACCATGGTTTTCGTGTTCGGACATTGTGATGCGATGTGGCCCTTTCCTAAACACTTAAAACATGTCACACGAGAAGAAGTACCCTTACTTGATTCACCTTTCGAGAAGTTCTTCGGATCGTTCTTCTTTGGTTCTGATTTCTTCTCGACTTCACCATCTCGCTTCGGGTGACTAGGGTTTTTCCACGGGGTCGGCTTAGAAGCTCGGTTGTCTTTCCTCTTTAGTTGGCGCTCTACCTTCTCAGCCATGTGTAGCATCTCCTCCATGTCAAGATAGTGCTGCAACTCGACGATGTCGGCAATCTCTCGCCTCAACCCTCGTAAGAACCGAGCCATGGTAGCTTCCGGATCTTCCTCGACATTAGCTCTTGTCATCGCCGTATCTAACTCTTGGTAATACTCCTCGACATTCCTCGATCCTTGCACCATGCTTTGAAGCTTGTTGTACAGCTCACGATAGTAATGAGGGGGAACAAATCGCTTCCTCAAAATCGCTTTCATGTCGGCCCACGTTCTGATTGGTCGTTCGCGATTTCTTCGCCTTGTCGCCACTAGTTTGTCCCACCATGCTAATGCGTAGTTCTGGAATTCAAGTGATGCGAGCTGAACCTTCTTCTCTTCGGAGTAATTGTGGAGTGAGAATACTTTCTCGACCTTGGCCTCCCACTCAATATAGGCTTCGGGGTCGCTTTTCCCTTGAAAACTTGGAATACTCATTTTGATACCTCTTAGATCATCGTCGTTTCCTCCTCTCCGTTCTCTCCGCCTGTTATCTCGTGAGACGTCGGACCGCTCCCCATCCTCATCTTCGTCAGAAGTATTATGTCGTCGATTGCGGTTGAAATTCGTTTCTAGCTGTCCATCCGGTCCAACATGGTTTCCATTATGCGGTTAAATTGAGCCGCTATAGTATCCGCCAATGCTCGTTGAAATAAATTCGGGACTTCTTGGCGATTTTCGTCGTCGGCCATGGTATTTCTCCGTTGGTTGAAGGCTTATGTGAAAGGTAGGATCACTCACACTCTTTTTTTTTTCTTCCTTATCCGTGAACCCCCCGAGACTCGTTCTAACCTCGCAAAAACGTAGACGAAATACCCACTCAACTTGACAACTAATATTACGAAGGACACCAACCGAGGCGTAAGAAGACTCAAGAATAAAAAACCCTCTCTCCTTTTTTTTTTTTTACTTTCCCTTTTTTTTTGTTTTTTCGCGCTTTCCTTTTTTTTTTGCACACTTTTTTTTTTCGATTCTTTTTTTTTCGTTTTTTTTTTTTGGATAAACAACCCTCAAGGCAACTAGCTCTGATACCAAACTGATGTGAACCTCGATTGGGAGCACGAGTTTCACCTAGAAAAAGACCGTGCCTTGAATGGCGAAGGATGCAACTATATGTTTCTAACTAATCCTCAAGCGAGCACAACAACAATAGGTATATTAAACCTATCACCTTTGGATCACACACGAAGAAGTGTCCCGGATACCCCACCCCGTATGACCTAACGAACCCAACAACAATAGGTATATTAAACCTATCACCTTTGAAATCACGAAGGCTATATGGAAATGGTTTTGGTGCCACAACTAAGTGGAACGAGTTTAGTTGATAAGCCGGAAAGTATTTGCACGTAAATTGCAAAGACTCGAACTAGCACTCGGAGAGCTAGGGAAAAGGAAAACCTTACAAGTTCAAAATGATAACTCCCCTTAAAATTCGTCCATACATAGCGCTTATTAATAGAAGGAACTAGGCTAAAAGCATTAAATAAACTACTTTGACTAAAAATGAAGACTTAATGCAATGTATGACTTCAAGGTGACTTTTGATGACTTTTGATGACTTCAAGATGAACTTTTGAATGACTCTTTGGCTTCTTTCATGCATGCCACGAATTTGCCATCGCAACTTGACTTGGACCACTTTCATTGAACTTGAGATGGGACTTGAAAGGTCATTGACGAGTTTGACTTTTCTTGACTTTCATTGGGCCTTCTTTTCAGCTCCTTCTTGGGTCGATTGGTTGGGCCTTGTTACTTCCAAAAGGTTGATAGATTTGGGCCTGTATTTATGAGAATTAGCCTCATTATCTTGGGCTTCCATAAAGAGTTTGCTCAAGGCCTCATTCATCTTCTTCTTCCTTAATCTAGTCAACGGGCCGGCCATTCCTTCGAGCGCGTTCGGTGGACTAATGTTTCGGAGGGTTTCTCTTTGTCTCATGTTGTCTTTCGAGCTTGCGCCCTGGATTGTATCAAGTCTCATAAAAATGAGACTATCTTAGAGGAACGGCGTATGCTTTACTCTACAATTGAACGGTTTAGAGACTGATATTTCGAATACAGGTCAAAGAGATCAAAACTCTCATTCTAACTTAATTTCTAACGGGGAAAATAATGTACATGATCAAAAACCTACTCTATGTGATACTCCAGAGACTGTTCGTAAATTGAAAGATTTACAAGATACTTGGGACTCTGAAAGGATAGGTTTTGGCGCTGAAAAGGAAAAGCTTTTAAACGAGATTTTATATTTCAAACATTCCGCGTCTTTATCTGTTTCAAATGATTTGTCAAATAATACATCTTGCTCAAAACAGGTAAAGAAAACACAAACTAAAAGAAGCATGCTTGTTCCTAAAACTGAGAAGGTTTTTGCTAATAATCATTCTAAGTCAATATTGACTGAAGCTGAAACTTTAAATAAAAGGAGAGCTTTAAAATTAGCTAAGGAACATATTAAAACTAGGAAGGAGCAAATCAATATTATCTTCGAAGATTAAAGTGAAAAATGTTCAAGATTTTTTCTCTCCCATTCCTATCAAAAGGAAAGCATGCAAAGCAGAAGTTCCAAGCTTAAGCAAACGAACTTCTCAAATCTCGCACATTCATCATTATAGAGTGAATGATGTGAACTCTCGTAAGCAATACGTCTCATCATCCAATGACGCATATAGCGCCATAAGCTCATATTTCTACTTGAATTGCCCAGTCCAGAAAGCATCTTATGCGACTGGCTAGGGAGAAAATCTTCAGATCTTCTAGACCTAGGAATGCATTCACTAGCGCTGATATGTCATTTCCCTCTAAGGTTCACCAAATCTGGATTCCTAAATCACAAATCAAATTGAATAGGACTTTAAAGGATGATTTAGGATCAATATCTGAACCAAATGTGTTTAACTTGTTTTCTTCTAACAAGGAAGGACCCATCCTAAAATGGGTACCAAAGTCCCGATAACGTTTTTGCAGATTCCCAGCATGGGTAGGTACTAAGAGAGCTGCTCCACACTCATGACTGGTATGCGAAGAGCGCAGCCAAACATCCCAGCGTCTATGGTATCTCGAGTTGCCCCACATAGACGGTTGGTTAGCGATGCGAGCAACCACACGAGGGTACATTATAAACATGCATGACTCAAATGTACTTTAAATGTTAAATTTTCGCATGCATATGAGCTAAAATGTCTAATACCCCATGACAGGTACATTTTTTAACATTGCATATATCTTAAAGAACTTTGAGCTTAAACATTCACGTATGCATATCAGCTAAATTGTCAAAAATACCTATTTTTTTCGGAGCGATAAAAAGTGAAATATGCAATTTTTAAAGAACAATAATTCTTTAGTTTGCATCTGCTCCGAAAAGAAAAATACATTATGCTTATTTAATTGGGAGAGAACTTACATGTTTAAACGTGCATGCATTGAGGGGGAGTATCACTGACAGTTACGACGGGAGAGTATATTTTTAGGGGGAGTACATCTTAGGTGCAAGATTTGATGGGGAGAAACTTTATTTAACCCATATACATATGTATACATATACTTATATATAACTATTACGATAATACATATTTACGTATATCTCTCTCTCTCTCTCTCTCTCTATATATATATATATATAAAAGGAAAAGAAAATCAAAAAAGAATTATGAAAGAAAAGAAAGAAAAACCCTCTTCGGCGCTTCCACATCCCAAGACGGACTTCAACTGAAAACAAGCAACCCTCGAGAACTCAAGAATTTCAAAAAGGTGAAGGTGACATCCTCACACTAACAAGAAGACGACATCAACTGACCTACTCCGACTTGCTGATCAAGCAGCACTCACCAAAATTGACGGACGCATGGATTCTAAGTTCCCATGGTTCAGTGAGACCAAACTGAACCTAACCCCGGAATGAAGCCGAGTTTTAGTGACGATTTCAAGCTCGTAAAAGTCGCATCCCTATTTTGGAAATTCATGACAAGACCAAAGAGCGGAAGATACAAAATTCCCTTAGCTCACAAATTACTCGAGCCATCCTATATAGGTACAGGAGCTGATTGTTATCAGCTCTCGGGTAGAAGTCCCCTCATTTGGTCCAACGGCGCATACCGAGCATTACCCACTCATCGATCTCCCTAAAGACCGATGTTTCATCAAATCACGGGGAACCACGCATGGTATCACTGCTTCACTTGGGAGCGGGAGATATTGAATTAAGTGGTAGTTAGCCCCACACCACTAAACTTCCTTGAACACATCGAGTCTGGGTGTCCTCACTACCTAAATGTTTTATAATTTTTAGGACACATACACCTTTTCTTATCTGGACTTCATGACCAGATCAGAACTTCCATAGACAAGTCTGTAGTAGATGTGATTCCAATATTGGAAGGAAGTCCTACCGTTGCAACATCAAAACAACAACAGCATCAGGCCATCGTCTGCGAGCTACGCTCCTAGATCGATGTTAACGGAATGCCTATGTGGCTCCGATTCTAAGCCCTGTCCTAGCAGGCCGCGTCTCAAAGTTTAACTCTGAACTCGTGTCGATGGATTGCCTTAGTGGCTCCGTCTTGTTATTACCCACACCGAACTGTCGTTTGTGTATTTCTTGGACTCCTATACAAGCATGCTGATCTCGTTAACACGAATCGCCATGAGGGGGAGAAGGGGATACGTATAAACAAACAGGTCGGACCACCCACCAACTTCCGCCACGCGTACCACTATGAAGTCGGGTTCTCCTGCACTCAAACGTCAATTCAGAAGGAGCCTTGGTACATTTTATAATACGTCCCACGCTCACCATCAATATTTCGCCGGGCTTATCACGATGAAGCGGAACTCCACTGGAACCTACAATGTCATATTCCAAAGGAGCTTTGGCACATGTTAAAAGACACCCTACGTATACCTTCTTTTGGAGCCTGAGAAGCTTTTTCGGGGCCGAACCAGACAACTTCCTTAAGACGAGTCTGGCGCTGAGAAGAAGAAGATTGGAGAAGACTTGACTACTTCAAAATATGGAAAAAGACAAGGAAAACATGCAAACAAAATTTCAAAGATCTGCGACATAATCAAGAAACGAATATCGGGGCGTGGATCACAGTATACATTCGATCTACAACGTATAGCGTCAAGACAAGAGAGTTCTAGCTGAAAGTGCATTCAAATCCTCCACAAGAAAGAGGATATAGCATTTGCAGGGGGAGCAATAGGAGATTGTTAGGCCTCGAGAGATTCTCCATGTATCCAACAAAGATAACTCACACTGAATTAAAGATTGAACACTAAGGGGGAGATTGTTAGGAATATTTTATAGTGTTCAATTTCATTGTGTCTATCTTAGTTGGTTTGTATTTAATTAATTTTGGGCTAGTTTGTAATATTCTAGTTCTTAGTTACTAGGAGTATAGTATACCAACTAATGTGGTATATATACCCCCAAACCCTAATTCATTAGGGTGTGTATTTTAGGTGTTGTATGGATGAGTGCGTGTGTGTTGAATAGTAAAAGAAAGCATTTTCAAAGCACCCATCGTCTAGACTAACCCACCCCACGCACAAGCTTGAAATCTTTCATCATTAGCATGGTAAATTCGTTCTTTGTAGATTGCTTGTATAGAAAAGGGACCAATAAAGACTCATGTACTGATTGATCTGGGATGGTAGGTGGATGAATCTTCGTTCCTCGTTCAATTCGGCGTGAATTCGTCGTTGATCCATTTCTTGCGCTCCGAGACGAAATTCTCTGTTCGTTTGGGCTCTTTTTCATCTCCTGGTGAAGTGAATTTGAAGATTCTGCCAAGAGTCACGGCCTCGTGCATGATAATTCACGGTCGTGACTTCTTAGGTCGGGCCTTCTTTGTCTCACTGCCGACTGTCACGGCCTGGTGCATGAGGATTCATGGCGGTGACTCTCTTACGGTTGGATTTCGTTGATCACTGCCTTTTGTCACGGCCTCGCGCAAGATGAGTCACGGCCGTGACTGTTGTCTTCAGCACTTGGCTTACCTTTATGCCCGCTTTCACAGCCTCGTGCTTGAGGTGTCCGGGCTGTGACACGTCTCTAATAACTTCATACTTGCTCCGTTTTGCCTCGTTTTTACTCCTTTTTTGCCCGAAGGTCTTCTTAAGCTCCTTCAATATTAAAATAAGTGTAAATAGATGCGAATAAATGCATAAGATTGTACCGCACACTCGTCCATGTCCCTGTACTCTCTGCTAGTCAGGGCCAGAGTGGAAGCCCCACAGTAGTCAACATCACCACAGCTGCTGCATTGGGCCACCGATCTGAGTCCGTCTCAGCATCAATGTCAACGGTGAGCCTTAGTGGCCCCGGTTTCTCAAGTCATGTGCAAACGGGCGGCACACCAGCACCATCCTCTTATGATGTTGTGACGGCTGGCCATCTTCGTGACACCGCTCCGTTATTTTCCCCGTTCATGACGCCTCGGCAGGTGAATGGAAGCTCGAGACGTCTAAGGACCTCCGCTTTATATTCGGTGAGCTTTGGTGCAGTGCGGAGTCTGGCCATCACGACATAAATGGGTTTCGTTACTGGAACGTTCCATGGTCCTCCGTCGGGATCAGCGGACGGATCGGGTCGAGGACGTTCTTCTTCAGTGATAGGGATTTGTCTTTGTGGCAAGTCGAAGTCCCAAGTGCGTCGTACACTCGGGTCATGATAGAATCTTCAAGGCCTTTTGCGAACTCTTCAAGTCCAACAGTTAGCCTGACCTCCCATATGGTTAACCACGTGACGACCCAGAGGATGAGGGCCGTCTCGAGGAGGAGAAGATGCAAGAGCCTCAGCCTCAACTGCAGCAGACAACTCGAACCAAAACACCTACACAAACCAAAAAATCTACCCGAACTACTACCAGAACAACCCAACAGGAGGCCTCCTCACCAGCCCACACTACATCTTCCACCTCCCACGACCTAGCCACTATAAGCCTTTACCTTCCTTGTTCCACAAGCCAATCAAGTCCTTCAATTACTTCATCATCCCCAATCCTATTCCTTCAGACAGATAAACCAACCGTAACTCTCGAAGAGCTTTATAGTCCTCACACTACCGTTGAAAAGTACATCTTCAATGATGATTGGATAAAGCCGATGGATCCAGCCATTGCCAAAGGCTTAATGGAGAACACCAGATACTTCCTGATGAAGGCAAATGTAAGCTTGACCCTTATCGACGATGATGAACTATAGGAAGGTGAAGACTACGAAGCTGAAATTCCAAAACTTCCCGAGCTTCTCAAACACTCGATGAGGAGTGCCCCCACAAGTCGAAGATAGGAGAAGAACTGAAGCTGCCATGGGAAAATGCAAAATTGATTGCTCCATATCAAGAAGAGATATTAAGGAGAATCTGGAGGAAGGAAGATAGGATCAAGAAGTTAGACGAGCTTGAACTCAGAGGCCTAACTCATCTCTCAAGACCAACTGCCGTTTGGTACCTGCTCTCTCTCCGTCGAGGACTAATGCTCAAAGGAAACGGAGCTGATGTTGATACTCTTCGAAGGAAAGAGCCAGAATCAGTGCAGTCGTGGGAGTACGGCGAGCTCGCCTTGACTTCTACGAATTCCCTATCTACAAGGTGTGGTGAGAAGATGGAACGATCGAAGAACTGACTAAAGGTGATCTCTCCTACATCAGAAGTGAAGACATTGATCAGATGCTGAGAAGCTACAGGCTCCTTGGAACACTTCAGAATCCAGACCTCAAGGTTGGATACGTCGCTCTTAAGCAATTTATGATGCGCCAAGTCAACTTTAACACAACCCACGACCTCCAAATGACAATGGAAAACAACATGAATAGGATAAATCTCATGAAGCCATCATTCGAAGTCCCAGACCCAAGTTTTGGTGAAGGCCACGTAATCAATGAAGACGACGATCCGTCAATGGTCTACATTCACTACAAGGGAGAAAAGAGGCTAATGAAAATGTCAGCGACGAAACCCTTCTGATCATTCGAAACAAACTCAGAAGCATTCTCGATACATGAAGCTGATCGATACCATATCTGAGAAAATATTCGAAGAAGTTTACGATCGTATGAGTACTTCTTAGGACTCAGAAAGTCTCCTTACGTGCTAGTGAGGCCCAAGAAAAGGAAGACCCAGAAGACGCCAACGAGAGGAAGAGGACACTAAGGGGGAGATTGTAAGGAATTAATTTTAGTGTCCTCTATTTAGGTAAGTCTTGGGTTTATATTTTGATATTAATAGGTTGTAGTAGTTTGGGGAGACATTTGTATTAAGTAGAAGTTTGGTACTTGGGCTTTAATATACCAATAGTTGTGGTATATAAAGCCCATAATTACCCTTGTTAGGGTTTATCAAAGAAAAATTTCTTGAAGCCGCTTACGTTAAACACTCACAAAAACACACACTAAATAAAGAACATCGCCACCCACTGCTCCATCGACTTATGCAGCTCCGAGCAATAACGATTCTGCAGAGCCTAGCAATGAGAATTCTCTTCCTATGTTGGAAAATCTCTACATTGATGACGACAGTGAACTTCCAACTTGATGCGGGTTACGACCCCGATCAACAAGATTTAGGTTCGGGAAATAAAGGTGAGGGCCGGTTCGGATGAAATTGTGGTTGAATGAGTAAAGAACGAGATCGAAAAAGTAAAGAGAAAGAGATTTACATGGTTCGGATTCGGGTGAATCCTACGTCCACGGGCCGCCGGAGAATATTCACTATTAATAGAGGAGGATTACACACTCAATCTCGCATTCCCTCATGATTACAAGTGATTCTAAGCTCTAAACATTATAAAGAAGATAAAGAGGAAGAGAGAACATGTGTGTGTTCTTGGTGTGTTAGTGTGTGTGGGGCGTATATCTTATGGTGTAAAATGGATAAGAGCCACCTATTTATACTATTGACGCGTCTAGGGTTTCGTACTGCCCTCCTTCGTCAGGTCTCCCAGACGCTTCCTTAGCTCTCTCGAATTCTTCCTCTGGCCCTTTAGTATAGTCCCGTAGCTCTCTGGAACGTCTCCCGAATTCTTCCTTTGTCCCTTCTGAATATCTCCATAGCTCTCTGGAATGTCTCCTTGGCTTTTCCAAATATCATCTTCGTACCTCGCCTCTGGCCGAACCTTGTACATAGTCGTTGCCTCCTTCGAACCCAACCTCCTACTTTGTTCCTTGTCGGTTGTCAGGTTAGGAGGAATGCTGGATCGAAGGTCACCCCTATCATCCAGTCCCCTACTCTGAGTTGCAATATGCTAAGTATTGCAGCTCGGTGTATTATTAAGAAAGCATTCCTCCTCTCGTGTCCTTCCGCCATTTTCTTCCGTTGCTCAAGAAGTCCCAAATAGCTTAGGACTTCTCATGTCTGCACATAGATATACTCAGCAATCTCGACCAGATGAGTTGTAGTAGGATATCCCGATTGGACAGATCGAGTCCTTCACTTGCTAGCTCGTAGTTGGGTCCTTGATCAGCAGAGCAGTTCTTCACTTGTTGGTGAAAAGTTGATCTTCGAAATCCTAATCAGATAGATCAGATCCTCTTTGTCATCAGAGAGCTGGAATTGGAAATCTTGATCATATAGATCAGGTCTTTATGAGTCGGTGGAGGGCTGACTTCAGATAATTGGACTAGATACATCTAGTCTTCATTTCTCAGTTAGATCTGGACTTAAAACGTCCGGACGGAGTGCGTCAGATCTTTGCTTGCCAACCTAGAGCCGGACTTAGGGACCTCGAATAGATGAATAGGCTCCATTCCAGCACGGAGTCGGCTTAGAATTCCCGAATAGATGTATTGGGTCTTCCCAGGCCAGCATAGAACTGGACTTGTAAATTAGGATCGAGCAGCTCCAGCTCGTGGGTGAGAACTAACCTAGAATCCGAAGAGCTGATCTGAAAATCTGGAGAAGATAGATCATGTCTTCATTCATTGGTTCGAAGATGGAGTCCTGATTGCATAGATCAGGTCTCTTTATCGACGGAGAGCTGATGTAGAACTCTTGCTCCCAAAGCCAGGTCTCCGTATGTTAGCGTGGGAGGTGGGTTACCATGCCGTGGACTTTGTCCGTCTCCCTTGGTAAGTAGGATGTCTGCTCCGCTGTCCAACTCATGGTCGTGGCTCGTCCCCATGGAACTAGCTGAGCTGCTGAAGTGTAGAGATGCCACGATCAGAAGATTGAAGGATGGGTTCGCAAGCTTGCAGCAGAACAGGAGCAACTCCTCGAATGCAAGGCTGCAAATCTGTTGGCAAATGAGCAAAAAGCCAAGCTGGAGCATTCTAACTGAAAGTCAGGTGGAGGCACAGGAACTTTGCTACCGAGAATTCTGTCTTAGTCGCTCGTGTGGTTTTGCACCTTTGATTTTGCTATCTATCGATCGGAGTAAATAGTCTCTTCCAAACATATGGCCGAGCCTTTCCTATTAACTACTCCTCTACTCTGAACTGTGCTTAACGTAGTAGCACATCCAGAGTACTCCCAATTAGACGACATCTCCTTCTGTAGAATATGATTTTAATTGTGCATTGATTTAATTACATGTCCTTGTAATTAGGGGCTTGATGTATAGTAGTCCTTAGATTAGGACTAGTTTGATATTTATACCAAGTTTGTTTGGTATAAATAGTTGTACAAACATTGAGCTTAATACAGAAAATTAGAGAATCAATCCGAAAGGCTGTCGAATTCAATTCTAGAGAGAGAAACTCAAAAATCATCTTGATAAACGTATTTCAATGCATTTATCGTAGTGTTTAATTGGGATATAATAGAGCTCTAGCAATCATTTTATGTGTTTATTCGTCATATTTACACTTATTTCATTGAAGAGCTTAGGACGCGTTTCGGGCGAAAGGAGCGAAAACGAGGCAAAATGGAGCGAAGAAGACGAACACTGCAATCGGTCACGGCCGTGACACCTTGTGCACGAGGCCGTGACATCCGCCAGATACCTTACTGCTCATGGTCACGGCCGTGGCACCAATGCACCTGCAATCGATCACGGCCGTGACACCTTGCGATTGTGTCACGGCCAATTACTCGAGTGTCACGGCCATGACGTATTACAGAGACGGGCTCTGCCCCATGTCACGTCCAAGACCTCTATAGGTCACGGCCGTGACCTGCTCGATTTTAAGTAGAAATTGTCTTTTTTTTTCCTTTCTTCTCTATCTTTCCCCCTCTCCCTCGCGATCGCTTCCTCCCCCAATCATCACCTCCCCACAAACATCTTCAATTACCACCTATCATCACCGCCAACCACCGCGACCCACCTCCGGCGAATCCACAACCGACCAACACTCTTTTGTTCCAATTAAACCCACAAGGTATGAATTCACTCTCAACCCTAATTAATTTCGAATTTTGGGGAATCTCGTCGAAATTGTTAATCTTTGGATATGAACATGCTCTTAATTGTTTATTACATGATATAGTTACTACGGGTATGCTTAATTCGTTGCTTTCAACTACGAATTTTCGAAATTTTGATGAAACCTAATTTTTTTTTAGTTGGGGATTTTTGAAATTGGGTCTAATTGGGTGTTGTTCTTGCTCGTTTATGATGATATACATGCTAATAGCAAGTTGGGTATGCTTAATTTGTTGATTCCTTCATTAATTTGTGGATTTAGAAATTTGTTGGTAAAATCTGTTACGTTGATGATGTTGGCGAGCCTTTAGTTCTATTATGACTTATGTGGGTACGTTTGCTTGTTCAATTTTGGATTTAGATTGGGTGATTTCGGTTGCACGCCACGTGTTCGATAAAATGTCACTTTGAGCTTTTTCATGAGTTATTGCGTATGCAAGTATCTCCTTTGTCGCTATTATTGGTTGAATCAAGCTGAATTCACACTATTATTTCTCGGGAGCTCACATACATTATTTTTAAGTACTATGGGTCGAAGCCGCTCTACCGCTCAGTGTGACCCCGCCTCACGCTCCCCCGTTCATCAAAGGCGACGCGGGCCCCCGCCGACACTGCTAGAAGCCATGGGTCAATTCACTGACGAGGCTCAGACGGCACGGTACAACAGACTGAAGGCCTTGGAGTTCATCCTCATGGACCAGATCGACTACAATACGCTGGCGAAGCACCACATCGACCAGCAGGTCGCCCAATACCTCTCCCTCAGCGGATGGACCACTTTCGTGAGCATCGACTAACCGGCGTACAAGGAGCTCACCCTAGAATTCTTGTCCACGTTCTCCTACGATGAATACGGGTCGACAACCTATGCCGTGCACTTGGAGTACAAGTGTCATTCCCGCACCGGCGCTATGCGACCTACTTTGATCAACCAGGATTCGAAGGCGTCCGCGCTCAGGAGCCCAGGATTGCGCTACATCCACCGCCTCCCCACGACCTCGTTCACACCGAGGGGCGAGTCGCACGGAGCAATCACCCTCCGTGACCTCTTTTATCTGACTAAGCTGCAGCGAGGCAAACAGGTCCGTTTGGGAATGGCGGTGGCCCACGCTTTCAGTGCTCATGCGGAAGCAGGAAGCCACGGGAAGATCGCCGTGGGAGCACTCATCACTAAAGTTGTCCGGAGACTACGCCTTTGGCCAGCAAATGCACCCGAGATGGAGATAGTCTGCGGGCGCCACCCCTTGAACGAGGAGATGCTCGTGGAGATGAAGATGCTCGTGAAGCCGCCCACCTAGACTCGCACGAACAAGGTGTACGTCTGGCACGAGATGTATCGTGGCCAGACGGACCACGACGACGTCCCCGCTGACTAGCTCTACCTCGAGGGCCCTTACCAAGTGGAGACAGACACGACCGTCGGACCTTCCTATCCATCCGGCTACCACCCTGGCGAGTCATCCGACGTCGCCCACTACGCGTCGATAGCGAACCTCGAAGCGCCGTGCCAGGACATTATGCGCATGAACGCCGACGCGCTGCAGCGGGACGAAGAAGCCCAGCGATATAACGAAGAGACTCGGCGCCGACAGGAAGAGTACGAGCGACGGAACGAGGAAGCCCACCGTCGGTACCAAGAAGAGCTAGACCGCTACAACCAGGCCCTACAAGCCATGGACACTGCACTCAAGTACTCCCAGCAGTCGATGTCCTTCCTTCGCCCGAGGCAACCGTCGCCACCGCCGCCACCACCTTAGGGATTTCTTTTCTTTTTTTTTAAGACATTTCGTTTGCTTGAGTCGTCGCGTGTGTTTTTACTTTGTTTCTACCTTTGATGCTTATAACTATGTTTATAGTTAATCTATGACTACTCTCTGTCTATTTCTCTCTTTAGCTAGCACCAGGATACGCATAACGGGTTCCAATGACCTTCACGCGCTAAGTCACGACGACTTCACGACCACGTCATTTACTCGCCAGGGAAGTCCCGTTCTTTTAAAACTCTTTTCCGTCCCTTTTATCCTTTTTACGTTGAGGACAACGTATGACTTAAGTGTGGGGAGGGGAATTTAGTTTGAGAACTTACGTGAAAATTTTTAAATTTTTTTATGACGTGTCCGTGAGCTATAAAAGGGCACGATTTTTTGCTCTTATCTCGAGTTGGTTTGCATTTGATGAAATTTTGTGAGCAATTAAGATATGCATGACTGAATCGTGTCTGCCTGAATCGATATAGCACTACTTTGAGAGACTCGTACACATAACCCATTTACGTTGTGAGAGTTTGAGCCTAACGAGTTTATGCTCATTTTTCTTGCTTGTGCGACGTGCCTAATCTATATCTCTCTAGAACTTGCTTGCCTGATACGTGTTGGAACTGTTTTGGTGCGTTAGTGTGAAAATGATGAGGGCATTTGGAATTAAGTCCATGGCAACATTATCTTACCATGACTAATCCCCCTAGTTAGCCACGTTGAGCCTGAGCCTAATTGTTTGCTTTCCTCGTAAATTATAGAAGCCACTGACCTGAATAGGCCTCCAGAGATTATATGAACCTAAGTTGATTAGAATAGAGCAGAAGTCGAACTAGAGAGTTACTGTTTTAGTGTATGATTTGATGTTCTTCTCTGCTATTCATGAAATGACTCGTGCCCTACTTGACTGTTTTCTGAAATGACCCGATCCCTTGCATAAGCCTGCTCATAACCCTTTGGCAAGATATAGGTTTCGGTAATCCTAGGTACACGGCATTCGCTGTGACGATGTATTCTATGCGACAAAAGCCGAACCTTGATGTTGGTAGGGAATAAGGGCAGTGCACAAAAGTAGAGCGTAACTAAGGTAAAAGGGCAGAAAATGAAAGGGAACTGAGTCGAGAGGGTCGGGCAGAAAAGTCTAGGATTTCAGAGCGAGAACGTTGAGTCTTATGTTGGGACGTGTGACCGTCTGTTTGATCATGCTGTGTTCTTTGATAATTTTTTCTTACGTGTCCTAGCTCTAAGATTACGTGTTCATTATACATGCTTGTCGCTTCATGATTACTCGACCGTTTTCCCCGAAAAGACCCTCAGATTTATGCTTGCCGCTTTAAATAGTAGAGATGCGATTAGCTTGCAAGTTTATGGTAGGGGTGAGATTAGTGCACGAATTGAGTGATTCACTATATGCTAGCCTATACACTGAGTGATTTTGAGCGGATCCCTGTGAGGTATGAGTCTCGATTGGCAGTGCGAAGGAAGTTTAGGCCGACAAGTGCAAGTCACTAATGTGATGTCCATGATTGTTTGCTCGATTCCGTTTCGTGCTTTCTAGCTTTAATGATAATTTGCGAACAATCGTGCCGCTATCCTGATTTGATGCTTTCTCTGACTTCTAATTTACTTGAGGACAAGCAAATGCTTAAGTGTGGGGAGGTTTGATAAACGTATTTCAATGCGTTTATCGTAGTATTTCATTGGGATATAATAGAGCTCTAGCAATCATTTTATGAGTTTTACGAGTTTCGGGCGAAAAGGAGCGAAAACGAGGCAAAACGGAGTAAAGAGACGAACACTGCAATCGGTCACGGCCGTGACACCTTGTGCACGAGGCCGTGACATCCGCCAGAAACCTTACTGCCCATGGTCACGGCCGTGACACCCAGTGCACCTGGCCGTGACGTAGGACAGAAAGGCGAGAAGATTAACTGTCAGTCGTCACGGCCGTGACTAGTAATGCACCAGCCCGTGACGTTCGGCAGAGAGTTGGGCTGAAGTTGGTCACGGCCGTGACCTCCCATGCACTTGGCCGTGACACTTGACAGCGAGAATAGGGAGTTGAGTCGGTGATGGTCACGGCCGTGATGGCTCATGTCCCAGGCCGTGACCGTTACGAAAATCAGTATAAAAAGCCCAAATTCGACGCAGAAAGAGGATACTTACCAGATGTCAACCCTAATCCCTCAAGAGACGAAAAAGGGCCCTGAAGAACACAGAATTGCGTCCCGGAGCGCAAGAGACGGATCAACGACGCAATCACGCCCAATTGAACGAAGAACGAAAAATCATCCGCGCTACCACCCAGATCATCAGTGTTCAAGATCAAGAGTTTTTCTTCTTTGTTTCTTGTGTTCTTTCGTTGTTTTCCCGTCTATTATGAGTAGCTAAATTCCCTATGTGTTTGGGATAAGATGAACGCTAGGTTATTTCGTTATTAAGACATATGTTTATCGTGACTCGTTTTCTGACTATTTATCTATCTATGAAATTGTTTTGTCACTTTAATATGTCTATGTGTTAAAGTGATCGTGTGGAAAAATGTTTAGGGCGACAGCTAAACAACATTTAGGCCGTTCGTAGAAGATAGGATTCGAGTATAGGGCGAAAGCAAATACTCGATCCTCGCCTTTGAATCTGAAAGCTTCTTACCAGTTTTAAGCGTGTTCTTTGAATCTCTAGTCGAGTTAGGAGTAATCTGTTAAGATAATTCGTAAAACCATCTGCTTATTTTATTTAGGCTAAATATCGAGTCGATAGGTCACTACTAGAACTTTATTTATTCCTTGTGTCTGATACTCGTTTACTCATTTTACTGCACTTCACACGATAGGTCCACTGCCTATCGCACGTCGGTGATAGTAATTAGGTATTCGTTTGTCAGGACCCGTCGTCCCGCCCTAGTATTCCGTTCTAAATCTAAGTGTTAATGCTTTGTTATCGTGCGGGTTACGTAAAAATGCGAATAAAATTTTTCATTTTAAACGTGCATGCGGAAGTCTTATATACATGTCAAAAGAATATTCGTAATTCGTTCTACAAATCATCGAAATCGTGTCTTCACAAAATACAAGTGTGTGTGTGCGTGCAGCCAAAAGCTCCCTATGTGCCCGGCCTTCACAGGTCGTCATCCATACACACACTCCCACCTCAAAAGCAGCCGGATAGCTTCAAAAGACTGGCCTCTCATAACGTTAGGATCACGTACCGTGATCGTCTGTACCTACAACACGTAACGTAAACAATGAGCCACCGAGGCTCAGTAAGCGAAAATTATGCATGTATGCACATGTCCTAACGATCGACAATCCACGTCGTCGTTTTCTATCGCTCGTACACTTCTACTCGTACTCTTACTCTTCTCCCGACTCATACTCTTTTTCTTATACTCTTATTTCATTCGGGCCCTCGGATTTCTATCCCACTATGCGCCATATCATAGAGATCTCAAGTGTGGGGGTTCTCACACTAGAAGGTCACCCGAAGGAATCTTCCCTTACTCAGTGTGGCCTCCACGCGGACGCTTCTCACTGGCAGCCAACACCGAGGCCACTAACCACGGAGGTCACCCGAAGGAATCTTCCCTCCGTGTGGTGTTTTACACGCTAGAAGGTCACCCGAAGGAATCTTCCCTTACTCAGCGTGTGCCCCGGGCCGCACCCTCCAGGTTGCATCTCCCGCATACGGGGTATTCCCCCAGCCTCTTATACAGGCCTTATGGCTTCATTCGCCATGGCCGCATAGGGGTAGCCGTGACTCTTCATTCGAGTCGACACCAACGCCAATATCGGCGAGTATACATCGCACACAGGCGATCTTATGCACGCTCATACCTCGCGCCTTACGTGCAACGCATGCGTGCAAGTGCTCATGCTATGCTCATGTACATATGCAAACCATGCCATCATACGTAAAATTAAATCATGTCTTAACATGCATCTTTCACATAAATCACACGAGCACATAATTCGGAACGCAGGCAAGTTACATGTCGTAGTTGAATTTCTACTTACCTGTCGTCCAAGCTTAAGTTAGCGTATTGTCTCGTGAGGTCCCTAAAGTCCGACCTTTTCATAAAAAGGTTAGAGGATTAGTACTTTGCTTTCGTTAGCTAATTCGTCGGAACAATTAATTTTGCTGTATTAATTATTTAGACTTGTGCTAATTCCCTAGACTTCAAACCACTTGACTTGCCTTATAGAATTTTTCCTAAGTCATTCGGTTTCGATCAAGACTTCTAATTGCTTAATTCCACCTAAGTTTCGATCTTTAAGAAATTTCTAACTTATAGCTTTTCAATTCCTCACATGCTAAGCTCGGCGAAGGCTATATAATTTGTAAGGTTTCGCTTGATTCGATTGGTACAATTGAAGTTCTCCAATTCCTAGCTTCGATCGAAACTATGCATGGGAAGTAATCACTTTCGACCAATTAAATTTCTAATCTGCATGGGTTTCGCCGAGATTTGTTTCGATTCAAAAGTCACAGTTGCTAGCTTGTTTTCGATCGATACTCCCTTATACTAAACCCTAATTTCAATTGCTAGTTACTATGTGTTAGTTTCGCCCAAGGTCACTTTCGATGGTGGGAGTTTCGCCGAGATTTCTTTCGGTCGAAACCCTCTTTTTATTAGCTAATTTCGATCAATTGTAGGGTTTCGCTCGACTCCCTTTCCAATTAGTTGGTGTTTCGCCGTGTCTTACGTCAGCAGTGACATCATTTAGGTTTCGATCGAAACCATGCAAAGTGGTTAGCCACTTTCGATCAATTGCATGGATTGGACTTGAGTTTCGATCGATACTCATGTATTAAAATGAGTTTCGGTCGATACTCATAACTTATGGAATCTACTATTCAAAATTAATTAATTCGACAACTAAATTATTGAATCCTATCGTCCGAAACCCTAAAATTAATCTCTCCACTTTCGATCAAAACACATTCCTCACTTTCGATCGAAAGTGTTCATCCCATCGAAACTGCTTTCTTCCCAAATTTCCAGTCGAAACTCATAAATTCCATCCCTTTCTGCTACCAAAATCGTATGATCCCTCCTAAAAGCGGAACCCCTAAGTTCTAAATCGTATATTGTACTATTCGATCACTAATTCGTTCAACTAGAAACCTTAATACAATTTCAAGCTCGACATTTAAGGTTTTCTCGTGTGTTCTCCAACTACCTTGCTTTTAATGTCATTAATGCACCTAACAGTACTTAGGATACGAAATTAAAAGCTCTAGGGGAGGTATTTCACTTACCAAACTCGAAATCCTAAGCAAGTTGGACAATCCTTGGTTCGAACTATCTCTCGGCCCTTCTCTTTTCCTTTGCTTTGATTTTCGTTGTTTTTGGGGTGACGTTATGGAGTGTTGAGTAGTTATCTTAGATATTTTTCCTTAAACAATGTTAGTAGGCATAGCTTAGGTGTGGGCCTTCCTCATTTTAGGGAACTTTGTCTCTAAGGTTTGGCTAAGTATGGATTGGGCCTATATTAAAAATTCCTAGCCCAACTAGATAATTCATAGTCCAATTATCATTTGACTATCCTTAGTCATTTCCTCCACTATTTTTCCGATTATTCCTATTCATGAATTAGGAGTCATCGTAGACCCGTAATTACTAACTCGCACTTACTCGTAATTCGCACATAGTTTACGAGCATAAAAATTCGTAACGTCACATAAGCATTCAACATATATGCAATTAACATGAAATCACGCTAGTCATAAACGAAATTTATTGGCCGACCTAATTTACGGGGACTGGGGTCCTACATCCTCCCCCCTTAAGGAGGATTTCGCCCCCGAAATCAGCCCGTGTGAAACAACTCGGGGTAACGAATTCTCATTTCGTCTTCCCGTTCCCATGTGGCTTCTTCCGTGGACTAGTTCCGCCACAGTACTTTCACTAAGGGAATATCTTTATTCCTTAGTCTTTTAGTCTCGTACATCAATATTTCCACCGGAGTCTCCTCGTAACTCAGATCCGGCTTCAATTGTTGATGTAAGGACTCGTTTCCTAGCACGTGGTTTGGGTCAGCTAGGTATTTCCGTAGTGTCGAGACGTGGAACACGTCATGCACTTGCGCTAGTGACGCAGGTAGCTCCAATTGATATGCTACCTCGCCTACCCTTTTCAGTATTCTGAATGGTCCTATGTACCTAGGACTTAGCTTTCCTTTCTTTCCAAACATTTTCACGCCCTTCATTGGCGATACTTTCACAAACACCATATCGCCTTCGTCAAATTCCAGTGGTCGACGTCTTCTATCTGCGTAGCTTTTCTGTCGACTCTGTGCCGTTCGCATTCTTTCTCGTATCATAGAAATGGCTTCCATCATTTCTCGTACTATATCGGGACCTAACATTGCCCGTTCGCCCACTTCGTCCCAATGTACTGGGGATCTGCACCTACGCCCATACAGTGCTTCGTACGGTGCCATCCCGATGGTGACGTGGTAGCTGTTGTTGTACGAGAACTCGATCAATGGAAGATACCTACTCCAATTCCCTTTGAAGTCGAGTACGCATGCTCGCAGCATGTCCTCCAATGTCTGTATCGTCCGCTCGGATTGACCATCTGTCTGCGGATGGTAGGCGGTACTAAAAGATAGCTTCGTTCCCATCGCCTTTTGCAAGCTCGTCCAGAATTTCGATAGAAATCTGGAGTCGCGATCCGAGACTATCGATGATGGAACGCCGTGCAGTCGCACTATCTCTTGGATATAGAGCTCCGCGTACCGTTCCATGGAAAACGTCGTACTGATTGGTAGGAAATGGGCAGACTTGGTTAGTCGATCGACGATTACCCAAATCGCGTCGTGCCCTTTTGCATTCCTAGGCAGTCCTACTACGAAGTCCATGGTAATGTTATCCCATTTCCATTCCGGAATGGGTAACGGTTGTAGGGTTCCCGCCGGCCTTTGATGCTCGGCCTTAATCTGCTGGCACGTCAGGCACTGACTCACGAAGGTCGTGATGTCCTTTTTCATGCCTGGCCACCAGTAGTTTTCCTTGAGGTCTCTGTACATCTTCGTTGCTCCTGGATGTACCGAGTACGCCGTAGCTGTGTGCTTCCGTCATTATTAGCCGTCGTAGTTCGGCGTCGTCTGGCACATACAACCGATTCCTGAAATATAATCGTTCGTCTCCCCGTATCATAAGGTCTCCAGTTGGTTGTTCCGGTTGTGCCTCCTTAATCTTCGCATACAACTCGTCTGCTCCTTGCGCTGTCTTGATCTGCTCCAGCAGTGTCGGTTGCAAAGTTAAGGCTGCTAGCTGCGCCTCAACCTCGCCTAACCTTACGACTTCTACTTCTAGCAGTTGCAGTTCTACACTAACTGCTTTTCGGCTTAAGGCATCGGCTACTATGTTCGCCTTGCCTGGGTGGTAGTTGATTACACAGTCGTAATCCTTAACTAACTCTAACCACCTCCTTTGCCTCATGTTCAGCTCCTTTTGCGTGAAGAAGTACTTGAGGCTCTTGTGGTCAGTGTATATCTCACACCGCTCTCCATAGAGGCAATGCCTCCAATTCTTGAGAGCAAAGACCACTGCCGCCAGTTCTAAGTCGTGCGTCGGGTAATTCTTCTCGTACTCCTTTAGTTGATGAGAGGCGTATGCTACTACATTCCCGTTCTGCATTAGCACACACCCTAACCCGTTCTTAGACGCATCGCTATAAACGGTGAATCCTCCAGTTCCCGATGGAATTGTGAGAACTGGGGCCGTCGTAAGCCTTTCTTTCAACTCTGGAAGCTCCGTTCACATTCCATGGTCCATTGAAATGGAGTATTCTTCCTGGTCAGCCTCGTCAGTGGCGACGCTATTTTCGAGAAGTCCTTTATAAACTTTCTATAGTATCCTACCAGACCGAGGAAACTTCGTATTTCCGTCACATTCGTCGGCCTGGGCCAGTTGCTAATAGCTTCTATCTTCTTTGGGTCCACAGAAATCCCTTCTCCTGACACTATATGCCCCAAGAAGGCGACTTGGTCAACCCAAAATTCGCACTTCTTGAGATTGGCGTATAGTTGCTTCTCCCGTAGTATTCCTAGAACTGTTCTCAGGTGTTTTTCGTGCTCCTCCTTCGTCCGTGAGTAGATTAGGATGTCATCAATGAAGACGATGACAAACTTATCTAACTAGGGTTTGAACACTCGGTTCATTAAATCCATAAAAGCTGCAGGCGCATTAGTCAGCCCGAATGGCATCACCAGAAACTCGTTGTGGCCATAACGGGTACTAAAGGCCGTCTTCGGGACATCTTCCTTCCGGATCCTCAGTTGGTGATAGCCCGATCTTAAATCGATCTTGGAGAAAGCTGTCGCGCCTTGTAGTTGATCGAATAGATCGTCTATCCTAGGGAGTGGATACTTGTTCTTGATCGTCAACTTATTCAGCTCCCTGTAGTCTATGCATAGTCGCATAGACCCATCTTTCTTCTTCACGAATAGCACCGGCGCTCCCCAGGGAGAAAAACTCGGCTGTATGAACTCCTTCTGCAGGAGTTCGTCGAGTTGGTCCTTTAACTCCTTCATCTCCGTCGGTGCTAGCCGATAGGGGGTCTTAGATACTGGCGCCGCTCCAGGTACCAGATCTATGGCGAACTCTATTTCTTGCTCGGGTGGTAGTCCCGGTAATTCCTCGGGGAATACGTCAGGGAACTCCTTAACTACCGGCACTTCCTCGAATTTCGGAGAGGGATCCTCCTCCGACGTGATAGCGAATACCAGATAGGCTTCGCACCCTGATCTGATCAGTCGTTGGGCTTTCAGCGCTGATATCCTAGGGATCATGGTTCCCTTGCTAGTTCCTACGAACTTGAGGGGTTATTTCCATCCGTATTGAGCGTGACTATCTTGCGGTGGCAGTCTATGACAGCTCCGTACTTCGATAGCCAATCCATTCCAAGTATTACCTCGTAATCATTCATGGGAATTATTATGAGGTCTATGGGCAGTTCCTGATCTCCGATCACTACTGGGCAATCTCGTAAAACTTGATTAGTTTGGGTAGGATTCCCGTTCGGAACTGTAACCCTAATTTCGCACTCAGCTTGGTGAGGCGTGACTCCTACCCTTGTGACGTACTTAGTGGAAGCAAATGAGTGGGTCGCCCCCGAGTCGACTAGGATGCATGTGGGGGTTTCATAGACGAGAAGGGTACCTGTCACCACTGCCGGGTTATTTTCCGCTTCCTCGGAGGTTATAGTGAAAACCCTGGCTGGTACTGTCAGGACCCGTCGTCCCGCTCTCGTATTCCGTTCTAATTCTAAGTGTAAATGCTTTGGTGATCGTGCGAATACGCAAAAATGCGAATAAAATTTTTCATTTTAAAAATGCATGCAGAAATTTTTTTCTATACATGCCAAAAGAATGTTATACATCATTCGACATCATCATGCCCTTGTCTACGAAATACAAGTGTACGTGTGTGTGTGCAGCCGAAAGCTCCCTATACGCCCGGCCTTCACAGGTCGTCATCCATACACACACTCCCACCTCAAAAGCGGTCGGACTGCGTCAAAAGATCGGCCTCGCGTAAAAGTCAGATCACGTACCGTGATCGTCAGTACCTACAACACGTAACACAAATAATGAGCCACCGAGGCTCAGTAAGCAGAAGTTATGCATGAATGCACGTGTCCTAGCGGACGACAATCCACGTCGTCGTTTTCTAACGCTCGTACTCTTTTTCTCATAATCGTACTCTTTTCTTTCGCTCTTACTCTTTTTCTTATACTCTTATTTCTTATACTCTTATTTCTGACGGGCCCTCGGCTTTCGTTTCCCCAGCCTCTTATTACGTCTTATTGTACGGGGTATTTACCCAGCCTCTTATTCAGGCCTTATCGTACGGGGTATGTACCCAGCCTCTTACTCAGGCCTTATCGTACGGGGTATGTACCCAGCCTCTTATTCAGGCCTTATCGTACGGGGTATGTACCCAGCCTCTTATTCAGGCCTTAGAGTAGCCTCTTATTCAGGCCTCAAAGGCTGCATAAGGGAAGCCGTGACTCTTCATTCGAGTCGACACAAACGCCAATATCGGCGAATATACATCGCACACAGACGATCTTATGCACACTCATGCCTCGCTCCTTACTCCATACTCATGCGTGCAAATGCTCATGTTATGCACATATACATATGCAAATCATACTATCATGCATAGAATTCAATCCTCTCATACGTACGCATTTCATAGAAGATACACGAGCATGTAATTCACATAATTGGACGCAGGCAAGTTACGTGTCGTAGTTGAATTTCTACTTACCTGTCGTCCGTAGATTAGCAGTCACCGAACCCGTAAATGTTCCTAAGTCCCGACCTTAGGCATGAAATATTGGTGTCAGTGTACTATTTTATTTTAATGGCTTGAGTATACTAATCTTCAAGCCCGAAATGTTCATCATGGGTTAAAATAGATTTCGGGTTGTATAGGTAATTAAGTGTCGACATTTTGCTTTGGTCTATCAGTATTGTATTCGACTTTTGTACTGAAAATGTCGATATGGATTTACCATGAAGCTCGACATCATTCGTCGGGGTAAGTATTGGTATAATTTTATAAGGTAGGATCTCGACATTTATACCTTAGGGTTTCGACATTTTGTGTTCACTTTCATTCGATATTTATCTCGTCATTTTGAAACATAAAATGTCGACATGAAATTCACCTCGACAGTTTATGTTCGACCCGACATTTTATGCATGATCGACATTTAACGATTTGAAGATCTCGATATCATTCTAAAAGGATTCGACATTTTATACTTGATTCCACTCGACATTTCGTCTAAGTGAAAGAACTCGGCATTTAAATTAATTAGGGTCTCGACATGTTTAGCGATTTTATCTAGACGTTGCATCTCGATTTTATTGTCGACATTTAACTCGACACTTTCATTCCTTTTCTCTCGACTTTTTACATCTACCACTCGACATTTATCTTTGTGAATGTCGACATAAATTCTCACATGGGCTTCGACATTTATAAGATGTCGATATGTAGGTTACTTCGACATTTCATGCTTAGCCCGACATTTTCTCTCAATAGTAGGGCTCGACATTTTACTCGTCGCTTGAAACGAACAAGGTCGACATGAGCTCGACATCTTTCCTTGACATCTCGACATTTATTGAGATGTCGATATGCATGTTATGTCGACATTTCAAGCATTCGACATTTATCATTTGCTTCGACATTTTCATCATCTTCTTCGATTTCCCGTCGTTCTTCTCCCTCGAATTCGCTTCATAACTTGTTCTTCCTAGAATCATGAGCTCTAAATCACATACTAAGCTACTTAACTTCACATTTATTCCTACCGAAACCCTTATTACGACCCTAGCTCGGATTTTAGGGTTTCTTGCGTTTTTCTCCAACCGTTTGCTTTTAATGCCATTAATGCTCTTCAACTACACCTAAAGTAAAGAATTTAAGAGCTTAAAGAGGTGTTTTACTTACCAACTTCGAATTCCCGAGTGATTTGAGGGTGTTGCCTTGAAGCTTGCTTCGACTTCTTCCTTTGCTTCTTTTCGTTTTTGCTTTTTGGTTCTCTTGGGTGTGTTTTAGATATTTTATGCATAGTTATGTTGGAGAAGACAAGAGTGGCGTGAGTTTTCCTTGAAAGGGGAAGCTTGTCTCCCATTTTGTGTTCTTATGGGCTTGGGCCTAAATTGAGTCATAGCCCAACTTTAAATCTCTAGCCCAAGGTAAAATTCTAGCCAACTTTCATTTGGCTATCTTAAGTCACTTTCTTTATTATTATTTCGAAAATTCCTCCTCATGGATTTTGTGGTCGTCATGAACGTAAACTCCTCAGCATGTAATTGTACGTTATTCACATATAATTCAAAAGCATAAAATTCATACGTCACATAAACATTCCACATATACACAATTATCGTGGAATTACGTAAATCATACACGTAATTTATTGGCCGACCTAATTTTCAGGGACCGGGGTCCTACATCCTCCCCCCCTTAGGGAGGATTTCGCCCCCGAAATCAGCCTGTGTGAAACAACTCGGGATAACGAATTCTCATTTCGTCCTCCCGTTCCCATGTGGCTTCTTCTGTGGACTGATTTCGCCACAGTACTTTCACTAAAGGAATATCCTTATTCCTAAGCTTCTTAGTCTCGTACATCAAGATCTCCACCGGGATCTCTTCGTAACTTAGATCCGGCTTCAATTGTTGATGTAGGGACTCGTTTCCTAACACATGGTTTGGGTCAGCTAGGTATTTCCGCAGTGTCGAGACGTGGAACACGTCGTGCACTTGCGCTAGTGACGCAGGCAGCTCCAACTGGTATGCTACCTCGCCTACCCTTTTCAGTATCCTAAAGGGTCCTATGTACCTAGGGCTTAACTTCCCTTTCTTTCCAAACCTCTTCACGCCCTTCATTGGCGATACTTTTACAAACACCATCTCTCCTTCTTCAAATTCCAGCGGTCGACGTCTTCGATCTGCGTAGCTCTTCTGTCGACTTTGTGCCGTTCTCATTCTTTCTCGTATCATAGAGATGGCTTCCGTCATTTCTCGTACGATGTCGGGGCCTAACATTGTCCGTTCGCCAACCTCGTCCCAATGCACTGGGGATCTGCACCTACGCCCGTATAACGCTTCATACGGTGCCATCCCGATGGTGACGTGGTAACTATTATTGTAGGAGAACTCGATCAGTGGAAGGTACCTACTCCAATTTCCTTTGAAATCGAGTACACACGCTCGGAGCATGTCCTCCAGGGTCTGAATGGTTCGCTCGGACTGACCGTCCGTCTGCGGATGATAGGCGGTACTAAAAGATAGTTTCGTTCCCATCGCCTTTTGTAAGCTCGTCCAGAATTTCGAAAGAAATCTGGAGTCGCGATCCGAGACTATTGAGGATGGAACGCCGTGCAGTCGCACTATTTCTTGAATATAGAGCTCCGCGTACCGTTCCATGGAAAATGTCGTGCTAATAGGTAGGAAGTGGGCGGACTTAGTGAGTCTGTCGACAATCACCCAAATCGCATCGTGCCCCTTCGTGTTCCTCGGCAGTCCTACTACGAAATCCATTGTAATGTTATCCCATTTCCATTCTGGAATGGATAACGGTTGTAGGGTTCCCGCCGGCCTTTGATGCTCGGCCTTAATCTGCTGGCATGTCAGGCATTGACTCACGAAGGTCGCGATGTCCTTTTTCATGCCTGGCCACCAGTAGTTTTCCTTGAGATCTCGGTACATCTTCGTTGCTCCTGGATGTACCGAGTACGCCGTAGTATGTGCTTCTGTCATTATTAGCCGTCGTAGTTCGGCGTCGTCTGGCACGTACAACCGGTTCTTGAAGTATAATCGTTCGTCTCCCCGTATCATAAGGTCTCCAGTCGGTTGTCCCGGTAGTGCCTCCTTGGTCTTCGCATACAACTCGTCTGCTCCTTGCGCTGTCTTGATCTGCTCCAGCAGTGTCGGTTGCAACGTTAAGGCCGCTAGCTGCGCCTCGACTTCGCCTAACCTTACAATTTCTACCTCTAGCAGTTGCAGTTCTGCACTAACTGCTTTTCGGCTTAAGGCATCGGCTACTATGTTCGCCTTGCCTGGGTGGTAGTTGATTACACAGTCGTAATCCTTAACTAACTCTAACCACCTCCTCTGCCTCATATTTAACTCCTTTTGTGTAAAGAAGTACTTGAGGCTCTTGTGGTCGGTGTATATCTCACACCGTTCTCCATAGAGGTAATGCCTCCAGATCTTGAGAGCAAAGACCACTGCCGCCAGTTCTAGGTCGTGCGTCGGGTAATTCTTCTCGTACTCCTTTAGTTGACGAGAGGCGTATGCTACCACATTCCCATTCTGCATTAGCACACACCCCAACCCGTTCTTCGACGCATCGCTATAAACGGTAAACCCTCCTGCTCCCGATGGGATTGTGAGAACTGGGGCCGTCGTAAGCCTTTCCTTCAGCTCTTGGAAGCTCCGTTCACATCCTACGGTCCACTGAAAAGGCGTATTCTTCTTGGTCAGCCTCGTCAGTGTCGATGCTATCTTCGAGAAGTCCTTTATGAACTTCCTATAGTATCCTGCCAGACCGAGGAAGCTTCGTATTTCCGTCACGTTCGTCGGCCTGGGCCAATTGCTAATAGCTTCTATCTTCTTCGGGTCCACTGAGATTCCTTCTCCTGATACTATGTGCCCTAAGAAGGCGACTTGGTCGAGCCAAAATTCGCACTTCTTGAACTTGGCGTATAGTTGTTTCTCCCGTAGTATTCCTAGAACTTCCCTCAGGTGTTCTTCGTGCTCCTCCTTCGTTTTCGAGTAGACTAGGATGTCATCTATGAAGACGATGACAGACCTATCTAAGTATGGCTTGAACACCCGGTTCATTAAATCCATAAAGGCTGCGGGCGCATTAGTCAACCCGAATGGCATCACCAGAAATTCGTAGTGGCCATAACGGGTACTAAAGGCCGTCTTCGGGACGTCTTCTTTCCGGATCCTTAGTTGGTGATAGCCCGATCTTAAGTCGATCTTGGAGAAGACCGTTGCACCTTGCAGTTGATCGAATAGATCGTCTATCCTAGGGAGTGGGTACTTGTTCTTGATCGTCAACTTGTTCAACTCCCTGTAGTCTATGCACAGTCTCATGGATCCATCTTTCTTTTTCACGAATAGCACCGGCGCTCCCCAAGGAGAGAAACTCGGCTGTATGAACTCCTTCTGCATGAGTTCGTCGAGTTGATCCTTTAATTCCTTCATCTCCGTCGGTGCTAGCCGATAGGGCGTCTTAGATACTGGTGCCGCTCCAGGTACCAGATCTATAACGAACTCTATTTCCCGTTCGGGCGGTAGTCCCGGTAACTCTTCGGGAAATACGTCGGGGAAGTCCTTAACTATTGGTACTTCCTCGAGTTTCGGGGAGGCGTTCTCTTCCGACTTGATAGCGAATACCAGATAGGCTTCGCACCCCGATTTGATCAGTCGCTGAGCTTTCAACGCTGATATTCTAGAGATCATGGTCCCTTTACTAGTTCCTACGAACTTAAGGGGTTCATCTCCGCCTACGTTGAGGGTGACTATCTTGCGGTGGCAGTCTATGACAGCTCCGTACTTTGACAGCCAATCCATTCCAAGGATTACCTCATAATCATTCATGGGAATTATTATGAGGTCTGTGGGCAGTTCTTTGTCCCCGATTACTATTGGACAATCCCGTAAAACCTGATTGGTTTGGGTGGAATTCCCGTTCGGAACTGTTACCCTAAATTCGCACTCAGCTCGGTGAGGCGTGACTCCTACCCTCGCGACATACTTAGTAGACGCGAATGAATGGGTCGCCCCTGAGTCGACTAGTATGCATGTGGGGGTCTGGTAAACGAGGAGGGTACCTGTCACCACGGCCGGGTTATTTTCTGCTTCTTCGGAGGTTATGGTGTAGACCCTGGCCGGTACCCTTGGAGGTTCTACTGGGTTCCTAGCTTGGCTTCCGGATCCATCTTCCGGACATGCCCTCGAATAATGGCCCGTCTTGCCACACTTGTAGCAAACGGCGTTCTGGGAGTTGCAGACTCCCGAGTGTCTCCGTGCGCATTTCGGGCATACGGGTAGATCCAGCTGGGGCCTACCCTGATTGGGCTTGAACTGTGGGGGTGGTCCAGGTCGATATTGAGGCCCCTGTTTCCCTTCCTGGGCCACGAGTTGCCGTTTCGGATTACTTCCGCTTCCCTGCGGCCCTTGTGCGAATTTACGCTTAGCTTCCTGGGCGCGAGCTATTCTAGACTCGGCCTGCTCCGCCACGAGCGCTCTCTCAGCCACTTGTGCATACGTGGCCCCTTGCACACCCGCCATACTTACATCCCGATATAACTCAGGTTTCAGTCCTTCTATGAACCGCTCGACCTTGAGCGCGTCTGTGCTGACCATATGAGCAGCGAACCTTGAAAGCTGCTCGAACTTCCTGATGTACTCCGCCACTGTCATGGATCCTTGGCGGAGGTTGATGAATTCGTTCATCCTTTGGGCTCTGACCGGGGCGGTGTAGTACTTTCCTCGGAAAATCTCCTTAAACCGATCCCAACTCATCGTTAGTGGATTTTCGATGGCTGAGACGGTGTCCCACCAGTGTCCGGCGCTCCCCCTTAGCAGGTAGGCAGCGCACATGACCTTTTCCGCTTCGGGTGTGCGGCTATGCTGGAACATGTTCTCCAGCGTCCTTAGCCAGTCTTCAGCGGAGGTAGGGTCTGCAGCATCCTCGAACAGTGGAGGATTGAGCTTTCTGAACCTCTCCCCGATCATCTCAATTCGTTCCGGTGGGGGAGGTAAGTTGGCTGGTTGCCCACCAGCATTTTGCTGGATCAGCTGCTGAATCTGGGCCGATTGTTGCCGGACCAGTTCAGTCAGCTGCAGTATGGTAGCATCCCGACTGTCAGGGGGGTTATTAGTGTCCCTACCCTGATCAGATTCCCTGCTTCCTTCTCCTCTAAGTCTTACCATTTTCTCAACCTATCCTGATAATTCCTAAGGCCAATAAATCAAACCATACAATAAATTCACATCGCATCGTACTTACAAGCAAGGCCGCTTCCGCGCTTTTGAGTGTGTGTGTATGGACAGTCTGCAGGACCTGTGACCGAAGCTCTGATACCACTCTGTCAGGACCCGTCGTCCCGCTCTCGTATTCCGTTCTAATTCTAAGTGTAAATGCTTTGGTGATCGTGCGAATACGCAAAAATGCGAATAAAATTTTTCATTTTAAAAATGCATGCAGAAATTTTTTTCTATACATGCCAAAAGAATGTTATACATCATTCGACATCATCATGCCCTTGTCTACGAAATACAAGTGTACGTGTGTGTGTGCAGCCGAAAGCTCCCTATACGCCCGGCCTTCACAGGTCGTCATCCATACACACACTCCCACCTCAAAAGCGGTCGGACTGCGTCAAAAGATCGGCCTCGCGTAAAAGTCAGATCACGTACCGTGATCGTCAGTACCTACAACACGTAACACAAATAATGAGCCACCGAGGCTCAGTAAGCAGAAGTTATGCATGAATGCACGTGTCCTAGCGGACGACAATCCACGTCGTCGTTTTCTAACGCTCGTACTCTTTTTCTCATAATCGTACTCTTTTCTTTCGCTCTTACTCTTTTTCTTATACTCTTATTTCTTATACTCTTATTTCTGACGGGCCCTCGGCTTTCGTTTCCCCAGCCTCTTATTACGTCTTATTGTACGGGGTATTTACCCAGCCTCTTATTCAGGCCTTATCGTACGGGGTATGTACCCAGCCTCTTACTCAGGCCTTATCGTACGGGGTATGTACCCAGCCTCTTATTCAGGCCTTATCGTACGGGGTATGTACCCAGCCTCTTATTCAGGCCTTAGAGTAGCCTCTTATTCAGGCCTCAAAGGCTGCATAAGGGAAGCCGTGACTCTTCATTCGAGTCGACACAAACGCCAATATCGGCGAATATACATCGCACACAGACGATCTTATGCACACTCATGCCTCGCTCCTTACTCCATACTCATGCGTGCAAATGCTCATGTTATGCACATATACATATGCAAATCATACTATCATGCATAGAATTCAATCCTCTCATACGTACGCATTTCATAGAAGATACACGAGCATGTAATTCACATAATTGGACGCAGGCAAGTTACGTGTCGTAGTTGAATTTCTACTTACCTGTCGTCCGTAGATTAGCAGTCACTGAACCCGTAAATGTTCCTAAGTCCCGACCTTAGGCATGAAATATTGGTGTCAGTGTACTATTTTATTTTAATGGCTTGAGTATACTAATCTTCAAGCCCGAAATGTTCATCATGGGTTAAAATAGATTTCGGGTTGTATAGGTAATTAAGTGTCGACATTTTGCTTTGGTCTATCAGTATTGTATTCGACTTTTGTACTGAAAATGTCGATATGGATTTACCATGAAGCTCGACATCATTCGTCGGGGTAAGTATTGGTATAATTTTATAAGGTAGGATCTCGACATTTATACCTTAGGGTTTCGACATTTTGTGTTCACTTTCATTCGATATTTATCTCGTCATTTTGAAACATAAAATGTCGACATGAAATTCACCTCGACAGTTTATGTTCGACCCGACATTTTATGCATGATCGACATTTAACGATTTGAAGATCTCGATATCATTCTAAAAGGATTCGACATTTTATACTTGATTCCACTCGACATTTCGTCTAAGTGAAAGAACTCGGCATTTAAATTAATTAGGGTCTCGACATGTTTAGCGATTTTATCTAGACGTTGCATCTCGATTTTATTGTCGACATTTAACTCGACACTTTCATTCCTTTTCTCTCGACTTTTTACATCTACCACTCGACATTTATCTTTGTGAATGTCGACATAAATTCTCACATGGGCTTCGACATTTATAAGATGTCGATATGTAGGTTACTTCGACATTTCATGCTTAGCCCGACATTTTCTCTCAATAGTAGGGCTCGACATTTTACTCGTCGCTTGAAACGAACAAGGTCGACATGAGCTCGACATCTTTCCTTGACATCTCGACATTTATTGAGATGTCGATATGCATGTTATGTCGACATTTCAAGCATTCGACATTTATCATTTGCTTCGACATTTTCATCATCTTCTTCGATTTCCCGTCGTTCTTCTCCCTCGAATTCGCTTCATAACTTGTTCTTCCTAGAATCATGAGGTCTAAATCACATACTAAGCTACTTAACTTCACATTTATTCCTACCGAAACCCTTATTACGACCCTAGCTCGGATTTTAGGGTTTCTTGCGTTTTTCTCCAACCGTTTGCTTTTAATGCCATTAATGCTCTTCAACTACACCTAAAGTAAAGAATTTAAGAGCTTAAAGAGGTGTTTTACTTACCAACTTCGAATTCCCGAGTGATTTGAGGGTGTTGCCTTGAAGCTTGCTTCGACTTCTTCCTTTGCTTCTTTTCGTTTTTTGCTTTTTGGTTCTCTTGGGTGTGTTTTAGATATTTTATGCATAGTTATGTTGGAGAAGACAAGAGTGGCGTGAGTTTTCCTTGAAAGGGGAAGCTTGTCTCCCATTTTGTGTTCTTATGGGCTTGGGCCTAAATTGAGTCATAGCCCAACTTTAAATCTCTAGCCCAAGGTAAAATTCTAGCCAACTTTCATTTGGCTATCTTAAGTCACTTTCTTTATTATTATTTCGAAAATTCATCCTCATGGATTTTGTGGTCGTCATGAACGTAAACTCCTCAGCATGTAATTGTACGTTATTCACATATAATTCAAAAGCATAAAATTCATACGTCACATAAACATTCCACATATACACAATTATCGTGGAATTACGTAAATCATACACGTAATTTATTGGCCGACCTAATTTTCAGGGACCGGGGTCCTACAGGTACCCTTGGTGGTGCTGCTTGGTTTCCAGCTTGGCTTCCGGATCCACCTTCCGGACATGCCCTGAGATAGTGGCCCATCTTGCCACATTTGAAGCAGACGGCATTTTGGGAGTTGCAGACTCCCGTGTGCCTCCGCGCACACTTAGGGCATACGGGTAGGTCCTGCTGAGGTCCACCCTGGTTGGGGTTAAACTGTGGGGGTGGTCCTGGTCGATTCTGAAAGTTCGGCTTTCCACCCTTGGGAGTGAACTGTCGTGGGTTACTTCCGCTCCCTTGCGGCCCTTGTACGAACTTGCGCTTGGCTTCTTGGGCGCGAGCAATTCTAGCCTCTGCCTGCTCCGCCACCAGCGCCCTTTCAGCCACTTGTGCATATGTGGCTCCCTGGATCCCAGCCATACTCACATCCCGGTATAACTCGGGCTTCAGCCCTTCCATGAACCGCTCGATCTTGAGCGCGTCCGTACTGACCATGTGAGCGGCAAACCTTGAGAGTTGCTCGAATTTCCTGATGTACTCCGCCACTGTCATTGCTCCCTGGCGGAGGTTGATGAACTCATTCATCCGTTGTGCTCTGACAGGGGCGGTGTAATACTTTCCCCTGAAGATTTCCTTAAACCTATCCCAGCTCATCGTTAGGGGGTTTTCGACGGCTGAGACGGTTTCCCACCAGTGTCCGGCGCTCCCCCTTAGCAGGTAGGCAGCGCACATGACCTTTTCCGCCTCCGGGGTGCGGCTGTGCTGGAACATGTTCTCCAGCGTCCTCAGCCAATCCTCAGCGGACGTGGGGTCTACCGCATCCTCAAACAGGGGAGGGTTGAGCTTTCTAAACCTTTCCCCGATCATCTCAATTCGTTCAGGTGGGGAAGGTAGGTTGGCTGATTGTCCACCAGCGTTTTGCTGCTGGATCAGCTGCTGAATCTGGGCCGACTGTTGCCGGACCAGTTCAGTCAGTTGCAGGATGGTAGCATCCCGGCTATCAGGAGGGTTATTAGGGTCCCTACCTTGATCCGACTCCCTACTTCCTTCACCCCTAAGTCTTACCATTTTTACCTATCCTGACAATTCCTAAGGCCAATAAATTAAACCATACAAAGAATTCACATAACATGATACTTACAAGCAAGGCCGCTTCCGCGCTTTTGAGTGTGTGTGTAGGGGCAGTCTACAGGACCTGTGACCGAAGCTCTGATATCACTCTGTCAGGACCCGTCGTCCCGCCCTAGTATTCCGTTCTAAATCTAAGTGTTAATGCTTTGTTATCGTGCGGGTTACGTAAAAATGCGAATAAAATTTTTCATTTTAAACGTGCATGCGGAAGTCTTATATACATGTCAAAAGAATATTCGTAATTCGTTCTACAAATCATCGAAATCGTGTCTTCACAAAATACAAGTGTGTGTGTGCGTGCAGCCAAAAGCTCCCTATGTGCCCGGCCTTCACAGTTCGTCATCCATACACACACTCCCACCTCAAAAGCAGCCGGATAGCTTCAAAAGACTGGCCTCGCATAACGTTAGGATCACGTACCGTGATCGTCTGTACCTACAACACGTAACGTAAACAATGAGCCACCGAGGCTCAGTAAGCGGAAATTATGCATGTATGCACATGTCCTAACGATCGACAATCCACGTCGTCGTTTTCTATCGCTCGTACACTTCTACTCGTACTCTTACTCTTCTCCCGACTCATACTCTTTTTCTTATACTCTTATTTTATTCGGGCCCTCGGCTTTCTATCCCACTATGCGCCATATCATAGAGATTTCAAGTGTGGGGGTTCTCACACTAGAAGGTCACCCGAAGGAATCTTCCCTTACTCAGTGTGGCCTCCACGCGGACGCTTCTCACTGGCAGCCAACACCGAGGCCACTAACCACGGAGGTCACCCGAAGGAATCTTCCCTTACTCAGCGTGTGCCCCGGGCCGCACCCTCCAGGTTGCATCTCCCGCATACGGGGTATTCCCCCAGCCTCTTATACAGGCCTTATGGCTTCATTCGCCATGGCCGCATAGGGGTAGCCGTGACTCTTCATTCGAGTCGACACCAACGCCAATATCGGCGAGTATACATCGCACACAGGCGATCTTATGCACGCTCATACCTCGCGCCTTACGTGCAACGCATGCGTGCAAGTGCTCATGCTATGCTCATGTACATATGCAAACCACGCCATCATACGTAAAATTAAATCATGTCTTAACATGCATCTTTCACATAAATCACACGAGCACTTCGGAACGCAGGCAAGTTACGTGTCGTAGTTGAATTTCTACTTACCTGTCGTCCAAGCTTAAGTTAGCGTATTGTCTCGTGAGGTCCCTAAAGTCCGACCTTTTCATAAAAAGGTTAGAGGATTAGTACTTTGCTTTCGTTAGCTAATTCGTCGGAACAATTAATTTTGCTGTATTAATTATTTAGACTTGTGCTAATTCCCTAGACTTCAAACCACTTGACTTGCCTTATAGAATTTTTCCTAAGACATTCGATTTCGATCAAGACTTCTAATTGCTTAATTCCACCAAAGTTTCGATCTTTAAGAAATTTCTAGCTTATAGCTTTTCAATTCCTCACATGCTAAGCTCGGCGAAGGTTATATAATTTGTAAGGTTTCGCTTGATTCGATTGGTACAATTGAAGTTCTCCAATTCCTAGCTTCGATCGAAACTATGCATGGGAAGTAATCACTTTCGACCAATTAAATTTCTAATATGCATGGGTTTCGCCGAGATTTGTTTCGATTCAAAAGTCACAGTTGCTAGCTTGTTTTCGATCGATACTCCCTTATACTAAACCCTAATTTCAATTGCTAGTTACTATGTGTTAGTTTCGCCCAAGGTCACTTTCGATGGTGGGAGTTTCGCCGAGATTTCTTTCGGTCGAAACCCTCTTTTTATTAGCTAATTTCGATCAATTGTAGGGTTTCGCTCGACTCCCTTTCCAATTAGTTGAGTAGTTATCTTAGATATTTTTCCTTAAACAATGTTAGTAGGCATAGCTTAGGTGTGGGCCTTCCTCATTTTAGGGAACTTTGTCTCTAAGGTTTGGCTAAGTATGGATTGGGCCTATATTAAAAATTCCTAGCCCAACTAGATAATTCATAGTCCAATTATCATTTGACTATCCTTAGTCATTTCCTCCACTATTTTTCCGATTATTCCTATTCATGAATTAGGAGTCATCGTAGACCCGTAATTATTAACTCGCACTTACTCGTAATTCGCACATAGTTTACGAGCATAAAAATTCGTAACGTCACATAAGCATTCAACATATATGCAATTAACATGAAATCACGCTAGTCATACACGAAATTTATTGGCCGACCTAATTTACGGGGACTGGGGTCCTACATCGTTTTAATTATTACTTGTCGCACTTTTCATTCACACACCACGTGTCGATCACATATTCTCACAAGGAATTCTCTCTCGTGTTCTTCATTGAAGGTTTTCGATCGAATTTCAATGTTCAATAATTCTAATCGATTTTCTTAGAATTCATGCCTAGGATTGATTGAGTTGACAAACGGGGACGTAACAATTGGTATCAGAGCCAGATTCGTTTTGTCTGAAACGAAAATTGTTAGAATTTGTAGAAATTTTATTCTGTCACTGTTCCATCGAAGAACAGTTTTGGCGCGAAGTTGAATTTCGATCAAACAGTCTTAATTCTGTGCTTATTTAATCTGATTTTGATGTATCTGTGCTCGATAAGTAGTATTACTCAATCGGCTTAGATCGGTAGCAATCAGAATCATGATTTGAGTCGAATTTTTGATTCTGTGAGTTTACTGTTCGCGTGAAAACAGTATGAATGTGTTTTGATTTTCGTCAAATTGATTAGCATTTGCTTCAAAACATGTTTAATCTTCTGTCCGTGAGTACTCAGTAGCTTATTTCGAGCATATACCCGTAGTTTCATCGATTAATTTCTAGTATTTGCTTGAATATGTGTTAAAATCATATTCTGTGCTTAAACTGCGAATTTTAAATTTTCTCGTTAAATCTTCGATCGAAATTAATTTCTCGATCGAAAACCTCTGTGCGATAAATTTTGCTCAATTAGAATACTGGTTAGTTACTGAACTCGCTGCTGTCAAGAACGTGTTTTTTAAAAAAAACTAAAATAAAATTTACGAGCGTTAAAATTTTGACGAGAATTGACTATTTTGACCCCCGCGCAAAATTTTTTCTCTCGAAAATTTAGTCGGTCAGACGATTTGATTCTCGTTCGTAAAATTTTTCGGTCAATCAGATTTGACTCAGCGAGAAACTCCTTAGGGTACTGTTCTTCAACGACCAAAATCAATTAAAGAAATTTTACACTCGAAAACACTGGTCAATCTTTCAAGTCAACCTTTGACAAAATCTACATTGATGATTCTGGTCAAACAAAATCATTCAACGCTTAAAATTTTCGATCGCAAAACTTCACTCAATAATTTTACGATTGATTTCACTGTTTACATAACTTTTCAGCGTAAAATTACGTTCAAGTCGAAATAATTTACGCTCGAAAATTTTGAACAAGTACCTGATGCGCGAAAATAGTACCATCTCTTCAAATCCAAGAATATTTTCTATCAAACTTTAAAGATTGAATCGAAATTAATTCCCGATTATTTTTTAATCAAACGGTACTAACAAATTTGCTACTTGTGAAGCGTACTACATCAAAGTTCATTCATCAAAACGAAGATCGTTCATCAACACAACAAAAAAAGAAACATTCAAACATTCAAGGATGGATGCATACTCACTAGGAAACGACAACCGTCCGCCAATCTTGCAACGCGGCGAATATACAGTATGGAGAAGCCGCTTCCTAAATTTCATAGCCTTGAAAGATCAAGCCGAAAACCTGTTAAAGTCACTCGAAGATAGACCCGTACAGTTCTGGTCAACGTAGCCGGTGATGTCACGGTTACTCTTCAAATTCCCGCTACTAGGCGACTAAAGGAACCTATGGAATACACCATCGACGAAAGGGCCCGTGCTAAGGCAGATCTGATATAGCCATGAACACACTCATGCAAGGCATCCCCAACGACATCTATAGACAGATAGGCAGCCTCCCAACGGCTAAAGGAATGTGGGATGAGTTGCATAGGATGATGCAAAGGACGGAAGTAGGGATTAAGGCCAAAAAGGCGAATATTCTCACTGCTTATGACTCCTTCACAGCTAAGCCGGAGGAGAGCCTCTATGATGCATACCAAAGATACGTCACTCTTCTCAACGAGAGGAGGAAGATAGAAATCTCGAAAGCAAACATGGAAACAAATATCAGATTTCTATCCTCTCTGCCCTCGGACTTGAAAAAGATATCCACTCAACTTCGACAAAACAAAGATCTGGAGGAGTTGGATATCCATGCAGTATTTGATAATCTTGCCCAACACGAGGAAGATGTTTGCGAGACTCAGAGAGAGCAGAAGGGCAAGCAGGTTGACAACACCGTTGCTCTAGTCTCAGAAACGCGTGGAACCAAGCCTCGCAAAGAGGATCGTTAGGCCTCCCTCATCATCCGAGTCAGAAGAAGATTCGGAATCAGTCGCGAGCCAAGCATGAAGGCACTGGGGAAACAGTTGGCATTAATCGGAAAGATAATGAGCAAGAAATACTTCAAGAAGAAGTCCTCATCCCCAGCCAACAGACTTCGAACCTCAAGTTCTAAGAACAAAGAACATCCACCAGAGAGCTCCGAAGTCAAAAGCACTAAAGAGCCCAACAAGTGCTTCAACTGTGGCAAGCCTGGTCATTTTGCCAGAGAATGCACTCTTTCCAAGAAAAGAGATGCTAATTACTACTCCAAGAAGCTTCAACTCATGAAGCAGAAGGAAGCATGTGTAGCCCTCATGGCAGAGCAGGACCACTGGCTTGAAGACACGTCTAGTTCTGGAGACGAGAATCTTGCCCTCATGGCACGCTTTGATAACGACAGTGACGCCAAAACATCCAATCAGATGGACGAAGATGGCGCATCCACCTCATCACAAGAGGTAGACTCTTCATTCACATTATTGACCATGTTAGAATGATATCAAAAACAATATGCTAAAATGAAACGTGAGCAGAATAGTATTAAGGAAGTAGAGGATAAACTTTCGAGGTCCCAGGAGACGATATAAATTCTCGAATCAGAACTTAGAAGCTACAGTGCTAAAATAGAAGAACTTACTAAGAGCCTACAACCTAGAGAGACTAGTCAACCTCAAATAGGACAGCATAGCGAAAAATTAAGGTGTTAGAAGATAGACTAGCAAATAACTACAATTGCTTGGTTAGGAATCTCAATGAGAAAGCCACCCTAAATTGTAGGATAACCGAAGCCACCACTAAGATCATTTGCTGGTTTTTGGTTTAGTAGGTTATGGTAAGTTGCACGTTTTCGGTAAGTGGTGTTTTGGATCCCTCCCTTTTCATGCTGAAGGGGGAGAATTTTGGGCAATTAATGCCGTGTTTTGGGTGTTTTGGTTTGGTGTTGAGTCGTTCACTTTTTTGGCCCTTCTTTGTTAAGGATTAAGGAATTCCGCACATAGGCAGGGAGAGCAAACTGATATGGTGTGATAATTGCCACATTCGATGGTAACTTGTGACATTCCATATGATATGATCTGAAAATTTGTGACATTCCACGGTGACTTGTGACATTTTGTATGATATGACCTGGTATTGCTATATGTTTTTGCTGTTGTGCTTTACATGGGAATACTAGCAATTAGATAGGGGGAGCAGGCTTTGAAATCTGATAAAATTATTTGCTCTGATCATATGCATGCTGTCATACTTAAATATGCTACTTGCGTAAATGGCTTCATATCGAGTGTACTCATATGCTTAAGATAGGCATTAATTACTTATCATTATCAAAAAGGCGAGATTGTAGACCTTTTTGGTCCAACTGATTATGAGAGTTTTGATTATTCCAAGTTGTAGACGTTTTTGGTCCAAACCGTTATGAGAGTTTTGATTATTCTAAGTAATTATGTAAATTGGGGGTACAAATTAGGAAACTCGATATGCATGTTGTGTGATAATTAAGTATGTGAAAATGTTCGATTAAGCGCTTGAATGTCGTTTAACTATTAAGAAAATCGAATTTGAGTGATCTTATGCTTAACTGGAATATTAATGTGATCACCTGGTTATGAACGTCTTCTTATGAATGGAATCTCGTTGCGTGCTATATATGGAAAATATATCATGTTGAGTGATATGCAAACTGTCTGCAAGATTGAGTTATTTTAGGAAAGAATATCGATGTGATCAATCGGATATGAATGACTATGTTGTATATATGGAAAGGATATTCTGATTAAGTGCTTACATGTGATTGATCTATTTTAGGAAAGAATGTCAATGAGATATCCGTTGAGTGCGACATTAAGTGACTCTTAAATCAGTGAATCATGATCCTGCTTTCCTTGTGCCACTTAGGATCCATATTATGGAAAGTGATTAATTGATTGGGCTTATATGTGGTAAGATGCTGATTTTGAGTCTACTTATGGAATCTGCTGAAATCGGATGAGATCACCATACATGGAAAGTATGCTTTGCATTATACTCACTAGATCAAATCTTTCTCTGTGCGAATTGGTTATCATATTTTGGGAAAGAAACCAGTTGATTGAGCTTACCCTTGGCATGATTGTTTGAGTTAATGCACGTGATTATTGAGCTTTATCTTGCATATTCTGTGCTTAACTTTCCTTGTGAGGTGTAGAAGCGATTATTGGGTCTATATAGAAGGAAATACTTCACGATTGAAGGGTACACAACGAACACACAAGCTATCGTATTCCTTAGACAATTTGAGCTTTACTTTGCGATTCATTCGTAGGTTATGATTGAGCTTTCATTTGCAAATCTGTACCCTTTGAGCGATCCTTAGAAACTCCAAATCCTAAAAACCTTAGTCTTCGGACGTGTGAGCGCACAAAGGAGCACGAGTGGAGTCTTACGCACGTGGAGGGATGAATTTTGTGGATTCGGTGGCCCTTCGGTAGCAAGCTGCATCCAGTCGGGGAATAGGTTTCTTGGGTAAATGACGTGGATCGAAACTAGATGTGCGTCAGCCTAGAACGAGGTCTAGTGTCCATAGTGCTTCGGTTGTGTACGGGTCAATCATAGTGTAACCGGTAACACTTAGTGATTGATTGGAACTCTTGGGGAGATCACACCCCAAGGACAGGATTAAACCCCAGTTGGGGATATAACCTGTATAAAAATCTCGTCTCTCTTTACTTTCTGCTATTTACTTTTCTGGGAGACAAACCCGGAACGCGCTCTAATATCTAGATGAGTATTAAACACAAAAATAACCAAAAACAACACAAAAAGAAATCCTTGTTCTTCCTGAGATCGAACCTGCAAAAACGAATATTGTAGAAATCATTTCTGAAACTAACGTGATATTTTGAAACAGGGTTAGGGAGATAACTTTGATACTCGTACTGATTTCTGGGAAATTACATACTCTGCAAATATCTTCTTAAAGAAAAGTATTTTTCAAAGAAGAACAAGCCAATTTTTTATAGCCTAATTCACCCAACTCTTAGGCATATTTTACACTTCACAAGTAATTATGTAAATTGGGGGGTACAAATTAGAAAACTAGATATGCATGTTGTGTGATGTTTAAGTATGTAAAAATGTTCGATTAAGCGCTTAAATGTGATTAAACTGTTAAGAAAATCGAATTTGTGTGATCTTGTGCTTCTGGAATATTTATGAGATCACCTGGTTATGAACGTTTTCGTATGAATAGAATATCATTGCGTGCTATATATGGAAAATATATTACGCTGAGTGATATGTGAACTGTCTGCGAGAATAAGTTATTTTAGGAAAGAATATGACTGTGATCACCCGGATATGAATGTGTGCTATATATGGAAAAGATATTCTGATTGAGCTGAAAACGTGGTTGAGTTATTTTAGGAAAGAACATCGATGTGATCACCTGGATATGAATGACTATGCTGTATATATGGAAAGGATATTCTGATTAAGTGCCTACATGTGATTGATCTATTTTAGGAAAGACTATCAATGATATATCCGTTTGAGTGCTATCTTATTTGACTCTTAAATCAGTGAATCATGATCTATCTTTCCTTACGATACTTAGGATTTATATTTTGGAAAGTGATTAATTGATTGGGCTTATATTTGGTAAGATGCCGATTGAGTCTATTTATGGAATGTGCTGAAATCGGATGAGATCACCATACATGGAAAGTATGCTTTGCATTATACTCAGTAAATCAAATCTTTCTTTGTGCGAATTGGCTATCATATTTTGGGAAATAAATCAGTTGATTGACCTTACCATTGATAGTATGCTGAGTGGAATTATATATGGAATATGATGACAGGCTGATGAGATTACCGTGGAATGAAAATAAAACTGTGGTATTTATGGTAAGAATTCATGTTGCCCGTTGAGCGTAATTGGTTTATTCTTGGCATGATTTATTGAGTTAATGCACATGATAATTGAGATGTCTCTTGCATATTTTCGTGCTCTTTCCTTGTGAAGTGTAGAAGCGATTATTGGGACTATATAGAAGAAAACACTTCACGTTAATGGGTACACAACGAACACACAACCAAACGAATCCCTCAGAATTTGGAGCTGAAATTTGCGATTCATTCGTAGTTTGTGTTGAGCTTTCATTTACGATTTCTGTACCCTTTGAGCGATCTTTAGTAACACCCAACCCTAAATCCTTGTCTTCGGACGTGTTGTGTCTTCGGACGTGTTGAACGCACAAAGAAGCACGGTTGGAGTCTTTCGCACGTGGAGGGACGAATTTGGTGGATTCGGTGGCCCTTCGGTAGCAAGCTGCATCCAGTCGGGGAATTGGTTTCCTGGGTTAACGACGTGGATCGAAACTTGGCGTGCAACAGCCTAGGTGGAGGTCTAGTTCCAAAGTGCTTCGGTTGTGTAAGGGTCAATCATTTTATAACCAAAACCTGTAATACCTAGTGATTGATTGGAACTCTTGGGGGATCACACCCCAAGGACACGATTAAACCCCAGTTGGGGATATAACCTGTATAAAAATCTCGTCTCACTTTACTTTCTGCTATTTGCTTTTTGCGAGACAAACCCAGAACGCGTAAATAACTCGGTGATATCGCTGAAACGATTTATGAAAATAACTTGATATTTTGAAAGAGGGTTAGGGAGATAACGTTGATACTCGTACTGTTTTCTGGGAAATAACATACTCTACTAATATCTTCTTAAAGAAAAGTAATTTTTAAAGAAGAACAAGCCAAATTTTTTTATAGCCTAATTCACCCCCCTCTTAGGCATATTTTATACTTCCGCAGCAACCTCGTGCTCGATGTGGACCATCCCGTTCTCAGGCTGGCACTAGTACAGTACTGACTTTTGGCGACCGTTGTTATTAAGTATGGGCGACTGTTGCTCGGGGTCGCCGACGACACCGACGCACATACCCATGGCCATGGGCGTCTGTTGTTAAGAGTCGCCAATAATTGTGGTATTGGCGACTGTTGTCCGTAACAGTCGCCAATAATCGAGGTATTGGCGACTGTTTCTCCTTATAACAGTCGCCCATAAGCATAAAAACTAAAAAAAAATTAAATAAACGAGGTATGGGCGACTGTTGGTCTCACAATAGTCGCCCATTGCGGTATTGGCGACTGTTGAGCGCATAACAGTCGCCGATTGTCGACAGAATTGGCGACCCTTGTTTGGAACAGTCGCCAATTGGTAATTTAGTTTTTTAAATATACTATTTGTTTTCTAATACCCAAAACCACAGCCCGACAATCCCAAAATAAATAAGGCTCAATGATATACGACACACACAAGAAAGTTCAACGCAATGAAATCATAAACATGTCAATAACATAATCACAAAACAACCTAAGTCTCAAGTGAGCAATTACATAACAATGTTCAAAGTCTTCACCTAAAACGATGTGCTTTGTTGCAGACATACTTCAATGAAGTGTTTCGCCCACAACTCTCGACCAGGTTGTTTCGGACCAGATATTAGACACGAAAGCATGATATGCTTTCTTTTCATCGAAAGCCAGGGAGGGAGGTTGTATATACAAAGCAGCACCGGCCAAGTGCTGTGACGGCTGCTCAAATCCCCGAACGGGTTTATCCCATCGGTACAAAGCCCGAGTCTTAAATTCCGTGCATCATTTCCAAATGTCGGAAACAACGAATCAATGTTCCTCCATTGAGGAGAATCTGCTGGATGTCTCAATTTCCATCCTTTTTCCTTTCTTCATCATGCCATCTAAGCATTTTAGCATCATTGGCGTTGGAGAACATTCGCTTAAATCTAGGTATTATCGGCACACACCATAGAACCTTAGCAGGAGCCCCACCGACTTCATCCTTTCGTTTGTAACGCCAAGTGTCACATGTCGGACATTTATCAGCCGATTCATACTCGCCTCTATATAGCACACAGTCGTTGGGACACGCATGTATTTTTTTGTACTGTAAGTTCAAAGGGCACAACAGCTTCTTTGCATCGTAAGTTGACACCGGAAGTTCATTCCCATCAGGAAGCATATCGGCAAGTGTTTCTAAGAGTGTTGAGAAACATTTATCCGAAATCCCAAATTTAGCCTTAATGTTCAACAATTTGAACACAGCAGACAATTTTGTATATTTAGAACATCCGTTGTACAAGGGGATATTGTTGTCCCTAAGCAGACGGTCAAATATGGGAGGACGTTCATCGAAATCCACTTGAACATCACGGAGCATGTCCTCAATACGATCATTATCAGATGAATAACTATCAGCTAAAACATCTACATCTGCCTCGTCTTGCACTCTTGTACTAGATCCTTCATCCACCCGACCAGCTCCAGACTCACCGTGCCATATCCAATTTGTATAACCAGGTTTAAAACCCGAGACTATCAGATGATCCCTAACAATCTCACTATTCCACCACTTTGTGTTAATACAATTACGACAAGGACATGAAACCTTGGATTGCCTCTTTTTTCTACGATTTTGCTCTGCACAATTCATAAACTCTTCTACACCATTCAAATATTCGGCCGTTGTTCGCTTACTAGACATCCAAACCCGATCCATCTCAACCACCTAAGTTAGATAACAAATAAATTTATATCGTAAAGCGATAGTGAACGTTTAAGAACGGTCCCAGGGGACCATTCAAGGTTTTCCTCTAATGAGCAAACCTTGAACATATCTAAGCTTAACGAAATAATAAATTCACAAATCATAGGCAATTTCAAACAAATACGAAGCACAAAAATACCTATCCAAGCACAAAAATCTAGGGTACCCGGCAATCGAACCCATCGGGTCGGGTTTCAATTTCTTTCCCTTTTTAACAATTATGATTTTCTAACATAGTATGGGACATTAATCGAACATTAAATCACAATATGAAACCGAAATCGAAAACATACCTAAATTCCCCAAATTAAATAAATTAGGGTTACAAAAAAATATACTACCTGTTAAATTGGGCCTGCGGCTGCGGTTGAGAGGGGCGGGGCGGCGACTTGGGGCGGCGAGGTCTCCTGGCGAGGTGCGGCGGCGAGGTGGGGCGGCGAGTTTTGTGGCGCGACAGCTACTGGTGGGCGCGAGTGGTGGGTGCGGCGCGGCTACGAGGCGGCTGGTGAGGGGCGGCGGCGACAACGAGCGGTGAGGGCACGACGAACGTGGGCGGGGACGGCGAGGGCACGACGAACGTGGGCTGGGCTGCGCGTGGTGGCGCGGGCCAAGCAGGAACGGGCGAGGCAGCGACGGGCGGGGCTGCGACGGGCGGAGCTGCGACGGGCTGGGCTGGTCAGGCGAGGCACGACGGCGATGAGTTCGATGGTGTGTGATGGGGCTGTGATTTCGATGGGGCAGTGATGAGTCTGTTCGTGGGTTTTAATTTTAACAGTATCGGCGACTGTTGTAGAACGTAACAGTCGCCAATAACGGGCATGGGCGACTGTTAAGAAAGAAACAGTCGCCATAAGTTAAAAAAAAAAAAAAAGAAAATCAACGAAAAATATTCAAAAAAATTAAATAAATGGACATGGGCGACTTTTAGAAAATAAACAGTCGCCAATTGCGAATTATGGGCGACTGTTGTTGCAGTAACAGTCGCCAAATACTGAAATAAAAAAAAATCAAAAAAAGTAGGACAGAATTGGCGACTGTTACGTAACAACAGTCGCCCAAAGTTAAATTTCTGACTATAGGCGTCTGTTGTTCACAACAGACGCCCATAGTGGCGTAGCCTATTCTATCTTCTGTACTAGTGTGGCGAGATATTCTACCCGACCTGCGCAACTCAGGTTGCATCTCAGACTACACTATGGTGTCATCCGACAATGGAGTCTGTAAAAGCGCTTCTGACGACGCTCCAAGAGTTACTTCGCGACCCACTCCACCTTCTCGAACGAACTCTTCTTCGAGAAAGTGAGCCCGAAGAGCTACAACGATTCTATGATCATCGTGGAAGTAAAACTGGTATCCCATGGAATCCTCAGGATACCAGACAAAATGTCCTTTCACAGCCTTCGATTCCAGTTTCTCTGTCTTAAGCTTTTTCACGAATGCGGGGCAACTGTAATACCAGTAAAATTTAATTACGGGATTATGATTTAATTAATAGAGAATTAGAAATTTTGCGGGATTAATTAAATAGAGAATCTAGGAATTTGGGTGAAGACTTTGTTTATTTATAACACATAATTACTTTAAACGTGACGAATGATACAATGCTTTCATGTTTTCATGCTTTAAAGTGAATTATGTTTGATATGATTCCATGTTACCTGATTTATAATTTCCCCTATGTGTTATATGAATTATGACTTACATAATGAATTTAGAACTTAGAAAATTTTAGAGGTCTTACATGTATAGAGGAAGCTTTGGCGAAGAATCAATTAAAGTAAATTAGTATAAGATGGTATGAAATTGTTTCAATTGATTTTGGACTAAATCAAATTAAAGGTAGGAATCGACTGATTCTACGTTTACAGATAGCAGAATCGATCGGTTGTGAGGGTGGAAACATAAATGATTGTATAGAAAGTATAATCGATCGATTCAATATATAGATATACCTGAGTATACCTAACAATCACCGATGAATGAAGTTTAAGAAGAGAAATCGATCGATTGATGAACATGGAACGAGAAATCGATCGAATCTTTTATCTGTTAGTAATGAAATTGTCGAGCAATCAAATTAGGAGAATCGGGCGATTGATGTATGTGGTGTAGAGAGGAATCGATCAGATTATTGTTGTGTGCTATGATTGAATATATTTAAATTAAATCGATCAATTCACAAGGCTTAGAAATAGTTCGATCAATTTATGTACGTTGAAAAGAGCTTCAATCGATACATAATATATTGAATTTAGACCAATCATTACTCATGTAGAGTTGAATAAATAAAAGCCACGTAGGGGTTTCTTAACGTGTGAGGTAAAGATACTAGCTTACTCACCTACTTGTCAACTCAATCACCAATTTCCAAGCTCCCATGTTCTAATAGATTGAGTAATTCATAGAAAAAGTACGATCATAAGATAAAGACCATTAAAAACTTCAAAGGAGAAATTCAAGACTCTTTCGTAAGCTTGGAAGAAGGTACTTTCTCACCTTAATTTTATGCTTTAATTATAGTCTTAACGTGTTCTGAGGATTATTAAACACAAGAAAGGTTAGTTGTTTAGGTATTTATATGAAGGCTAAGTTCCAAGGTATTGAAATATTAAGACTCTTAGGGTATTTATAGTGTTCTTGATGAAAACCCCAATTGTGGAGCTTCAATTCATGTTAACATTATGGTTGCTTAGATTTGTGTAGGCTCACGTTTGAAAGTTAATAAACTTGAATTTACTTTCTAATAGGAAGAACAAGAGAGTAGATAAAATACTAAGGGTCTGAACGTTGAAATACTTAGTGAAAATAGATTCGGACATTTAACTTGGTATTAATTCTTATTACTGGATATGTTCTTCGGTAGAATCTCGAGATGTAAGTCAAAGTCATATCAAGATTGTTCTCAAAGATAATATCGAAACCCTTATGTATTATTTAATATCGAATTTCAGATCAAAATCTTATATATATATATATATATATATATATATTAATATATATATATATATATATATATATATCATGTTGAAATTATATAGCCAACTCGAGATTTATATCGAGATGTTAGAATTGATATGTCAAAATGTTTGAGAGTGTAAAGTCGAGATCCTTGCCGAGATTTAAATCTAGTATTGATTTTGAAAGTATATTGAATAAAGAGACTCGACATAACATATATCTCGACATCTTTAGATATACAATGTCGAGATCAAATTCACACAAGCTCGAGATCCATCTTTGAATTCTATTTCGAAATCCCACAATCATGCTCAAAACCATGTCGAGATTCTTATGAATCTCGAAATGTTATTTTTTTTTAATTTAAGACAAGTTCGAAACTCTAGGATTTCGAAATTTATAGAAGTCGACATTAGGGTTTTTCAAATTAAGCCAATTTCATGAAATTATAACTAGACTAACAAGCCCTAATTTTATATGTTTCTATAATTAGGGTTCGAAGGTTAGCGCATTGGGTCCTACATGTGTTATATGCTTCTATGAATTTATGTGATCCTACATGAATTATTTACATTATATGATTTTATGTGAGTCCTTACGTAATTTAATTACGTTATACGATGGCATGACACGCATACTCATGGCATGAGCATGTGCACGCACGACTAGTAAGAGAGTCAGAAAGACAGCGTGCATGAGTATAAAGATCGCTTAAAAGCGATATGTATATTTGCCGATATGGGCATTTGGGTCGACGCAATGATGAGTCACGGCTCTTTATGCTACCTAAATATATTACGGCAGGCCGACTGTCTGATTCACGAGAGGCAGGTAATACCTAAATATATTACGGCGACTCACGAGGCCGACTGCCTGATTCACGAGAGGCAGGTAAATATCTAATTATATTACGGCGATTCATGAGGCCGACTGCCTGATTCACGAGAGGCAGGTAATACCTAAATATACTACGGCGATTCACGAGGCCGACTGCCTGATTCATGAGAGGCAGGTAAATACCCCGTAGCGGGAGATGCAACCTGGAGGATGCGACTCGAGGGAATGAGCGGCACCGAGGGAACCTCGAGTGTTGGCGACCTCGTAGTAAGCTACCAGTGAGAAGCGCCCGCATGTCAAACCGCATTGGGATGGAAAGGCGCCTTAGGGTTAAAGAAAATTTGTGTACCCGGGTTAGCCTCTCAACGGGAACGCATTGGGATTGAAAGGCACTAGTAGCCTCTCAGAGTGGGCCGCATTGGGATTGAAAGGCACCATAGGGTTTAGCACAGATTGAGTACTCGGGTTTAGCCTCCCAGTGTGTGTACTGTCACTCGTTTATACTCTTAGGGTTTGAGCTCTATATGGTGCATACTAAGATTGAAAGCCGATGGGCCCAAATATGTTATGAATAGAATGAGAAGGATGTGAGAAGTCAATAGCATTGACGCGAATGCCTTCGCTATTTAGGTCACGTGCATTGCATGCATGGTTTTCACTTACTGAGCTTTATAAGCTCATTCCACGTTTTCATGTGTTGTAGGACCCCGCGATCACGGTACGTGATCATTGATGTGGACCGCGTAAAACGACCTCTTAAAAACGGCGATTAAAACGGTTGTTCTTCCTTTGCAATCTCCCAGGCGCGAATCCCTTACTCTCCGTCGACTACCACCGTCGAGCCTAACACTCAAAAACACGTCAGAAGGGGGCCGGGGTTGGTGCCGGCGTATCCCCTCCGATGCTTAAGTCAGAAAACGGGTGAAAATAGGTATTTTAGCTCGTGAGTCAGTTTTGGTCTTTCGAAAGCGTACCTGGAAAATGGATTAACGGTTACTATTTATCCTAACCTCACTTCATCTTGCTTTGACCTAGTCTTTCACCCTGGCCCGTGTTTCGCGCGGACCTCACGTAGAGAACGTGGCTTTCCCCACGATCCCACGTTCTCATCTCCTCCTCTTCCTTCCAGTTTCTTTCACGACCTCGTCTCCATCAAGCGGCATCATCCACTCGGGCTGTTCCTCCTGCTCGGGCTCTTGACTTACTCACGAGGTCTCGCCAACCCGATCTGGTCTCAGTTCCTCGGCCCTTCCCTTCTCGGGCAACTCATCTTCGAGCGCTTTCTTCTTCCTGATCTTCTCGGGCACTTCGTCCCGATCCGACTTCCTTTTCCTTCTTCTTAGTCCTCCTTCGGACTCGACTGCCTCGAGCAGGCTGTTTTCCATCTCGAGCCGCTCGCCACTCACTCGAGGTGTCTCTTCGCACCTTAATACTCGCGGGTTATTTATCGTTAACGCTATTTTACCGTTAGCTAGAAATCCCGAGGGTAACAATAGTCCCCCCTAAAATAGTCCAATAAGAGTGTAACGAGTATTTGGACGTCAGCTATCGGTAAAATAATTGGTCACGGAGCCTTCCGACCCCTCTCGATGAACCTTATCGGGTGTCTTAGTACTCGGGCATCCTACCACCCTTCCTCTTTTAACCTTACCTCCTCAAGCCACGTCACGATTCCCTTTGGGCGGGAAACTTGCCGCCCATCATATCACGATCAGATCACTTTCTCCACGTGGCTCTCATCCAACGGCTTGACGTCGCTTCTTTCTTTTTCTTATTTTCCGTGCCCTTTCCCCTTCCCTTAGGGTTTTCGATCTTCGCCTCCTCCATTTTCCCATATCTTCTCTCTCAAAACCGTCGGCGCGTCAGTTTCTTCCTCAAATCGACATTTCCTTCCGTGCGATTCGTCTTCTCTGCCATCACCACCGGTAAGTTACTCCTCTCTCTTTTTCTCTCTCGTTGATTTCGTTTGTCTCTGCCTTGATTTTCGCCTGTGAGTCACATGATCGTAGCCATAGGTGCTGTTTCCAGTTTTACTCCGTCCCCCTTTCTTTTCCCTTTCATGTATCTCTGTATTTACCCCATTAGCTATTTTAGGATTTCATCCCTTTTCGTCATGAGCAGCCCCGCGACTTCGTCTTCCTCAGTCCATTCGATTTCATTTTTGACCCTAAGCTACCCAGAATCCCCGTCTTCTTCTTCATCACTTTTCGCTTCATTTCTCAATGCCATGGAGGTCCTGAGTAAATTCCCTGACCTCGATATTTTTCGCCCCCATCAGATTGTAGGGTACCCTAGCGAGAAAGTCTTTCTCCGAGCTTTAGCCGACCAGACCTCACAAATGGAAGAATTTCGTGAGGAGATCAAGCTCCCCTGGGATGAAGTAAACATTTCTTCTCTTCGCGCATCTCACATCCCTCTGATTTTCGATAGGGCCGGGCTGAGTCCTGAATTCGAAGTCAGGATTCCTGGGCCTCGGGACGTGGTCGGCGGCCCTCCGAAGGATTTCATACCTTCTTTTTGGATCAGCTGGACATGGGCGTCCGCTTTCCTCTTGCCCCTTTCATAGCCGAACTTTGCAACCATTACCAAATATCCCCGAGTCAATTGACACCCAATTCTTACAGTCTTCTCCTTTCTATGGCGATTCTTATCGAATATTTCCACCTCCCCTTTTCTCTCTCCCTTCTTCTCTCCTTCCTGAAAATAAATCAGAAGGAAACCGGCAAATTCTTCTTCTCTTCCACCGCTCCGACAGAATTTCTTCTCGGGAATCCTTCCTCTCACGAGGGATGGATGAAGAAATTCTTTTACGTCCGTTCTCCCGAAGGAAGTCCCGAGAACGACACCACCGATAAATGGCCCAAAGCCATATCTATATCCACTCCTCTTCCTCTTGCTCCCGATGCAGTGGTTGAGAGGTTCATGGAAGTCCTCGGGTGTCGAAGCTTCAGCGCTCCTGAGATTGTAAAGGATGATTTACTCTGCCATTTTCGTTATTGTTCCAAAGGGCTAACAGTAGATAATTTAGGTATATCCTATCAGCTTTCTACTTCTCTTCCTCATCTTTATCTCTAACTTGATCTCTTCCCGATAGATTCACGCATGGACCTCGCCGACCTGCTATAAATACAAGAGCAGATGAAGAAGGGAGGTTCCTCTAAGGCTCCTCCTTCTGCCTCCGTTAATCGGGCTCTCAACAAAGGCAAGGGTAAAGCCCCAGCCACCTCCTCGGGATCCCCCAAACCGGCTGCGAAAAGGAAGGCATCTGCCGCCCCGAGCAGCTCTGTGGCGAAGAAAACTAAATCTGGTGCCCGGGCCAAGCACGGGCGCCGTCGAGGGCCCTCCTTCCCCCACGGACCCCGTCGAGCAACCCGACTACTTCCATCGCCCTCGCGGGGCTCACTGTGTGGAATTTCTTTGGGGTTTCCGGAACGAGGCCAACCAATCTCACCTCTCGAATATGAACCCCCGGGAGTTCTTCCCTCTCTTTGCTCAACATATGGGTTAGGTATCAACTTTCTTCCTATTCTTTATTCTTCCGCCTGCATCACATTCCTTCAATCCTAATTACTCCCCCTTTGCCTACCAGAGTTTTGCTTGTGGCGCCGAGGCCTTGGAGAGGATGATTTTCATGCACGAAGACTGCATCGCTCTTACCAACTCTGAGAAGAAATTGAAGGAGGAACTGGCTAAGGTCAAGGAGGAGGCCAAACTGAGGGAAGACGAGCTGAAAAAGCAGGTGAAAATTGCTCGTGTCGAGTCGGAAAAGGCGGTGAAAGCCCTTTCTAAGGAGACAGGGGCTCGGGAGGAGGCGGAGAGAAATTTTCGCGATCTAGAGGAGAGCGTCGAATGGGATTATCTACCTCGGGAGGCTTATGGGAGGTAGGTCGTCACGTACTTCAAGTACGGTTTCTGGGGATGCCTCCATCAAATTCGTAAGGTCTGGGCGTGCCCCAAGTGGATGTTCGACTTTCTAGACGCCGATCAAGCTCTCGCCGAGTGTCCTCCCGAGGGGTATAAACCTGAGTCGATAGCTCAGGGGGGTTCCGTTACAAGGACAACTAATGAAATCAAGCACAATTACAAATAGTATTCTACAATCTCCCCATTTGTGCTTGATTGCGTCTCCGTGTCGTTTGTCCTTGTCGGGCGTAATATGATCTTCGCAAGCCCAGCGAATGCTCGTAGTTCCTCAGAGTGATCCTAAGCTCCAGTCGCTCCTCGATATCTTCAAGCAATTCCATTAGGAGCCGCTGTTCTCTCACGAACCTGTGGATCCTCAGCATAGTGTCTCTGTTGATTTCTTCCAACCTCTGCTCGATGTTTTTCCTGACGACCTTGAGCGTCCCATCGCAAAACTTATGAATCTCAGTCTTCAGCATCAACCTATTCTTTTTTGCTATTGGATTGTGGTAGGTGATGCCTAGGACTGAGCTGATGTGCACGTATTGTTGGGAAGCCCTTCGATCTCAGGTCCTTTGTTGAGTGGAGCGGTCATGTTGACCTTCTTCATATTGTTCTCCAGAGCCATCTGAAGGTCGTGTGCGGCATAGTACTTGACCTGGCGCAACATGAACCGGTAGAGCCCTTCGAGGCCTTCTGTCTTGATGAAGCCCTGAGGACCTTTGTACTTCTCCTTGTATAGCTGATAAAGACGGTACACTTCATCGGCGGGGAGGTACGGCAGGTCGCTCTCGCTCAGTTCCTCTCGGGTCCCGTTCACTTGAGCGATGATGTAGTGAGGTGTTGGAAGTCCTCCTTTGTCATAGTAGACGCTGAGTAGTTGGCTTATTGGGGAGAGACTCTTATAATGGCTCTTGGCTTGTGTCTTAGTCATCCCCAGCCTAACATCAGGTCCTAGTTTGGTCAGCATCCAGAGGTAGGTCATCCTCTTCTGCTGATCCCAATGAGAGATCCCTCTGAGCTCGAACTCGTTCGGCTTCTTCACTCTGTCTGGAGACCTCCAAATATTCTCACGAACTTCTTCGAGTAAGGGAATTTCAATTTGAATGTTTTCCCATTGCGTGTCGATCCGGACGGTCCCTGGCGTTAGCCTTGGAGAGGGAACCGCCTGTTGAGCTATTAACTCTGGTAGCCTTGGGATAACTCGCTCGTAGTCTTCACCTTCCTGAAGCTCGTCGTCTTCTATGATTACGAGATCTATGGACGCTTGTTGTAGAAAGCGCCAAACGTCGTGAAGCCGTTGTCTTTGATGCTCCTCGGGCATGGAATGGGTCATCCACTAGCCTTCGAAGATGTACTTGTCTAGGGCCTCGTGTGGATTGACGTCATGTCGAGAGTGTCCCGGTTGGTCTGGAGCGACAGAGTGGCTTGGGTAGCTGCTAGAGCTACAAGCATCGCAGCGCTTGCTTCTTCTTCCGGAAGCAAGGGGCTTGGGTAGATCAGTGGTGTGGGCGGAGGCGTCCTGAGGTGAAAGGTTGGTGGGTCGATGTGGGCGATGCGGTGCGTGGTGTGGGTAGTTTGGGCTTGGTGGGTGGTTTGTGTTTGGGCTCGGTGGGTTTGTGTTTGGGTTGTTTGGGTTTGTGTTTGGGTTGTTTGGGTTTCACCAGCTCCAGCGCTTGTCTGCGTGGCGCCCGAGCCTTGTCCTTGGCCACTTGTAGATGTCCTCGGCCTCTTCTCCCCCTCATGTGGGTCCTGATCGTCAGGATCGTCATGTCTGCGCCGTGAGTGGCAGCTTTGGCCGCGGCAGGTGTCGGTCGGTGGCTCACGATGATCCACCAATCGCCGAGAGAGGGATTCTTCTTGAGGCGATCGGATGGTCAGGCCTATCAAACGGGCGAGGAGTATGTCGTGGAGCTCGGTAATTGGGATTGTGTATAGGTTGATGAGGATGGAGGAAGTGGCTAGAGGGTCGGTGGGTGTGGGTTATGGAGGTGTGGGGTTGGTTCGTGACGACGGGCCTTCAGAGGCAGGTGCTTTCCCGGTATCTCTTCGGGATGCCTCGAGTGCTTGGAGTACTCTCTCTGTGATCTTTTCTTCCATTGACTAGACAGCGGCAGAGAGAGCGGCCTGGAACGGTTCGTTCGTCACGAAGGGTGCGGACGCCTCCATGGATGGACCAGGACGACTGACGTCGCCTGTTATTAACCCTTGAGTAGACACCGACTCTTGGGGTTGGCTCACAGTCTGTTGAGGTTGTGACTGTATGAGACTTCCACCCAATCCTCGAGTCGAATCCGAAGGATTCGCCTCTATGGGTGTTGAGGCAGACTCTGGTTGTGCCTGCGAACCAGACACTATGTAAGTTGGTTGCGGCTCAAGATTGAGCGATGAAGTGCCAGCAACACTTGTCGTTGTGGGAAGCGGAGTATCTGGTGCGACGGTGACGGCCGGAAAGAGAGACTCCAGTTGAATGCTCAGTCTTTTGGGAGTCCTCCTGATCAGACTGATTTCCTCGTCAGACTCTGTGTCAGACGGGGTGGCCGTGTGAGGAGTGAGGTCACGATAGACGTCCTCCAGTGCCTGATCCGTCACCGGTGGAAGAGAGCTTTGCCCCATTTCCGTTTCGGGCTGTGCCTCTTGTTGAAGAACTTCCTCAAAAGTATCTTCGAGCACGCCTACATGATACGTGCACTTCCACTTGCAATTCGATTGTAGGAGCCTCGAGTTCCATCTCTGTAGCCACGACGTCTATCAAAGTATCTTCGACGTCGGGCATTGGCTCTTCGACCAAAAGAGACTCCTGTTGAAGCTCCTGAGCGACAACATCGATCATCGTGTCGTCGGGGCTTGGTTAGTGTTGTTGCGGTTGGGGAGGGCTCACATGTACATCTGCCGGGGGCCCTCTAATCATCTGCTCCGTTAAGTTGTGAGGCGACCCTACTTTTCTAATTAGAATTATTGACGGATTTCCGCAACGTAAGCCGCGGAAGGCCCGTCTAATTAAAACTTTTTCCTAAAAGATATTATAATACAACAAAATATTATTTTACATAATAGTATTTGTACAATGGGTCGAAGCCCCAAAATGTCAAAAGATTAAAAACCCTATCGCCGCTCCACAAGTCTTCATCCATGTACCGCCCCGCCCTCAAAAGTCCGTGGAGCACCGCCACCAGCCGCCTCAGTCTTGACGCGTGTCAGCGTCAGACTCGGTACCTACAACACGTAAACACTGAGCAAATTGCCCAGTAGGTGAATAAAATGCAATGCAGCGTGCACTCATTCCCAATTCCCAGTTCTCACAACATGATATAATGCACGCTCGTCCTCACATTTCTATCGTATCTCAATATCAGGGCCCTAGGCTGGACTCGGCACCTCGCGCGCAATAAAATAAAATATATCGTCTGGTCGCTAACGACAGACTAGCGGTGCCCACGCCGATAGTGCGCTGATCGATCACGTCAACGTCCTCCTATCAGGTCGCCCCTTCCGCTACACAACTCGTCCGACGGTTTGCAGCTCGGGTCGCTCACGCCCGAGTAGACAGATCGCTCACGTCTGTCTCCCGTCAGGTGCCCAGCGAGTCCAACCTCAACTCCGCTACGAGTCTGACTGCCAAAATCGGCACGCACTACCCCGCTCAATCGACACCTTAAGTCTTAAGGTGTCACCACTAATGTGGTCATTATCCCTCACCATGTCGTGCGATGTCATGCATATACGTGATACACATGAAACGAGATGTCACATAAAACATACGTAAAACACGTAAATCACATAAGTCACTTAAATCACAGAGTCTCATGGAAATACATAAATTCACATTTGTGTTTACGTATTGTAGATGGATAATCCACCTACCTGTCCTCCTGCTAGCGTCAAATAAAAAGTCCGATGTAGTCCCTATATATCGATCCTCTGAATATAATAAATATTCTCATATTAATAGATTTACTAAGTCACATAAATATCGAAAATGCTAAAATTTATCAAAACCCTAAAATTATCAAAATCCTAAAATCGCGAAAACCCTAAATGGTGAAAACCCTAATTTGTTGAGAGCTACTTAGTGCCGAAAATTTTGTTGGGGTTAAATGTCGAGATTGGTTAGAAGTATTAAATGTCGAAATGGCATGGAGAAATGTCGAGACTTGGCTAGTTAAAATAACATGGAAAATGTCGAATTGAGGTAGAAGATGTCGAGACCTAATTAAATGTCGATACTTAACTTTTGTCGAATTAACTTATGCATGGCAAATGTCGAATTGATAGTAGATGTCGAGACCTAGTTAAATGTCGATACTTTGTAAATGTCGAAGTGTTTGTATCAGTTTTAAATATCGAAATGAGACTGAGGATGTCGAGATTTATACTAATGTCGAGATCATTCTTATCACTTGTCGACATCTTATAGCTATCAAGACCTTATCGAAATCTTACCAATATAAATGTCGAGGTTATTATATCGACATTCTATAAATGTCGAACCCCTCTAAAACAACTATACATGTCGAGATTATATGACATAGAAATATCGATATCATTGTATGTGTCGACATCTTACAAATGTCGAAATCAATAACTTTGAAATTGTATAATTCGAATTCTATCTATGAAAGAATCATTTGATCTCGAGATTTAATTATCACACATTTCGACATTTGCATCAAACAGCTCGAAACCTAACTATGGTAGGATACCATATCGAGATCTTCCAAGATCGTGCTTTTCCTAAAAACCCTAAAACAGTTTTAGCACCTAAATCTCTTGAAAGCTTCGATCAAAAAGTTATCCTTTCTAAGAACAGTTTAAATTCCATAAGAACTTTAAACATATTTAAAGTACGAAAATTCTAACTTATATAAAACCTAATCTCACATACTTATTTACACTGGACATACTTAGGGTATGTTACTTACGAGTTAAACCTATAAAAATTATAGTAAAAATTATACCTTTTCTCGAAGTTAAATTCGTTCTTTGATAGCTGATCTTCCTTCTTCTTCTTCTCACTTGGGGTTTCGATAGTTCTTTACTAATAAGATATAATGTGTAATTTCTATTCTTATCGTTACTAGACTTTACGTATACAACTATCTAAATGACATCGACACTTTACTGATCTTTATCTAAGTTCATGAAATAGTATTATTTTATTGATTCTTAAATCCTCCTTTGCAGCTAAGGAATCGATGCTACACCCAATTAATTCTAATGTTTAATAACATCTCTTATAATATTAATTTACTTCTATTTCTCTCAATCGATGTTGAGATTTTGGAATTTTTATTTCTATACTTCAAATATAACCCACTACTACTTATTGTAATGTTATTATTAATATTTGCTAATCCTATAGCTAGGTTTCAGAAAATAATTTGAACCCGATATAATTAATAGTTTTGTTCCGAACTTTAATTTTCGCATCAATATTCCTAATTCATAAATTTTCATAATTATATTACATCCAAATCCCGTATTAAATTTCACGGGTATTACAAGTTGTGTTCCCGGCAGAATCTCTGATACTCAGCTCCCGCGGGTCGGCGAGCCTGAGTAAGTTGAGTGGAATCGGCATCGACGGTTGGTCCAGGTCCGTGAGCCGTGGGTTATGGAACAACTTAAGCCTGTGCGGCTGGTAGTTTCCACCAGGAGGCAGCCGAGGGATGTTCTCTGCATGAAACTCCATGAACTCCCTGATGATTACACTGAACCATCGAGCATAGGGCACATTCTTCGACCTTCGATTCTCCTTTAGCCGAATCTGGTCCGCGAGGTAGTTCCAAATTAGCTGTGAGTAGTCATAATTTCTTAAGAAGGCGATCCCGTGGAAGATCTTTAAAATATTGCTGTTGCCCTTATCGAATCCTGCGTGCTTGGGTGACAGACACTTATTCACTATTCCGAATAGTGTCTTCCACGGGTGTGGGATTCCGCTGCTCTGGACCTGGGCCAATCTTGTGCGCGGCGGTTGGTATCCCATGTGTAGAATGTCCTGAATCATCTCTGCGTCCGTCGGGAGCGGGTCGTAGTTATCGTTGTGAGGCAAGTCCAGTATAATGCCGAACTGGCTCTTGCTCATGTGAATATGCCGCGTCCCGATTCGGGTCATGAAGGAGAATGTCCCATCTGCTACGGCTCCTTGTATGCATCCCCAGAACTGCTGGAGATAGACCATCGGCACCGATGCGGTGACAGTTAACGCATGCCAGATGGGGTGGCCTCTGAGTATGGATACGATGATCTCGTCCGGGCACCGAAATGTGTCCAGATCGAGCTGAAAGTTCGTATCCTGAACCTTCAAGTACAGATTGTGATCGTATATGTGGTTGTATCTTGGATAGCGATCCATCTGAATAAATAAGATACATAAAAGTTTATTAGTTCAATTTTATTTTCAGTCGAAGTATGAATAAATTTCATCAAACTATAGTAATATCGCAAGTAATAGCATGTTCGATGAATTTTGAATTGAAATCATATCGAATGCATAGTATATGCTCAATTTTGAAAAATCGTAATGGCATGAATGTAATTTCGAATGAAGTATGAATCGCGTGAAAAATAGTTCATGCCGAGAAACGAACACTGTTCATGCCGAGAAAATTTTCGCTCGATAAAATTGATTTTGAAAATGATTTCCCATGCGTTGATTTCAATTGTAATGACTCAGTTCGATTTTTCGATCGAGAAAATTTTATTCACAAAGGTACGCTACAGAGTAAAAGACTTAGTAAAATTTTCTAAGTATTGAAGTTGAAATTGATACTGTAGTCGACCTATTTTACGATCGAGAAAAATTCCGTGTAAATTTACGATCGAGAAATTATTTCTCAGGTAAATTTACTATCGAGAAATTTTCCTCGATTGAATAAAATTTCGATTTGAAATTTGTCGAGCGGAATGTGATTTTCGATTGTAAGTAAAATAATTGTTGCGATATAACTTTATCGAGAAATTAGTCAACGAAAGACTAAGTCAATCGTCGAGAAATTTTCAACCAATTAGATCTCAGGCGGCGAATTTTGCGATCGAAAAATTAAGTGTTGAAAAATTAATTTCTCGCTGCTAAATTTTTTGCGATCAAATTGAAATTGAATCGAAAATTTCTATTTTGCGATAGTAAGTTTTACGCTCGATAAAATTAGCATCTATCTAATCAGTGCGTAAGTTTTTCGCTCATAAAACTCCTAATTAGATTTCTCGATGTAAGTAAATTTTTCGGTCAAAATCTTCTATCGTGGCGACTAAATCATAATTTTACCCATCGAAAAACTAATTCTTCACAAACAGTATCTCAATTAAATCGGAATTCAATTAAGACTGTTTGCGATCGACAAAGTTCTTCGATGGCTTTAAAAACTCAAATACCCAGTTTCATCAAAACTCAGATTACAGTCGAAGATGCAGATCCATTCTATCAGATTCATAGAGAATATCGAAACTATCTTAAGTGCAGGCATTAAACTCAGATAAAGTTCAAAATCAAGCCTAAAACACTATGAAACAGTATGCGATTTTCTCAGTTTTTAAGAACAGTCGAGAAACTAACATAAATCATGCGAAAAACTACAAAATGCAGATGCTAACGAAGTTAAATCACACGCAAATGGTAAAAGATTCTCATTTCTACCTTAAACAGACAATTTCGTGTTGAAGATCGAAAGATTTTTGAGAAATTTGAACTGTCTGTGAAAGTTTTTCGCGAGATAAATTTTTGCGATTTAGGGTTGCGTGAGAAAAAGTTTTTCGACTGACAAAAGTTAAACTTTTATTAACTATCATTAAGTCAAATGTTGGGTTTGCGATTGGACGTTTTGCGATTAAATGGATCAGGCCCATTACTATTTGCGCTCGAGAAATTTTTGATTTGAAAATTTCCTCTCAATTCAAATTTTTCGATCGCAAATTATCGCGGCCAATCAAAATTGTTCCCAACACTGTTTACGATCGAGAAACTTATGATCGTGAATATCTTCTATCTAGTTTCTCGATAGTACGTACTTCTAAAATTTTCAGATTGACCCCTATTTCAAAATAAAACCCTTTGTAAGACTCCCCCTTAGTATTTAAAATAAATGCAATTAACTCCCTGTATTGTCCGTGTAGTAACGTCTAGCTCCCCTGGCAGAAGTTTTGAAAATCTGTACCACTTAGAGATAAGCGTTAGAAATAATGGAGTTAATCAACAATTATTTTTGACAATTTTATCTTTGAAATATTTGGTCTTGTGTCTAGCTCCTCTCTTTGTAGTTCGACGTCTTGCTCCTTAATTCTGAAATTCTCAGAGAAAAACGTCAAAAATATTTGGAGCTAATCTACAAGTCTTATATTTGCTCCCCCTCAAATGATGCACAAGAATTGACTAATTATGCAATCATATGAAATCAATTCAAGTCACGAGCACACAAATTTACCAAGTAAGCATGTATACATGGTCCCCGAAAACATGTACTTTAAAATATTGTGTGAGGGTAGAAGCAATGAAAAATTTATCGCATTTAAACAATTCAGCACCAATGCAATCTAAAATTGCATTTAGAATGTGCGATATACTAAAGAAATTTGCATTTATTCAATTCAGTGCATATGAAACATAACATTTCATGTCAAAAAATGTGCGAATTTTATTATTTTATTATTTATTTATTAGTATATATATATATATAATTTTTTTTATGTATATGGGGTCAGATTATTTTGATTCGATCAAATCGTCACGCCTAAAATTTTACGAGACATTTGAAAGAAGAAAATGCCGTCAAGTCATGTCGTCAAACTAAAGTCATAAGTTCATAGACTGGTCCATGTCGACAACTCTCACCATGTTCGCTCTTGCTCTCAATTAGCTATCTTGGGATTTTTTTTATATTTTTATCACTCAAGTCAACACAAGCAATTTTATGTCAATTTACCTGTGATCGAGGCATTTTTAATCATTTCACCTAAGCGAGAGACCGTCTATGTGGAATCAAAGGGTTGTAAGGGTTATAATTTGGCTAGGACTTAGAACGGAAGGAATTTAAAGGAAAATGAGCTTATCTCTTCACCGTCTTCCAATCCTACGTCCGTCTCCCTTTTTTTCGGCGTCTTTCTTCTTTTTAATCTTTTCTCCCTCTTTTTCTTTTAAGAACTATCCCTTTTTATGTTATGCTCAAGCTGAAGCTCCGCTTCTCCATGAGGCTCTAGGAGATTATCGTAGGCGAAGTTCTTCTTGTTGGTTCTCGGGCCGATACTGAGCTCCTCTTCTCTTAATCCCTATTGAGGTTTCAGAGATTATCAATTTGGGGAAGTTCTCAGTTATGGAATTCGTACCCGAGGCTGCACTTCTCGTTTCCCGATATAAGACCGGATTATCGTTGGAGAAGTTCACTTCGTGGTGCTCCTCTTCCAGCCGTTCTGATGAGCGTACGAGATTATCGTTGGAGAAGTTCACAGCAGGATCCATGCCACTTTCTACAAGGTAGTCGGAAGGGCGGTTCCTTTGATCTGATTTTTGCGCGTTGAGCAATGCCTTCTTTTGTCATCATCTTAGTTTTTCTTTTGTTATCTCCCCCTCCTTTTCTCGTTTGAACAACCATTCGAAGAGTATAAAGTTCGGTTGAAGGCTGGGAATGGGTTTTAAATGAAGAAAAGGACATCGGAGAAGGCTCAAAGTGGATGACTAAGGGCTAACGTGGGGAAATTTATATAAGGCCGAATGAGGAATATCCTAAACTCCCTTATCATTTTCCGAACGATCTAACGCAAGATGAGTATGAAGCCAAGATCATTAGTTAAGACAAGCAATTGATGTGTGACTCACTCGAGAAATAGATCCAAAGAAAGGAAAATATGACAAGGCTTGAATCCTCACATTTATAGTGGCTTTGTGTCTAGTGGAGCAACCTAATGACCTTTAGACACAAGAATGCGACTTAGACCGACAAAATTAAGCAATTAAATCGATCGCATGTCGGGGTAAAATTCTAAGTGACTTTAGATCAAAGCATCCTAATGGATTTCGTCATACCCCATTATATTATATATAGAAATATATATATTATTATTATTATATTTTTATTTATTTTTATCATGCAAGATAAGAACAAATAAGCATAGAAAACACATGGAATAGAGCATGTGATAGCACAGAAGATCAGGTAATGCACATATTACGGAAGATTCAACATGCCTAATTTTCCGACAAGGAATTGAAATCGTTTCTCATCCAATGCCTTGGTGAAAATGTCGGCTAGTTGAAACTCAGTGTCCACAAAGTACATCTCTATCGTGCCTTTTTCTACGTGATCTTTGATGAAATGATATCTAATGTCAATGTGTTTTGTCCGTGAATGATGAACAGGATTGCAAGTAATGGTGATTGCACTCTGACTATCACTATATATGGGTATATTATTTAGATTGTACCCATAGTCGCGAAGCTGTGTCCGCATCCACAGCATCTGTGAGCAACAGCTGGCGGCAGCTACGTATTCTGCTTCGGCCGTCGAAGTCGACACACAGTTCTGCTTTTTGGATGACCAGCAAACCAGCTTTTCGCCTAAAAATTGAGCGCCACCAGACGTGTTTTTCCTGTCTATTCGGCAACCTGTATAGTCAGCGTCAGTGTAGCCGATGAGTTTCAAATTCGTACCCTTTGGATACCTTAGGCCAAGGGTAGAGGTGCCCTTAAGGTAGTGTAAAGTTCGTTTGACCGCGAGCATATGGGATTCTTTGGTATCGGCTTGAAAACGGGCACAAGCACGTGGCAAACATGATGTCCGGCCGGCTCGAAGTAAAGTAGAGAAGAGATCCAATGATACTGCGATACAGTGTGATGTCGACCGACTTGCCAGAGGGATCGGCATCTAACTTGCAGCTTGGTGACATAGGAGTGCTGAGAGTCTTGCTCTGGTCTTGATGAAATTTCTTCAGAATATCCTTGATGTATTTTGTCTGACTGATGAAAATTCCATCATTAAGCTGCCTGACTTGGAGTCCTAAGAAAAATTGCATCTCTCCCATGACTCATCTCGAATTTGCTCTTCATGAGATCTCCAAACTTCTTGCAGAGCCGAGGATTTGTTGATCCGAAGATGATGTCGTCGACGTATACTTGGACGACCATCAGATCTTTGTCATGCCATTTAATGAAGAGGGTTGTGGCTATCATTCCTCGTACGAATTCAGACTTCACGAGGAAATCACTCAGGACATCGTACCAAGCACGTGGGGCTTGTTTTAGTCCATAGAGAGCTTTGTCCAAGCGATAGACATGATCGGGATGTTCTTGATCAACGAAACCTTCTGGCTGAGCGACATAGACTTCTTCTTTTAACACGCCATTGAGAAAGGTGGTTTTAACATCCATCTGATAGACTTTGAAGTCTTTGTGAGCCGCATAAGCCAGCAGGAGGCGGATAGTTTCCATATGGGCAACAGGTGCATAAGTCTCGTCGTAGTCAATGCCTTCCTGTTGATTGTATCCCTTAGCCACTCCTTGCTTTGCTCCGAATCACTTCACCATCTTCATTCTTCTTATTCTTGAAAACACATTTAGTTCCAACCATTGTTTTCCCATGTGGACGGGGTACCAAGGTCCACACTTGAAGACGTTCGAATTGATTGATCTCCTCTTGCATTGCAATTGTCCAATCCGGGTCTCGATGTGCGTCTGCTACTTTGGTAGGCTCGTTTTGGCTCAGGAAGCAACTGAAAAGACTATGTTGACGACGTGTCCTCACACCAACCGAAGGATCGGCAATTATCTGATCAACCGAGTGACCTCTCGTCCACTTGCGCTCATGAGGCAAGGCTGAAGTCGATGCGTCAGCCATCTGTGGATCTAGATTACCTATAGTCTCAGATTGATCATTTGTCTAAGGAAGTTCCAATACTGCACATGGATTGATCGTCTCAGATGATACTTCCTCGATGACCACTGTAGGTTCTTCGGTGTTCTGTGGCAATTCTGAATCGAGTGGGGTAGAGGTGTGAGATGAACTTGGTACGTCGGTCTCGTTTGGTAGAGAATCCATTGTTGGTGTCGTCGTGTATGACCGATATACCGGTTCGAAGAGAGAATCCAAGTCGTCTATTGCAAGTCTCGTTGCTTCGTCTGACACTGATCCTGAAGTTGTTGCCGTCTTCTGTTAGTTTTGTGCCAACACACCAGTGATTACGGGTTCTGAAATGTTGTCTTCAGAAGCCAACGGGTTAGGCACGGGTCCTGGACTGAATTGTCCAGAAGCCATTTCGGCCACTTCGTGGAAAGTGACATTATAGCTTTCCTTAATAGTTCGGTTGGACTTGATGTATACTCGGTATGCTTTTGATGTTGAAGAGTACCCGACAAATGTGGCTTCGAATGCTTTAGGGTCGAACTTTGCACGTTGCTCTCGGTCGTTCGCCACAAAGCACTTGCACCCGAAGACTTTAAGGAAAGAGATGTTGGGCACTCTATTGTGAAACAAGCGGTATTGACTGCTTCAGCCCATAGAAAGTGTGGAAGTCACGATTGGATCAGCATTGTACGAGCGGCTTCCACTAGTGTTCGATTTTTCCTTTCAACGACCCCGTTTTGTTGAGATGTTTTTGCGGCTGAAAATTGTTGACTTATTCCAAGTTTCTGATAAAACTCACTGAGGCGATTGTTCTTGAACTCAGTGCCGTTGTCTGTTCGAACAACTTGAATAGTCTGTTGCAGCAGATTTTGAGTCGTGTTCACAAAATTGATAATCAAGTCACCAGTCTCATCTTTCGTTCGGAGGAACTTAGTCCACGTGTAGCGAGAATAGTCATCCACAATCACTAGGACATACTTTCTTCCATTGATACTCTGAGTCTGCATCGGACCACAGAGATCCATGTGAATTAGTTCCAATGGTCGAGAAGTAGACGCGATTTGCTTGACGTGATGAGATGCTCGCTTCATTTTTCCTAATTGACATGCCAAACAGTGATGCTCCCTTTGTAGTTGTATAGTTGGAAGACCGTGGACCAACTTCTTCGTAGAAAGACGTTGGTGAGCTTTCATATTCAGATGAGACAGTCGTTGATGCCTAGGCTGTTCCTCTGTAAATCAGTCTGTGAAATAAGGCATACAGCTGTCGAGGGCTGCACAGATGTCAGGTTGATCGTGTAAAGATTGGATTCCGAAGTCCTTGAAGGAGTTCTGTGTCCTGACTATCCAAAATTCTGCACCGGTCAGCATGGAAGACCACCTGGAAGCCTTTGTCACAGAATTGTCCTATGCTAAACAAGTTATGGCGGAGGCCTTCGACGTACGAGACATCTTTGATGGTCAGATTTTTCAGAGTGATATCCCCAAGTCCTAGAATCGGGGCTGAA